>QPKB01000003.1:33937602-33993442 GCA_003546025.1 Camphora micrantha | reverse complement strand
TGTGAAGGGTGCAGCTGTTGGGTTCATTTTCCTTGATGCTGTTCTTTTTTTAATTCGCTTTACCATGGAGGATTGTTTCACCTCCTTAATTGTCTTTGATTGTGCGTCAGAGGACATGATCTGATCAAAATTTCAAGTAAACAAATTGGAATTTATTGAAGGATATATAAATTCAAAAGAATGTCAGATGATTTTGTTGAAAGTCAATTAAAAATCAGGAAAAATCAGATAATTTTAATGAAACTGTTATAAGTTCAAACAGAAGTCAGATAAATTTAATATAATATTAGATAAATTTCTTGAAAGTCAGTTAAAATCACATATAAGTCAGATAAATTTAATGAGAATTGTTTTAATTTCATACAGAAGTCAGATAAATTTGATAGTTACTCAAGTAAAACATGAATTCAATCTGAACAAAAATTATCTAAACATGCATGGACATGTAACTGAATTACCTCAGGTATATTTCTTTCAACGTTTTGATTAGCTGCAGCTTCTTCCACTGATTTCTCTGTCATTATAGACCCTTTTTGCTGTGAATTAATTTTTCTTGGAGGCTCGAAGATATCATCTAATGACTTTTAAGCCAATTCCAATCGCTTCTCTGTGTAATCGATTGTCATTTCCTTCAAGAGCTGCTGCAGTTTCAAGTTGTTTGATTCCAGATTTCTCAACTTTTTCTTCAGGCCCTTTACTTCAGTTTCTGCATTTGTAGCTCTTGAAGACTGTACATCTGACACAGTCATAGTATGTTTTAGTTGCTCTTTGAGGGAGCTGACCATTCGAGAAGACTCCTCTACAGCCTGATTGCTTTCCATATTTTGTTTTTCAAGGGAATTCTTCTCCCTTGTCAGCTGCTCAACAAACAATAGAGCATCATCTCTTTCTACTATCAAGCTGGTGATTCTTATTTCATTTTCAATACTTTGCTTTTTCATGATATTTTTTTATGCCGACATCCTTTCAAGTTCAATAGCCATCCTTTGGATCTGTGCTTGTAACTCTGTCTTCTCATTGGTTAGTTGGATGACTAATGAAGATGCCCTGTCACGCTCTTCGGTAAGACTCTTGAGCTCGCTGTTTTCGGCGAATTGTGACTGGTTTTTATGACAAGGCATGGTATCACCACCTTCCGGTACTGATTGAGAGTGTGCTTCAGATTGCTCCTCATTTACTGTGTTGCTGGTGCTGCCAATTATGTCAGCTAAGATGTTTGCAACCAGCAGATCCGTTTGTAGGGACATCTCTTCATAACCAGACATCTCTACACCAAAGGTTACAGACTGTGTTGCAACGCTTGTGAAATTTGTTTCTTCATTGTTATTATTCTGTAACTGCTCTTCCAACTTGGATATGACCAATGTGTCTTGCATTATGTCTGTATCCGGCTGGTTGGCTTTAATCATTTTATTCTCTGCTCCCTGCCCTCCTTCTTCCAATTCATGTTGTTTTTCTTCATTTCCTTCCCCTTGATCCTCTGCTTGATCTCCATTTTCTCCTTCTACCCCTTCTTCCATGTCTCCTCCATCTCTTTCCTCTTCATCTGCTTCTCCATCCTCATGGTTATTCTCTTCCTTTGTCTCTGCTATCTCATGTTTTTCTTTTTCTAATACTTCTTCCTTTCCTTCTATATCAATTATACCTCTCTCATCATGAATGCCACTTTCTATCAATGACTGGAATCGCTGCATTTCAAGAAGCGTGCTATTTAATTCGTCACTGAGGACCTGCATTTGGTAACAGTGTTATGGTGAGCATGTTAGATTAAAAAACTTAGATAAAATTAGATAGCAAAAACTGAGAAAAATACCTCAGTAGCTAGCAGTGAATGAAGGGGCCTTTTCCTAAGTGCCATACTCACTGCCCTTAGATTCCACTTTAGTATCCTTGGCGAATGCACTGAATCATTTGGGGTGATAATTGTTGTGTGCTCACACAACCAATACTGTTACAAAATCAGAAAAGGCATGTGTATCAGTTATTATTCGTATAATTGAATTCATATGTGTAAATTGGTAGTTGTATGTCGTACCGGTAATGCAATAAGGCACCCAATGACTCTATCAGAACCACGGCTCCTGCTGTGTACTGACTCCATCAGAAATTTTGAAATCTCTTCTGCCCAGGCATAGTGCTTCATATCCATGTAATTTTCAATGTAACCCATGTATGCCCATCCTATTGTGTTTTCGTGGGTTGCAAAAAAGATCACAACAAGGATATACAGGCACAGTAGTCTAACAACATCGGCAATGTCAGTTTCTGATTGTCCATTTAATGCTAGATGGAGCTGTTGCTTTATTTGTGGAGCAGACACCCTTGAACCGGTATTGAATCTTCTAGATATGAATTCAGATGTTTTCCTTTTTGAATACTTCAAATCAAGTGTTCTTGTTCCATTCGGTATCCCGAATATGAAAGAAATGTCATTTGCAGTGAAGGGCACATAAGACCTTCCTAGTCTGAATTGCCTTCTTTGGTTGTTGTATGTATCAAGGATCAACATAATGTCCTTGTCATACTTTCTGCACATTTGTTCTGAGATTTTGCTGTCCAACATGCTCTCTATTAGGTTACAGAAAGGAGTCTTCTTTAATTCAACTACATGCTTTTCAGTTACCAATGGCTTTATACTTTGAATTAGTGTCACAGTTGACACCAAGTTTGATCTGAATTGGTAATGATTAGCAGTCTTTTTAGCCTTCTTCTCTACACTCACTGGTGTATTTCTTGATTGTTTATCCTGTGCCCTTTTTCTCTTGTTATGTTTGCCTGCTGCATATAGTAAAATAACTGAGATTCATATCATTTAAAATTTAAATAAGTGTAAACATAAGACAGAAAAATTACAGAAGAGTCAGATAAATTGAATATAAACTCAGATAAATTGGATATAAAGTCAGTTAATTTGCATATAAACAGAGATACATGTCATAAATCTGATAAATTAAAGAAAACTACATATAAGGTTTGTATACAACTCAGAAACACATAATAGGAACTGATTAGAAACTGAAATAAATTCATTTATTTGTGTTACTAACTCACAAACTGCAATAATATATGATAAAGTTAAGCGAAAGCCAAACAAACTCTGTTAAATAGTGACATTAGTTTATCTAAATCTATTAAGAATATATATAATTTCATAGCAGGCATTTATGAATACAATATAATTTATGTGATTTTTCAATTCAAACTCATATGCATTTGTTTGAGTGCCATATAAAGTCAATAGACATTGATTCAAGTCCATTCAGAGCACAGATAAATTCAACATAAAGTCAGATAAATTGGATACAGAACTCAGATAATTTGCATACACTCACAGATAAATTTGATAGAAACTCAGATAAATTAAACACGAAGGCATAAGCTTTCTATAAAATTAATAAAAACATATTAAGTACTGATTAGAAACTCAAATAAATTCATTTATTTGTGTTACTAACTCACAAACTACAATAATATATGATAAAGCTAAGCGAAAGCCAAACAAACTCTGTTAAATAGTGACATAAGTTTAACTAAATCTATAATTTATGTGATTTTTCAATTCAAACTAATATGTATTTGTTTGAGTGCCATATAAAGTCAACAGACATTGATTCAAGTCCATTCAGAACACAGATAAATTCAACATAAAGTCAGATAAATTGGATACAGAACTCAGATAATTTGCATACACTCACAGATAAATTTGATAGAAACTCAAATAAATTAAACACGAAGGCATAAGCTTTTTATAAAATTGATAAAAACATATTAAGTACTGATTAGAAACTCAAATAAATTCATTTATTTGTGTTACTAACTCACAAACTGCAATAATATATGATAAAGTTAAGTGAAAGCCAAACAAACTCTGTTAAATAGTGACATAAGTTTATCTAAATCTATAATTTGTGTGATTTTTCAATTCAAACTCATATGCATTTGTTTGAGTGCCATATAAAGTCAATAGACATTCATTCAAGTCCATTCAGAACACAGATAAATTCAACATAAAGTCAAATAAATTGGATACAGAACTCAGATAATTTGCATACACTCACAGATAAATTTGATAGAAACTCAAATAAATTAAACACGAAGGCATAAGCTTTTTATAAAATTGATAAAAACATATTAAGTACTGATTAGAAACTCAAATAAATTCATTTATTTGTGTTACTAACTCACAAACTGCAATAATATATGATAAAGTTAAGTGAAAGCCAAACAAACTCTGTTAAATAGTGACATAAGTTTATCTAAATCTATAATTTATATGATTTTTCAATTCAAACTCATATGCATTTGTTTGAGTGCCATATAAAGTCAATAGACATTGATTCAAGTCCATTCAGAACACAAATAAATTCAACATAAAGTCAGATAAATTGGATACAGAACTCAGATAATTTGCATACACTCACAGATAAATTTGATAGAAACTCAAATAAATTAAACACGAAGGCATAAGCTTTGTATAAAATTGATAAAAACATATTAAGTACTGATTAGAAACTCAAATAAATTCATTTATTTGTGTTACTAACTCACAAACTGCAATAATATATGATAAAGTTAAGTGAAAGCCAAACAAACTCTGTTAAATAGTGACATAAGTTCATCCTATTTTATTAAGAACAGGTGGACAGAAACCAGGCACATATAAATACATTTTAATTCTACTGAATTTTCATTTCAAAATCATATCCAATTGCTTTAGTCTCAGATAAAGTCGTTGTATAATGATTCAAGTTCACTCAGAACACAGATAAATTCAGTTACATGCATGTATACAAAAAAGAATGATGAGTTTTGTATACAAATCCGATGAAAACAATAGCAACTGGTTTCAAACCGTATAAACTCATAGATTTGTGTCATTGACTCATAAACTTAATTAAAATCAGCTGAAGTTAATTTAAAGGTAAAACAATCTCACTTAAATTCTGAGATTAATTGAGGGGAATTAATCATGAACAGAGAAATTTGTCAAAAATCTAAGATAAATTAAGTTGAAATTGAGAAAGTAGCAATGAATGTTCGACATTTGGTACAACATTTCGAATATATACCAAAACATTCTATAAAAATTACAGACAGTATAAGGAAAAGAAAAAACTATTTGGATACCTTCTACTTCTTGTTGTTGTGGCTTCTGGAGTTCCAAAAGTAAGGAAGACTTTGTTCTCGCCATTTCCTGAAAAGCTTTTCGTTATTAGAAGAGGAACCAAAAAGAACGCTACAAGAAATTTCAAATTGCGATTAACAGTAATATGTGTTTCCGATACCAGAGGAGGAAGAAGTTTTCAACTTACAAGGGACATCGGTAGTTTGAACTATTGTTTATGCTTTTCGAAACACTTCTACAGTCAAACAACCGGCGCATGCAACTAGGGTTTGGATGTCGTCTTTCTTGTATTTCTTCTCCACGAAATCGAAGAAATCTTTGATGCAGACACAAACTTGCAATGAAACAGTTAATGTATGGAAAGTTTTCGAAATTTTTAGGGCTAAGTACGTTGTTCTTCACTGCATGCAATCACAGAGACGAAACGTCGCCTTTTTCTTCGGGGGTTTCTTGTTTGAGAAGATTCGAAACTGTTTTGTTCTGATTCTTATCGCTTTCGTCGGCGTTATGTTAATAAAGAGACAATCAATGGAAGGGCAAGTTGGACATTTCATGTGTGAGATTGTGCTTGAGGGACCTTTGGCTGCATGACCTTTTTTTGTGGGCTGTTTGCATTAAAGCCAAGAGTTGAGGGACCTCCGACCAAAGTCCCCTATATTAAAATGGGATGCATGAAGTTTTTTTAAACAATGGTGTAGGTGTTGGAATGGTGCAACAATGAAATTATCATATATGAATATGTAAATTTTCATTGGCATTTGAATGTTGGTAGAGAGTAGAATGTTAGCATTTGTTTTAATTTTGTAATGGTAATAGTAAAGTGATTTCAATGTTGAAAAGATGTTTGAATATTAATATGAAGTGAAATGAATTTTCTTTTTCCAAATTTTTTTTTTTTTTGATGTTTTGGAATGGAAATGGATGTTGGGTGTCTAGTAGATTTGGTCTTGGATAATGGAATTAGCAATTTCAGTTTATTCATGTGACGCAGGTTAAAATTAAAAATAAGAAGAATAAAAATATATATATTAAAAAAAATTATTCCTGGCGTTATAATTTTCGTAAAATGTAAATCATTTCCCGGCGCTATTGGTTTTTCTAACATATATTTTTGAAAAAATAAACCTCCTTTCCCGGCGTAAAAAAAACGTTGTAAAAGTTTTTCTAACATTTATTTTTGTAAAATAAAACCTTTTTCTCGGCACAAAAAAAAAAAAAAAAAAAAAAAAAAAAAAAAAAAAAACGCCAGCAAAAGTTTTCCTAAAATTTATTTTTGAAAAAATAAACCTTTTTCCAGGTGCAAAAAAAACGCCGGCAAAAGTTTTTTTAATTTTATTATTGAAAAAATAAATATCTTTGCTTGACGAAACAAACCTCTTTTCCCGGCAGAAAAAAAAAAAAAAAAAAAAACGCCGGCAATGTTTTCCTGGCGCCGGCAATGTTTTACTAGCGCTACCTTTTTTCGTCAGCAAATGATATCACTGGCATAGTTTTCCTGGTGGATTGCCGGCACAAGAGAAATCGCCGGAAATGGTTTTCACAGGCATTTTATAGACCTTTACTAGCGCTTAATTAGCTCTAATTAGCATCTAATCATAATTAATTAGCTACTAAGTATATTTAAGAAGGGTCAAGGTCTTACAAACCTATCCAATTACATTTTCAAAACAGGTTAGCCTCAAACTACAAATTGCGAAATGAATGCAAATTGGTAAAGTTGTGGATAAGGTAACTATGGATCATTGTCAAAAATACTGC
Source organism: Camphora micrantha (assembly GCA_003546025.1). Taxonomy (NCBI): domain Eukaryota; kingdom Viridiplantae; phylum Streptophyta; class Magnoliopsida; order Laurales; family Lauraceae; genus Camphora; species Camphora micrantha. The sequence goes on along the minus strand of QPKB01000003.1, from coordinate 33,986,559 downwards.
TTCTAAACCATAAGGCCCGGCTGACCGTTGTTGAACTCTTTTTTTATTTTTTGGTAGCCCCAGACAAAGGGGCTGAGACCCAAGAGAGAGCTCGCAAGCACACGGTCAGCCCACGTTGTTGAACTCTTGAGTTAGAGAAACCGATTAGCGAATAAAATTACTCTACCCGCATTGGATACTCGTGCCAATTTAAATCTATAAATAATAAACTCCATTTCAAATGCAAATTGGTTGAATTGTGAACTGGGTAGCTCTGGGTCTTCATCAAAAGCACTCCATCTAACCTTATGCTCAGCTGCCACTGGCCCAGCACAAATTCCGCAACCGGTGTAGACTTTAGATCTCTAAAAAAAGTCAACCCCACTTGGAAGCATGTAGATTATTAGCATCAATAATTCAACAAAGATAATATTCCCATTCCCTTGTGAGAATTTATTCCTCCTCACACGAGGATTAGGAGAAGCAATGGATATGGCTAATTTATTCTATCAGCAACGCCTATAAATAGTCATTCATGAAGCTGTTGATTGTTGTAGGAGTAGCTCAGTTGTTCGGGCTACAAAGAGCGGGGGTGTGGTCTTACATGAAGACAGGAGTGTGCTTTGGTAAGCCAAGAATGCTTTGCCAATGTCGTGGTAAAGGTTTCAGGGTTTTAAAGATATGAACATAGGGATATAAAGCAATGGTCGACCTTGTTTACTATATCACATGAGAGATTCAACACCAAAATACCCTATGTTTACTATAGTAATTGCCACCCAAGTTCTGACATAATCCAAGTTTTTGTGTTCTCAAGGGTGTTTTTCTTTCAAACCCCAGGTACCAGCCAAAGTGGCTGGAACCTTGAAAGACCCGATTGACACAAGAGTGAACTACAGCATTCGCAAGGATCTAGAGGACCACCTGTACACATAGGGGAGAGAACCCAAGCATCAAACTGTAGGTAGTTAGAAGATATATGAACTCCCAACCAGTAGGCTATACATTCATTAATTCTCCTGTCCCAAGTGTTGGGGCAATAGATTTGAGATCTTTTCTTCATTCATAGGGCAGCGTCAGTGTCACGGCAACAGATTTGATATCTTTACTTCATTCATAGGCAAGTCATTCTTGGTGAACTGACAGGCTCATGTCTCTCTCATGCTAGACCAAGTTCCTCTCCCATTACGAGCTTTCAGAACCATATGGAGACTAAAGGTGCGTTCCTCTTAATTTTACATCACTTGCACTCATGGTGGCAAATTTAACTCACTCGAGATTGATATATCTCTATATATGTGTTGGTGATGGACAAAATATGAATTCAATAAGAGTCCTCTGATTGATAATGTCACATTATTAAAATACAGAAAAACAAGTTTAATTGAAATATGGTCGATTTGTTGGTGGGCCGTAACTTATTATATATATTTTTTTCAAACAATGAAGAAAATATATTTTGTGACATGGATTTCATATGTGCATACAATTATGAATTTATAGGCTTGCTGCTGAGAACTCTCAGATGCCTGGATAGAACTTGATCCATTACTCAATTTTTTATTTTTTTTTATGTGTTTGTACAAAAATGTTATAATAATCGTTAAAGTTTTGTTTCAACTATGTTTGTTAGCTACGTGAGTTTCGTTCCGCCATTCAACTGTATCCTGAGCAAAGTTCTTGGATAGATTGTATTGTTTATTATTTTTTCTTTACTTTTTATATCCATATGCATTTCTGCCTACCTCTTTTAAGTTGAGGGGCACATTCAACCTATATGGAAAAACTTTTCTTTACCTATATGATTAAGCTATGTATAGAAATCTTGTCTCGCTAGCATCATTGTGGTCTTCCATTGAACATGTCCAAACTATCTCGAATGAGTCTTTCATAACTAATTTCCTTTTATGAGATATATTATTACATTTCCAATTCATGTAATAAAAAAAAAAAAGTCAACTTACATTCAACAATGATTATTTTCTATTTTCTATTTGACTTAACAGCCCACTCAATGGAGAACCCGTTCCACTCTTCTGATAGCAGGTCCTCAACCCGAGCTCTGGGTGCATGAGGAGCCGTCTGCATGCGAAAGCCTAGATCCCGAGTATCTCCTACACACTTCCCAAGAGTAGTTTGCATGGAACTCTATGTCGGCCAACCTAATTGATTATTCAACCATTTAAAATGAAAGTCACGCCCTCTGGTTTCATATGCTCAATTTATACTTTAATGCGATGCGTTTCATTATAAGATTGAGCACACAACTGATAACGTCAATAGTACACATGTTACACAGTATTAATTAGGGAAAATCTCATGAAAGTACAAATTTTTTGGCTCATTTTCAAAAAATACATGGGAATTAAATTATTTCTAAAAAGTATAATAGTTTTTCATAATTCTTTTAATAAAGTCCCCTCTATTAAAACGCTTTATCAAAATGACAAAAGTACCCTTCCCTTATGACAAGTTTTTGTCTTTTATTAACCTTTTTCATCCCCATAAAAAAACATTTTGATTGTTCAAGTGGGACCCACTAGGTTATTTGAGTTCGACTTGATCAGTTCTTTTAAATGATTAATTAAAGAAAAATCTTCCGAAATGACATAAGGGTATTTTTGTCATTTTTTAGACTTTTTCCTTGGTGAATACTTGATTAAAAGAAATATGGTAGCTTTGATATACTCTTTTGAAATATTAAAGTTTTCAAGCTTTTTTTGAAAAGGAGGCAAAAGTTTTATACCTTTTTGAAAATTCTCCTATTAATTATATGCATTAACTATGTTATCAAGTTCTTATAGCGGGACCAACTCTTATTGAAGTAAAAGTTACGGGTATGTTGCTGAAAGGGATGACATTCATTTTGAACGGTTTAGATTATCAAAAGGTGGACCCCATGGTGGAGTTCGAAACATCCCGCCCAGTGAGGGACACTGAGAATTGAAAATAACATCTTTACATTTTCCCTCCAATGGCTCTCAAGACTTTCCAAAACTATTCAAACTCTATTATAATAATTAACTTCTAAACTTGCTTAAGGAACTAACAAAGTAATTATTTAATACTATACTATTAATTAGCACTAAAATACATAGTTATGGGTTGGGACATTATAGTGTCACTTGGGAGTTGTCCGGGGTCGTGGGTTCCCAAAGTCTGGGGCCGCAATTCAACTTTCCTTGCTTGCTTTTTACCTTGTTTCACCTCTGTTTGCTTTGAAATTTTACTTTTTACAATTTAGGGTCCTGTTTCAGCTTGGGGCTACAATCTTTGCCTGTTTGGTAAATTCACTTTATTAGTGAAGTCAAGTCAATGATCATTTCAAGAGACAATAAAAGAAAATGGGTCAAATCAAAAGGTACCATATTTAAGAAAAAAAAAATCACCTACTTTTTACAAAAAAAAAGTCAAAAAGTTGCTTTTCCATACTACTAAAAAACAAAAGGTAGTCTGCCTTTCTTTTTTTAATGTAAAAAAAAAGCTACATTTTTATTCTACTAAATAACAAAAGGCCATCATCACCTTTTCGTTTGACCCCTCTACTTCTTCTTTTTTCTTAATTTGACAATTCACCTCACTTTACTTTGTTAGTGAAGTTACCAAACAGGCTTTGATGTTCTTCACATGTTCCTTGATGATCTAGAGCTGAGATTGTATATTTAGGATCCCTTGAGTACCCAAAAGTGGACCCACTTGGTTACTCTTCCTTGGACTTGGATGTGGCCTAATATCATCTGAATAGCTTATCTTCTTTATCTTGAGCCTTTGAATCTGATTGTCAAAATGATTTCGACTTCCTTTTGGCTTCATAGTCCCATTATATGTCTTGGTCTTCTGGAATCCTAATTTTTCATGAGCCAAAACTGCTTCTGGACTCTTTCTATCTTAATCCAAATATGCAGTTGACGTTTTATTAAAAACTATGATGCTTAACTCCAAGCCTTTTAGAACTCCTTTAGTCCAAGCAGAGTTTGCATACATCAAGTGCCCCACAAATTGATAGAACATCCGATAGCAGTGTTGGAAGTGCCTTGCAGCACCTCACCTGGACCTTTTCTCATGCGGTCAATTTGGTGTGCTAGTTTATGAATACTCCCACTGCTCATTATCAGGCGGTAAAGAGGATTCTTAGATATATAAAGGGCTATGACTCCTTTCTCAGTCATCCATTCAATTTTGAGTACCAAAGTCTCACATAATATAGACTCTTCATCTATAATAGATTTTCTTTAATTCCTATTATATTTAATTTCGTTTTATTTCTTTTCATTTTCTTTTCTTTTCTGAAATTTGATATAATCTTTTTGATCATCTCAGCAAAGAGCCTCCAAATCCATTAGGTATTTGGCATCTTTTTAATATATCTTTTTCGTTGTTTAATTCGGTTTAGAAAGCCTCTGCTTTACAATTTATTTTATTGATATATGATCTAAATTTTTAGACCTTTTTATTTCTAAAATTGGGATTAGAGTTTTTATTGGGAATATGATTTTTGGTTTGAAACTTCTAGAATTTAAAAGATTACTAAATATGGATTTTGAATTTGGGATTAGGGATTTCTAGATTTTTTTAATAGGGACATCAAGTTAGGGTTAGAGATATTTAGAATTGGGAATACTTTGATTTTGGGATTTGAGATTTCTGGAATTTTTTTTTTGCGATTTCAAATTTGGGGTTAATGATTTTTGAGATTGGGAATAGGGTTTTTTGAATTATGGTTAGGAATTTTAATTTGAGATTAGAGATTTTTGGAATTGAGAATGTTTTGATTTTGGGGTAAGGGATTCTTGAAACTCAGATTAGGGATTTTAAATCTAGGGTTAGTGTTTTCTGAGATTGGGAGTAGGGTTTCTCAATTGGAAGTGTTGGGTTTATTTTAAGAATGATCTAGTTTAGCATATTTCTTATTTCTTTTTTATCTAAAGATTAATGGGAAGTAGAAAATATATGGAATTCTTTTTGTATTTTTTTGCTAATCTTGATTTAAATTTCATTTTACGAATGATATAGTCTAACACATTTTTAAATCATTTATATCCAAAAATTAATAGAAACTCTAATTTGTGATTGGTGCACATGGTGAAAACATCCTCCCTATCGATGACTAAATTTAAGTCCATAGAGTTTTTAAGAAATAATGTTGTGTTTTAGATCTCGGATAGTCTACATATATGAAATTAAATTAATTTTTCATAAATATCGTACCAAAAAATAATGTTGTGCTAAGAACGAGTGTATTGACTGATCCAGATAGGGGTGCTCATGGACCAGGCTGGCCAAAGCCTACGCAAGTACCAACCTACTTTGGGCCACGCTTTTGCCTTAGGTTTTGGTACACATGCCAAATTTGGATATAAAATCTATGTAGGTTTAAGTTACGGGCCGTGTTTGGATTCAGAGGCAGAGAGCTCAAAGCCTGGCCCAATCCAAATAATATACAAAATTTAATAAAAAAACATCTTTTTTAATAGGATGGAGACTTAAACACATGCACTTTTTCACACACATACACGTCCCAACCAGCTAAGCTATTGCTTAGCGTTGATATATAACGAAAGCCTTTTTTTTTATATATATAAACATTATCCACCCAGGCTCATGCGCGCCTTACCTTTTTTCAGGTGGGCTAGGCCAATCACTATATCATTGAATCAAAACATCTACTATCATTGATTCTTTATACTCAATTAGTACAATAAATCTTTAGTATAAAAGTTTAGAACATTACAAATTTTAGATGATATCATTTCATTATTTATTGTTAGATACATTTTAAGTATTTGGTTTGTGTTTTATTAGCTGATTATTCACTTTGCATCTATAATTAACTAAAGTTTTCCTCTATTTCTTGATTGAATGATTTTTTAATTTCTGTATTTATTGTTAGATACATTTTAAGTATTTGGTTTATTTTTTATTAGATGATTATTTACTTTGCATCTATAATTAACTAAAGTTTTCCTCTATTTCTTGATTGAATGATTTTTTAATTTCTTATTTACAGTCTTCATTATTTCATTATATAGTTTTTTAAATGATATCGCAAAAAAATGCGACTGTGCTCAACATGGGGTACAATGCTAGTTATTATGTATGAAGCTAGGGCGATTTGATTTGATTTGAACTTCCATTTCCAAATCGAATCACCCATTGGCAGTGCTGGGGGATACCGGCAAACTTGGACCTTAAATCTATAGTCCATATTTATTGATATGGATAGGGGTGCTCATGGGCCGGGTCGGGGGATACGGGCCAAACTCGGACCTTAAATCTATATAGGTTTAGCATGGGCCAACCTCGTATTAGAAACGAGTAGAAATCAGGATCTCTAGACATTGCGTATAGATCACTGCAGAAATAATTTGAACTAATATGATTAAATCATACCTGCGAGATCTCTCTGATTTGATCTCGGTCTTGCAGCAACCCGACAACCTCAAGATCTTCTATTGTATTCCTATATGCTCGAACTCGCAACAGGGAGTGGGCCTCTTCTGCGAATTCTCCTCTGCTCTCCAAAAACCGAAATTTCTCTCTTACTTTGCTTGTTATTAACCTAGAAAGCAGTAGCGCATATTTATAGGCCACAATAGGGACTTTAAGAACGAAATAAGGATAGGCTGATTATGGAAACATGAAACCCTAATTCGACCCAAATTAGAATCCTACTTCCATAATTTATAATTCAGTCAACTAAAGAATTATAATTGCACTCTTGTCCTTATTCTCAAAATAATATTTCGAGCTTCTTGTTATTAAATGCTTATCAATCTCCTCATGTTAAGAATTCAAATATCCATCGTTTACATAATTATTGAGATCTATATTTAATCGATATCTTTAAAATTCATTGAGACCTTACACTTAACTTATATGATATGTCGGACACAAAGTCCACCTGCAGGGTTTGACATAATTAAAACTTAAAAGCTTCATCAAGGGGATATCATCAATTCCAATTATGGGACTTGGATTCCGTCAATAAACTAATATCCACCATACACATAGTGTAGTCATCCAATTCACTGAGATTATTAACCTAAAGATCTCACTCATTTGTAAATCAAAATGCCAAACACCAAAAGTATGTATCTATTACTTATGTCGAGATTAAGAATACAAGCACTCATAATAACTATTTGGATGTTCATCATCTTATATAGTCAGTATTAAGACAATAAACCCAAAAACACGGTCATGTTCAATACACACATAGTGTAATAGCATAATCAGTTGAAACTATACCGTTTCCCGCAGCCAAAACAAGCCTGCTGAAACATCATGCTACAATCGTACCTATGGTGTGTTCAAATCTATCTAAATTGTAAACAACAACTTATATTCTATAAGAACCCTGATAAGTCCTTAAAAATGCATAATTTCCACATCATTTTAGATTAATGAAGGACTTAATCATCAAATCATGGACCATTTTAGTAAAAAGATCATGATTTTATGTTAGTGAGCATCAAAGTCTGAATTCAAGTCAAAATTCATCCAAAAATTGTATTTTTACATAAAATCATGAATTTCATAATTTCTTGGCATTGAAAGTCACAAATTTTTCATCACTTTTTATTTACACAGGAAATGATGTACTTTCTTTGCACCATTGATTTAATTGAGAATTTGATAAAATGGTGACATTTATGCATCCATTTTGAGTGCATTTGGCCCACATCTTGCATCATTCCTTCCCTATATGAATAGATTATTCTTTGACATTTATTTTTATTTTTGTAGGGATTTTCAGAAATTGGGGCCCACGGAAGAGAATTGATAAAGCAAATGCACCATGGGACTCATCTACGTTTGGCATAAATTCAAAGAAGAGAAAGTGGGCTCATCTAAGGATATTTTTCCAGCCTTGAAGAGTTCCAAAAAAAAAATAAAAAAAAAATGGGAAGATCTTTTTAAGCAATCCAAGTTGGAAACCAAATCCAAGAGTCCAAGATTCCAGCACTAAGTTGTTAAAGATATCTCCTAAAAGATAGGCTTCAAAATTTGAAGATTGCAACCAGGACTCTTCCAAAGAGGCATTCACACGTCCAATACTTCCCAAAAGCCATCACACGTCCAACACAAAAGGAGTTGCCCATATGGTTTTAAACTTTGATTAAATCTAAAGTGGGGCCCAAGAAAGGAAGTAGCATGAGATATAAAGAATCCTACCTTTGGTAGGATGGTGTGCAAAGAAATCCAAGGAGATGGAAAATCCCTTGAAACTCTCCCAAAAACCCTCATAATCCTAATCCAACTTGGACCCCACACTACTAATCCTTACCCAATCCAAAATCTTGCAACCCAAGCTACCAAAAAATTATAAAAAAACCAAAAAAGGGGTTGCACATCAATTCCATCGCCCTCCATACCTTGGACGACCAGCAAGCCAAATCTCTCCTTTCTCTATTAATTTTTCTCCATCTCTCATCCTTCCATCACAATTTCATCCAAGGCCTTCCCTTTAAGGCACACTACCACTTAGATTTCTACGCCGCCACGCCGATGTTGCTGTCGTCGCTCCATCATCAACCAGCCATCAACTTCTCCCTTGGTGAAGGATTGAAGATTGGAAGATGGGATTATGCGCAAGTCCTATTTTCTTCATGTGTTCGATCTAGGGTAAAGAAAGATTTTTTTTTATAGTTTTGATTGCTGTTGGAAAATTACTAGTTTATTGGTTTATTTTAATTTAAAAGACACAATTAGTGAGGTCAAGGTGTCCCGCCTTGGATTGGAATCGCGTGTTTGTGGGTAGTGAGAGTACGCACTTGGTGCGGTGTTTTTGCAGCCTTTTATTAATTTTGCCAATATAAAGTTGTGATTTCTCAAAATAAGAATATTTAGAATTCTTTTTATCCTTATTTCTAAATGATATTATTAATGGATTTTTATTATAATCCATGATTTATTTACTTTTATGCAATTGGTGGTTTGAGGTCTTTTATGTTTTTCTAGTCTTTAGATTAGGATTCTTAGATTAGGATTTTTATTTGAGATTTTAATTTTTAATTTGGATTTGTAATAAAATTTCAATAACAGCTTCATAGAGATTTATTTTTATAGGTTTTTGATAGGCTAGATTAGTTTTTCAATAGGACAGGTTTTGCGATTATTTACTCCCTGTGGATCGACCTCGGACTTCACCGAGTTATTACTACAATCGTGGCATCGCACTTGGGGCTGACGATCAAACCTACAAATAAGTCTTCCGTGTATAAGTAAAACTCTATACACCAACTTGTCTACTTTATAGAATAAAAGACACTCACATGCATAATAATGCAGCCATTTGCCCATACAAAATCTCAGTTAGATGAGAATACAAAATATACTACAAAATAAATCAGTCAAAGACAAATACATAAAGTATGTTTTTAATATAAATTTCCAACAACTGGGACCATAAATCCATGTAGGTTTAACATATGGGCCAGGGTTGAATTCAATAATAGAGATACACAATTTAACCAAAAACATCTTTATTAATGGGATGGAGGCTCTAACTATCTGACTAATTCTACACGGAGCTATGTGAGGTTGGATTTCAATTTTTGCATTAGATCAGAGCCGAACACATAACCTTTAGAATAGTATACAACAACTTTCACCATCTGTGCTATTATATTTTGAGCTGGGCTCTCCAATGGTAAAACTTACATTATCCTAAACTGGAATAGCGCCGGTCTTATAAATCAAAGTCGATTATATCTGTCTTTTGCATGATGGAATTGAAAAATCCAGTTCTGATTGGATTTATCTTGTTTTTGGAGACGATCATCATGCAAAAAAATATGATAATCGACTTTAATTTAAGGAACTAGCACTGTTTCAGCTTAGGATAAGGTAAGCTTCAGCTTAGGAGAGCTAGCCCCTATATTTTATATAATAAAACTATTAAAAGATATATAAAAGTAAGATAAGTGTGGTGATCTTTAAAATCAAACTTCATGTGTTTAGTCTTATTCTACTCTTTTCCAAGGGTGGGCTTATAGCTGTACCATGCATGGGACCCACCTATTTGAGCTATATCATTAGTTTGAGCTATTAGCCTATTGGTTCATCACTGGTTTTTTGACCTGATCCACTGAGAACTGATGTAATCTGGTCCAAGTTCAATGATTCCTGAAACTTAATTTATGAATATTTATCTTCTTTTTCTTTTTATGAGCCATACTTAGGGATTCTTGGCCTATCACTTATTTACTAGCAAAATGCCCCCGTGCTTAGCACGGGCAATAGAAGTCATACAAAAAGATCATTTAATAAAATTGATTTTATGAAAGCAATGAAGAACTGATTTTAATTTTAGATGTCTATGTTATATAAAACTAAATTCAAATATCTTTAAAAAAATAATAACTTTATAACTACTAAGTTATAAGCATCGATGGAGGAGGATGCTATGTCATGTGTGACAATTACGAAATATAGAAAAATCAGACTTTCTTGAAGAAATATGCAATTGCAAATGTAAATAAATGCTTTATGCCAAAATTTCCAAAAAAAAAAAAAAAAAAAAAAAAAACAAAGAAACTTTGAAATATGAAATTTTTGTATAAATAATATTGAGAAGAAAAAAATTATAAGAAATCTCAAATATGGTATTTTATTATTGGAAGCGGGTTGGTAATTATTGAGTAGAGTTTAGAACAGATATGGGTTTCTAGACTCTTACCCGAATAGAGTTCAAAGCGGGCTGTAGTTTTGGGTTTGCTTAACTCATCCCATTCGTTGATAAAATTGATAAGATTATTACTATTAATATATTTTTTCAAGACAGACTTTTATGTTGATAGTTTTAATACAAAGTGATTTTAATTTCCCAAATCAGCAAATTGCATCTAACTGATTTTGACAATCCATCTCCACGTTCCTACAACAGCCACCAATTGCGATTGAAATACAGCTTAATCCATCAAATGTTATTAATCGAGTTCAGGATTTAAATACAATCTGTTAAGATAAAAAACAAATAAAAAAAAAAACAAGGAATCACACCTTAGTTTTCTTCCCCTCTTTTTCCAAAGTCATTATAGAAAAAGTAATTCGGTTATAGAGAGACTTGTACAAGGGTTTCATGAGTATAACAAGGCGGGTTTCTTATTGTGATAAGTTATAAAATGCATGTTTGATTAAATATCTGAAAGAACACGTGCACTTACAACCTTTGATCAAGAAGTAATGAACTATATCCTAAGCATAAAAGCCCTATCGTCAGCAAATGTGAACATGCTTTAATCAATTATGTGGTTATTAACACGTTCCTTCTCAGTTCCATATTGATATGGCTACCGTCAATTAGTAAGATTATAGTAGGTAATGCCTACAATGACGCTTGGATCACCAAACAGTTTTGGACGATTTGGATTGGAGCACATCGAATTATCTCATTCATAAACTCCGATGAAATATCTGAACAGGAACTCTCCAATGCAGATTCAATAGTAGCAACACAAATGAAAAACACATATAAATTCCAAGAACCATCTCAGTTTACGATTCGATCGATGGAGCACATCTATGCCAAGTACAAGGACCATCATCTTATTTCCTCATTCACAAAATTAGAAATGGATCTGAACAGAATCAAAAGCAAGAAACTAGAAAACACATCATATCGAAAAACAATAACCTTAGCGTATGATTCGATTAATGGACTGGAAATTTGGTGCTGATGCTTTGGAAGCAGTCATCCACCCAATTCAGCAGCAACCATCTTCCATCGAGGCCTTCTGGTTGGGGAGAGAGGAAACAGAAGTAAGAGCTCCTCGAAAAGAAAGGGTTTTGAGAAAAGACGGTTTAAGGGATCTGATAAACTTTGCAACGGAAGGGAGAAACTTTAGGGCTTGGGGGGAGGGAAGGGCAACGATCGACGGGACAGAGCTCGACCTCGTTCATGAACAAAAATTCCTTCTTCAGAACAAGATTCGCTGGAAGAGATCTAAATGTTTAAGAAAAACAATTTGTTGCTCAAGAATGTAAATCCATGCATCACGCTTCCTATTTAACATCATCGAACTTAATTGCAATTAAATGGGTAGAAAACGGAACCAAGATTGGGGGGGTGGTGGGGTAGTTTGCGGAACGTGGAGAGCATTGTTAGAGTCAAAATCAATTACATGCAATCACTAATTTCTCAATTAGAAATAGTGGCTTTCATACATATAAATTGGGTTTAAACAAATTGAATCATTAATCAAGGCTTTGTAGTTTTTCTTATGTCAACTGGCCTATTGTTAAATGTATAAAGAAGATTTTTTTAGAATTTTGGCAATGTTCGTCTTAAATGTGTAGTAATTTCTTATTTTACATACAATATAAGGTTAACTTTGTATCAGTTTCAACTTAATTTCTTATTATTCTCATTTAGAATTATTTTGATCCGAATTCCAACTTTAAGTTTGAACATTTTGATTTTATCTCAATCTCAATTTTGATCGAATATCTCAAAATTTGGTATCACTCTCCAATATAATATGTGTCAATTATTGGGTCAAATGTGGGTTGGTTTTGAGTCAGAGTTGTAGGTAAGGTCATGTTTTATCCATCCACTGATCCGACCATCGTAAGAGTATTGATCTTTTTTCTAGCACATGCTATTATCAAAATATCTTTTTCCTAAGTCAATGAAGCGAACTGAATTCAATTAGAATTTAGTCCCAATTGATTTTCCCATGGGGAATGTATTTTGACTACTCCAAAATGGTGGTTTTGTAACTTTTGGGTTTCCATCTTAAATAAAACATTCTCTCCTCATGTTTCTCCCCATTCCCTTTTAACTCTTCTGCAACAGTTTTCTAAAGCGTCCGCAACTCTTCATCTTCTATTATTTTCTCTAAAGTGAAGACGTCCGCAACTCTTCATCTTCTTTTCCTTTCTCCACAATGCAGACGTACAAACCTTCTGTCTTTGTGCCTTATGTTTTGGAGGCCTTTCTTTTGGAAGGTGGATAATGAAGAACCTTGATTTACAGATATGTTGAATTTATGCGATTTGGTTGTGGACTTGATGTTTTATGTAGAGATTAATTGTTATTTTGGCAAGATTTACATTTGCTTTAGTTATTATATCCCAATGTCATGATGATTTGATGACTTTTGCATTCAAATGGTTTTTTTTTTTTCTCTCTCCTGGATCTCTCATGTAGCACATGAATATGATCTGTATCATGTATGCACGTCTTTCTTCATTGAATAAAATCCGTTGTTGTTTATATTAGTTTATGCATACCAACTATATGATGAAATTTCTACATGAAAAATAATGCATGCAGCTAAGAAGTTTGTATCCTATTCAACAAAAAAAAAAAAATCCGGATGTAACAAAACATTACATTTATATCAGATTTAACTAATATTGCATATAAAGTAATATGTTAATGTTGATGGCAAAGGGTGGGTCTGAGAAACTTTTTTTATACAACCTTCATGGTTTTGATCAATGTATTTCTTTTTTTTATTTTTTTTTACAGTTAAAATAGTCTCTTGGATCAATATTGTCTTAGTTCAAATACGTTGTCAAGGATATTACAGTATGCTTTTCAATAAACTTGCACATTGACTTAGTTTCGCATGTGTTGTGTATTTTATGACATTTTATCTATTTGGTGCAAAATCTATGCATCTATTCTCTAGATGTTTAATTTTATTTATTTATCTATTTAACAAGTTAGTCTCAAACTACAAATTGCGAAATGAATGCAAATTGGTAAAGTTGTGGATAAGGTAACTATGGATCATTGTCCAAAATTCTGCTTCTAAAACATAAGGCCCGGCTGACCGTTGTTGAACTCTTTTTTTATTTTTTGGTAGCCCCAGCCAAGGGGGCTGAGACCCAAGAAAGAGCTCGCAAGCACACGGTCAGCCGACGCTGTTGAACTCTTGAGTTAGAGAAACCGATTAGCAAATAAAATTACTTTACCCGCATTGGATACTCATACCAATTTAAATCTATAAATAATAATCTCCATTTCAAATGCAAATTGGTTGAATTGTGAACTGGGTAGCTCTGGGTCTTCATCAAAAGCACTCCATCTAACCATATGCTCAGCTGCCACTGGCCCAACACAAATTCCGCAACCGATGTAGACTTTAGATCTCTAAAAAAAGTCAACCCCACTTGGAAGCATGTAGATTATCAGCATCAATAATTCAACAAAGATACTATTCCCATTCCCTTGTGAGAATTTATTCCTCCTCACACGAGGATTAGGAGAAGCAATGGATATGGCTAATTTATTCTATCAGCAACGCCTATAAATAGTCATTCATGAAGCTGTTGATTGTTGTAGGAGTAGCTCAGTTGTTCGGGCTACAAAGAGCGGGGGTGTGGTCTTACATGAAGACAGGAGTGTGCTTTGGTAAGCCAAGAATGCTTTGCCGATGTCGTGGTAAAGGTTTCAGGGTTTTAAAGATTTGAACATAGAGATATAAAGCAATGGTCGACCTTGTTTACTATATCACATGAGAGATTCAACCCCAAAATACCCTATGTTTACTATAGCAATTGCCGCCCAAGTTCTGACATAATCCAAGTTTTTGTGTTCTCAAGGGTGTTTTTTTTTTTTTTTTCAAACCCCAGGTACCAGCCAAAGTGGCTGGTACCTTGAAAGACCCGATTGACACAAGAGTGAACTACAGCATTCACAAGGATCTAGAGGACCACCTGTACACATAGGGGAGAGAACCCAGGCATCAAACTGTAGGTAGTTAGAAGATATATGAACTCCCAACCAGTAGGCTATACCTTCATTCTCCTGTCCCAAGTGTTGGGGCATCAGATTTGAGATCTTTTCTTCATTCATAGGGAAGCGTCAGTGTTACGGCAACATATTTGATATCTTTACTTCATTCATAGGCAAGTCATTCTTGGTGAACTGACAGGCTCATGTCTCTCTCATGCTAGACCAAGTTCCTCTCCCATTACGAGCTTTCAGAACCATATGGAGACCAAAGGTGCGTTCCTCTTAATTTTACATCACTTGCACTCATGGTGGCGAATCCAACTCACTCAAGATTGATATATCTCTATATATGTGTTGGTGATGGACAAAATATGAATTCAATAAGAGTCCTCTGATTGATAATGTCATATTATTAAAATACACAAAAACATGTTTAAATGAAATATGGTCAATTTGTTGGTGGGCCGTAACTTATTATATTTTTTTTTTCAAACAATGAAGAAAATTTATTTTGTGACATGGATTTCATATGTGCATACAGTCATGAATTTATTGGCTTGCTGCTGAGAACTCTCAGATGCCTGGATAGAACTTGATCGATTACCCAATTTTTTATTTTTTTTATGTGTTTGTACAAGTGCCTCGAGAACCTTCTAACAACATTTAAATGCCATAATAATCGTCAAAGTCTTGTTTCAACTATGCTTGGTAGCTACGTGAGTTTCGTTCCTCCATTCAACTCTATCCTGAGCAAAGTCCTTGAATAGATTGTATTGTTTATTATTTTTTCTTTACTATTTATAACCATATACTTTTCTGCCTACCTCTTTTAAGTTGTGGGGCAATCAACCTATATGAGAAAACTTTTCTTTACCTATATGATTAAGCTATGTATAGAAATCTTGTCTCGCTAGCATCATTGTGGTCTTCCACTGAACATGTCCAAACTGTCTCGAATTAGTCTTTCATAACTAATTTCCTTTTATGAGATATATTATTACATTTCCAATTCATGTAATAAAAAGAAAAGTCAACCTACATTCAACAATGATTATTTTCTATTTTCTATTTGACTTGACAGCCCACTCAATGGAGAACCCATTCCACTCTTCTGATAGCACGTCCTCAACCCGACCTTGTAATTCAAAATGGGCCCATAGAGTTGGGTTTGGAAATACAGTCCGGTCACCCGAGCTATGGGTACATGAGGAGCCGTCTGCATGCGAGAGCCTAGATCCCGAGTGTCCCCTACACACTTCCCAAGAGTAGTTTGCATGGAACTCTATGTCGGCCAACCTAATTGATTATTCAACCATTTAAAATGAAAGTCACGCCCTCTGGTTTCATATGCTCAATTTATACTTTAATGCGATGGGTTTCATTATAAGATTGAGCACACAACTGATAACGTCAATAGTACACATGTTACACATTATTAATTAGGGAAAATCTCATAAAAGTATAAATTTTTTGGCTCATTTTCAAAAGATACATGAGAATTAAAATATTTCTAAAAAGTATAATAGTTTTTTATAATTCTTTTAATTAAGTCCCCTCTATTAAAACGCTTTATCAAAATGACAAAAGTACCCTTCCCTTATGACAAGTTTTTGTCTTTTATTAACCTTTTTCGTCCCCACAAAAAAACATTTTGATTGTTCAAGTGGGACCCACTAGGTTATTTGAGTTCGACTTGATCAGCTCTCTTAAACGATTTATTAAAGAAAAATCTTCCAAAATGACATAAGGGTATTTTTGTCATTTTTAGACTTTTTCCTTGGTGAATACTTGATTAAAAGAAATTTGGTAACTTTGATACTCTTTTGAAATATTAACGTTTTCAAGCTTTTTTTGGAAAGGAGGCAAAAGTTTTATACATTTTTGAAAATTCTCCTATTAATTATATGCATTAACTATGTTATTAAGTTCTTATAGCGGGACCAACTCTTATTGAAGTAAAAGTTATGGGTAAGTTGCTGAAGGTGATGACATTCATTTTGAACGGTCTAGATTATCAAAAGGTAGACCCCATGGTGGAGTTCGAAACATCCCACTCAAAAAAAGCATGTGAGGGACACTGAGAATTGAAAATCACATCTTTACATTTTCCCTCCAATGGCTCTCAAGACTTTCCAAAACTTTTCAAACTCTATTATAATAATTAACTTCTAAACTTGCTTAAGGAACTAACAAAGTAATTATTTAATACTATACAATTAATTAGCACTAAAATACATAGTTATGGGTTGGGACATTATAGCGTCACTTGGGAGTTGTCGGGGGTCGTGGGTTCCAGACTACAATTCAACTTTCCTTGCTTGCTTTTTACCTTTGTTTGCTTTGAAACTTTACTTTTTACAATTTAGGGCCCTGTTTCAGCTTGGGGCTACAATCTTTGCCTGTTTGGTAAATTCACTTTATTAGTGAAATCAAGTGAATGATCATTTCAAAAGACAATAAAAGAAAATGGGTCAAATCAAAAGGTACCATATTTAAGAAAAAAAAATCACCTCTACTTTTTACAAAAAAAGGTCAAAAAGTTGCTTTTCCATACTACTAAATAACAAAAGGTCATCTGCCTCTTTTTTTTTAATGTAAAAAAAAGCTACATTTTCATTCAACTAAATAACAAAAAGCCATCATCACCTTTTCGTTTGACCCCTCTTCTTCTTCTTTTTTCTTAGTTTGACAATTCACCTCACTTCACTTTATTAGTGAACTTACCAAAGAGGCTTTGATGTTCTTCACATGTTCCTTGATGATCTAGAGCTGAAATTGTATATTTAGGATCCCTTGAGTACCCAAAAGTGGACCCACTTGGTTTCTTTTCCTTGGACTTGGATGTGGCCTAATATCATCTGAATAGCTTATCTTTTTTATCTTGAACCTTTGAATCTGATTGTCAAAATGATTTTGACTTCCTTTTGGCTTCATAGTCCCAGTATATGTCTTAGTCTTCTGGAATCCTAATTTTTCATGTGCCAAGACTGCTTCGCTGGTGGACTCTTTCTATCTCAATCCAAATATGCAGTTGACGTTTTATTAAAAACTATGATGCTTAACTCCAAGCCTTTTAGCACTCCTTTAGTCCAAGCAGAGTTTGCATACATCAAGTGCCCCACAAATTGATAGAACATCCAATAGCAGTGTTGGAAGTGCCTTGCAGCACTTTACCTGGACCCTTTCTCATGCGGTCAATTTGGTGTGCTAGTTTATGAATACTCCCAGTGCTCATTATCAGGCGGTAAAGAGGATTCTTAGATATATAAAGGGCTATCACTCCTTTCTCAGTCATCCATTCAATTTTGAGTACCAAAGTCTCACATAATATAGACTCTTCATCTATAATAGATTTTCTTTAATTCCTATTATATTTTATTTTGTTTTATTTCTTTTCATTTTCTTTTCTTTTCTGAAATTTGATATAATCTTTTTGATCATCTCAGCAAAGAGCCTCCAAATCCATTAGGTATTTGGCATCTTTTTAATATATCTTTTTCGTTGTTTAATTCGGTTTAGAAAGCCTCTGCTTTACAATTTATTTTATTGATATATGATCTAAATTTTTAGACCTTTTTATTTCTAAAATTGGGATTAGAGTTTTTATTGGGAATATGATTTTTGGTTTGAAACTTCTAGAATTTAAAAGATTACTAAATATGGATTTTGAATTTGGGATTAGGGATTTCTAGATTTTTTTAATAGGGACATCAAGTTAGGGTTAGAGATATTTAGAATTGGGAATACTTTGATTTTGGGATTTGAGATTTCTGGATTTTTTTTTTTTTTTTTGGGATTTCAAATTTGGGGTTAATGATTTTTGAGATTGGGAATAGGGTTTTTTCAATTATGGTTAGAAATTTTAATTTGAGATTAGAGATTTTAGGAATTGAGAATGTTTGGATTTTGGGGTAAGGGATTCCTGAAACTCAGATTATGGATTTTAAATCTAGGGTTACTGTTTTCTGAGATTGGGAATAGGGTTTCTCAATTGGAAGTGTTGGGTTTATTTTAAGCATGATCTAGTTTAGCATATTTCTTATTTCTTTTTTATCTAAAGATTAACGGGAAGTAGAAAATATATGGAATTCTTTTTGTATCTTTTTGCTAATCTTGATTTAAATTTCATTTTACGAATGATATAATCTAACACATTTTTAAATCATTTCTATCCAAAAATTAATAGAAACTCTAATTTGTGATTGGTGCACATGGTGACAACATCCTCCCTATCGATGACTAAATTTAAGTCCATAGAGTTTTTAAGAAATAATGTTGTGTTTTAGATCTCGGATAGTCTACATATACGAAATTAAATTAATTTTTTTATAAATATCGTACCAAAAAATAATGTTGTGCTAAGAACGAGTGTATTCATTGATCCAGATAGGGGCTCATGGACCAGGCTGGCCAAAGCCTAACCAAGTACCAACCTACTTTGGGCCACGCTTTTGCCTTAGGTTTTGGTACACAAGCCAAATTTGGATATAAAATCTACGTAGGTTTAAGATACGGGCCGTGTTTGCATTCAGTGGCAGAGAGCTCAAAGCCGGCCCAACCCAAATAAGATACAAAATTTAATAAAAAAAACAACTTTTTTAATAGGATGGAGACTTAAACACATGCACTTTATCACACGCATACACATCCCAACTAGCTAAGCTATTGCTTGTTGTTGATATATAAGGGAAGTCTTATATATATATATATATATAAACATTATCCACCCAGGCTCATGCCTTACCTTTTTTCAGGTGGGCTAGGCCAATCACTATATCACTGAATCAAAACATCTACTATCATTGATTCCTTCTACTCAAGTAGTACAATAAATCTTCAGTATAAAATTTTAGAACTTTACAAATATTAGATGATATCATTTTATTATTTATTGTTAGATACATTTTAAGTATTTGGTTTGTGTTTTATTAGCTGATTATTTACTTTGCATCTATAATTAACTAAAGTTTCCCTCTATTTCTTGATTGAATGATTTTTTTTAATTTCTTTATTTATTGTTAGATATATTTTAAGTATTTGGTTTATGTTTTATTAGATGATTATTTACTTTGCATCTATAATTAACTAAACTTTTCCTCTATTTCTTGATTGGATGATTTTTTAATTTCTTATTTACAGTCTTCACTATTTCATAATATAATTTTTTAAATGATATCGCAGAAAAATGCGACTGTGCTCAACATGGGGTACAATGCTAGTTATTATGTATGAAGCTAGGGCAATTTGATTTGATTTGAACTTCAATTTCCAAATCAAATCGCCCATTGGCAGTGTCGGGGGATACCGACAAACTTGGACCTTAAATCTATAGTCCATATTTATTGATATGGATAGGGGTTCTCATGGGCCGGGTCGGGGGATACGGGCCAAACTCGGACCTTAAATCTATATAGGTTTAACATGGGCCAAACTCGTGTTAGAAATGAGTAGAAACCAGGATCATTAGACATTGCGTACAGATCACTGCAGAAATAATTTGAGCTAATATGATTAAATCATACCTGCGAGATCTCTATGATTTGATCTCGATCTTGCAGCAACCCGAAAACCTCAAAATCTTCTATTGTATTCCTATATACTCAAACTCGCAATAGGGAGTGGGCCTCTTCTGCGAATTCTCCTCTGCTTTCCAAAAACCGAGATTTCTCTCGTACTTTGCTTGTTATTTACCAAGAGAGCAGTAGCGCATATTTATTGGCTACATTAGGGACTTTAAAAAGAAATAAGGATAGGCTCTTTATGGAAACAGGAAACCCTAATTCGATCCAAATTAGAATCCTAGTTCCACAAATTATAATTCAGTCAACTAAAAAATTATAATTGCACTCCTGTCCTTATTCTCAAAATAATATTTCGAACTTCTTGTTATTAAATGCTTATCAATCTCCCCACATTAAGATTTCAGATATCCATCGATTAAATAATTATTGACATCTATATTTAATCGATATCTTAATAATTCATTGAGACCTTACACTCAACTTATTTGATATGTCGGACATAAAGTCCACCTGTAGGGTTTGACATAATTAAAACTTAAAAGCTTTATCAAGGTGATATCATCAATCCCAATTACGGGACTTAGATTCCGTCAATAAACTAATATCCACCATACACATAGTGTAGTCATCCAATTCACTGAGATTATTAACCTATAAAAGATCTCACTCCTTTATAAATCAAAATGTCAAACACTAAATGTATGTGTCTATTATTTATGTCGGGATTAAGAGTACAAGCACTCATAATAACTATTTGGATGTTCATCATCTTATTTAATCAGTACAAAGACAATAAACCCAAAAACACAGTCATGTTCGATACACACATAGTGTAATAGCATAATGAGTCGAAACTATACCGTTTCCCGCTGCCAAGACAAGTCTGCTGAAACATCATGCTACAATCGTACCGATGGTGTGTCCTAATCTATCTAGATTGTGAACAACAACTTATATTCTATACGAACCGTGATAAGTCCTTAAAAATGCATAATTTCCACATCATTTTAGATTAATTAAGGACTTAATCATCAAACCATGGACTATTTTAGTAAAACAATCTTGATTTTTTGTTAGTGAGCATCAAAGTCTGAATTCGAGTCAAAATTCATCCAAAAATTGCATTTTTACATAAAATCATGAATTTCGTAATTTCTTGGCATTGAAAATCACATATTTCTCATTACTTTTTATTTACACAGGAAATGATGTACTTTCTTCGCCCCATTGATTTAATTGAGAATTTGATAAAATGGTGACATTTATGCATCTATTTAGAGTGAATTTGACCCGCATCTTGCATCATTCATTCCCTATATGAATAGATTATTCTTTGACATTTATTTTTATTTTTGTAGGGAATTTCAAAAATTGGGGCCCGCGGAAGAGAATTGATGAAGCAAATGCACCATGGGACTCATCTACGTTTGGCATAAATTCCAAGGAGAGAAAGTGGGCCAATCTAAGGATATTTTTCCAGCAATGAAGAGTTCCAAAAAAAAAAAAAGAAAAGGAAAGACCCTTTTAAGCAATCCAAGTTGGAAACCAAATCCAAGAGTCCAAGATTCCAGTACTAAGTTGTTAAAGATATCTCCTAAAAGATAGGCTTCAAAATTTGAAGATTGCAACCAAGACTCTTCCAAAAGAGGCATTCACACGTCCAATACTTCCCAAAAGCCATCACACGTCCAACACAAAAGGAGTTACCCATGTGGATCTAAAGTGGGGCCCAAGAAATGAAGTGACATGAGATAAAAAGAATCCTACCTTTAGTGGGATGGTGTGTCAAGAAATCCAAGGAGCTGGAAAATCTCTTGAAACTCTCCCAAAAACCCTCCTTATCCTAATCCAACTTGAACCCCACACTACTAATCATTTCCCAATCCAAAATCTTGCAACCCAAGCTATCAAAAAATTATGAAAAGATCAAAAAAGGGGTTGCACGTCAATTCCATCGCCCTCCGTACCTTGGACGACCAGCAAGCCAAATCTCTCCTTTCTCCATTAATTTTTCTCCATCTCTCATCCTTCCATCACAATTTCATCCAAGGGCTTCCCTTTAAGGCACACCACCACTTGGATTTCTACGCCGCCATGCCGTCGTTGCTGCCGTCGCTCCATCATCAACCAGCCATCTATTTCTCCCTTGGTGAAGGATTGAAGACTTGAAGATGGAATTATGCGCAAGTCCTTTTCTTCATGTGTTCGATCTAGGGTAAGGAAAGAATTTTTTTTTTAGTTTTGATTGCTATTAGGAAGTTACTAGTTTATTGGTTTATTTTAATTTAAAATACACAATTAGTGAGGCCAAGGTGTCCCGCCTTGGATCGGCATCGCGTGTTTGTGGGTAGTGGCAGTACGCACTTGGTGCGATTTTTTTGCAGTCTTTTATTAATTTTGCCAATATAACGTTGTGATTTCCCATAATAAGAATATTTAGAATTCTTTTTATCCTTAGTTTTAAATGATATTATTAATGGATTTTTATTTTAATGCATGATTTATTTACTTTTATGCAATTGGTGGTTTGATATCTTTTATGTTTTTGTAGTCTTTAGATTAGGATTCTTAGATTAGGATTTTTATTTGAGATTTTAATTTTTAATTTGGATTTGTAATAAAATTTCAATATCAGTTTTTGCATTAGATCAGAGCCGAACACATAACCTTTAGAATAGTATGCAACAACTTTTACCATCTGTAATATTATATTTTGTGCAGGGCTCTCATAAGATAAAACTTACATTATCCTAAGCTGGAATAATGTTGATCCTATAAATCAAAGTCGATTATATCTGGTTCTTGCATGATGGAATTGAAAAATCCAGACGATCATCATGCAAAAAACAACGATAATCGACTTTGATTTGTGGAACTAACACTGTTTCAGCTTAGGAGAGCTGGCCCCTATATTTCATATAATAAAACTATTAAAAGATATATAAAAGTAAGATAAGTGTGGTGATCTTTAAAATCAAACTTCATGTGTTTAGTCTTATTCTACTCTTTTCCAAGGGTGGGCTTATAGTTGTACCATGCATGGGACCCACCTATTTGAGCTATATCATTAGTTTAAGCTATTAGCCTATTGGGTCATCATTGGTTATTTGACCTGATCCATTGAGAACTGATGTAATCTGGTCCAAGTTCAATAATTCTTGAAACTTAATTTCTGAATATTGATCTTGTTTTTCTTTTTATGAGCCATACTTAGGGATTCTTGGCCTATCACTTATTTACTAGCAAAATGCCCCCGTGCTTAGCACGGGCAATAGAAGTCATACAAAAAGATCATTTAATAAAATTGATTTTATGAAAGCAATAAAGAACTGATTTTAATTTTAGATGTTTATGTTATATAAAACTAAATTCAAATATCTTTAAAAAAATAATAACTTTATAACTACTAAGTTATAAGCATCGATGGGGGAGGATGCTATGTCATGAGTGACAATTACGAAATATAGAAAAATCAGACTTTCTTGAAGAAATATGCAATTGCAAATGTAAATAAATACTTTATGCCAAATTTTTTTTAAAAAAAAAACCTAAGAAACTTAGAAATATGAAATTTTTGTATAAATAATATTGAGAAGAAAAAAATTATAAGAAATCTCAAATATGGTATTTTATTATTGGAAGCGGGTTGGTAGTTATAGAGTCGAGTTTAGAACAGATATGGGTTTCTAGACTCTGACCCGAATAGAGTTCAAAGCGGGTTGTAGTTTTGGGTTTGCTTAACTCATCCCATTCGTTGATAAAATTGATAAGATTATTACTATTAATATATTTTTTCGCGACAGACTTTTATGTTGATAGTTTTAATACAAAGTGATTTTAATTTCCCAAATCAGCAAATTGCATCTAACTGATTTTGACAATCCCTCTCCACGTTCCTCCAACAGCCACCAATTGCGATTGAAGTACAACTTAATCCATCAAATGCTATTAATCGACTTCAAGATTTAACAAATACAATTTGTTAAGATAAAAAAAACAAATTAAAAAAAACCAAGGAACCACACCTTAATTTTCTTCCCCTCTTTCCAAATTCATTATAGAAGAAGTAATTAGGTTACAAAGAGACTTGTACAAGGGTTTCATGAGTATGACAAGGTGGGTTTCTTATTGTGATAAGTTATAAAATGCATGTTTGATTAAATATCTGAAAGAACACGTGCACTTACAACCTTTGATCAAGAAGTAATGAACTATATCCTAAGCATGAAAGCCCTATCGTCAGCAAATGTGAACATGCTTTAATCAATTATGTGGTTATTAACACGTTCCTTCTCAGTTCCATATTGATATGGCTACCATCAATTAGTAAGATTATAGTAGGTAATGCCTACAATGACGCTTGGATCACCAAACAGTTTTGGACGGTTTGGATTAGAGCACATCAAATTATCTCATTCAAAAACTCCGATGAAATATCTGAACAGGAACTCTGCAAATGCAGATTCAAAAGTAGCAGCACAAATGAAAAACACATATAAATTCCAAGAACCATCTCAGTTTACGATTCGATCGATGGAGCACATCTATGCCAAGTACAAGGACCATCACCTTATTTCCTCATTCACAAAATTAGAAATGGATCTGAACAGAATCAAAAGCAAGAAACTAGAAAACACATCATATCAAGAAACAACAATCTTAGCGTGTGATTCGATTAATGGACTGGAAATTTGGTGTTGATGCTTTGGAAGCAATCGTCGTCCACCCAATTCAGCAATGACCATCTTCCATCGAGGCCTTCTGGTTGGGGAGAGAGGAAACAGAAGTAGGAGCTCCTCGAAAAGAAAGGGTTTTGAGAAAAGAGGGTTTAAGGGATCTGGTAAACATTGCAACGGAAGGGAGAAACTTTAGGGCTTGGGGAGAGGGAAGGGCAACAATCGACAAGACAGAGCTCGACCTCGTTCATGAACAAAAATTCCTTCCTGAGAATATGATTCGCTAGGAGAGATCTAAATGTTTAAGAAGAACAATTCGGTGCTCGAGAATGTAAATCCATGCATGACGCTTCCTATTTAACATCATCGAGCTTAATTGCAATTAAATGGGTAGAAAACGGAACCAAGATTTGGGGGGTGGTGGGGTAGTTTGCGGAATGTGGAGAGCATTGTTAGAGTCAAAATCAATTACATACAATCACTAATTTCTCAACTAGAAATAGTTGCTTTCATATATATAAATTAGGTTTAAACAAATTAAATCATAGATCAAGGCTTTGTAGTTTTTCTTATGTCAACAGGCCTATTGTTAAATGTATAAAGAAGATTTTTTTAGAATTTTGGCAATGTTCGTCTTAAATGTGTAGTAATTTCTTATTTCACATACGATATAAGGTTAACTTTGTATCAGTTTCAACTTAATTTCTTATTATTCTCATTTAGAATTAGTTTCAACTTAATTTCTCGTTATTCTCATTTAGAATTATTTTGATCCGAATTCCAACTTTAAGTTTGAACATTTTGATTTTATCTCAATCTCAATTTTGATCGAATATCTCAAAATTTGGTATCACTCTCCAATATAATATGTATCAATTATTGTGTCAAATGTGGGTTGGTTATGAGTCAGAGTTATAGGTAAGGTCATGTTTTATCCATCCACTGATCCAACGATCATAAGAGTATTGATCTTTTTTCTAGCACATGCTATTATCAAAATATCTTTTTCCTAAGTCAATGAAGCGAACTGAATTCAATTAGAATTTAGTCCCAATTGATTTTGACCATGGGGAATGTATTTTGACTACTCCAAAATAGTGGTTTTGTAACTTTTGGGTTTCCATCTTAAATAAAACTCTCTCCTTATTGACACCAAAAATGTCACTATGTCCCTTCAACACCAAAAGCTACATGGAGTCACATCCTGCCATAAATAGGAAGGCGCCGCTTCAAGCACCAGATCTTGTCAGAATCAAACAAAAACTGCAAGATCCTTCAAAGCAGCCAAAAGAGGGGTACACATAAAGTTTCGGGCCATTTCGACGTCATTTGGCCTAACTTCACTCCTCCGACAGCCAGACAGGAGCTCCCGGCAGCGACAGTGTCGAAGACTTCAAAACTTCGATCAGAGCCTACGGATGGTCTCAGAATACCTCCAAAAGGCCCCATGCCAAATTTCAAGTCAAACGGACAATGTTTGACCCTTCATCAACTCTCGGGAAGCAAAACCAGGCCTGCCGGCGGCGGAGCACCCCGGAATCATGGCATCCAAATTGGAGCTAATGGATCTCTCAAAATGACTCCAATAGGTCCCCTGTCAAGTTTTAGGTCAAACAGACATCGTTTGGCCTAGTTTCAAAGCTCAGCATTTTCCTCGAGGTGAAGTCAAGGTGAGCATTTGTCGGACCCCAAAAGGCTTCAAAACTCAAACCAAAGCCCATGGTTGGTCTTACATACTACTCAGGAGGCTCCCTGTCAAATTTCAGGTCAATCGGACATCGGTTGACCACAGGTCAAAGCTCGGCATTTCTCTCATGGCGAAATTAAGGCAAGCATTTGCGGGACCCCGAACGGCTTCAAAACTCAAACCAAAGCCTATGGTTGGTCCTATCTACTGTTCAAGAAGCTCCACGTCAAATTTCAGGTCATTCCGACTTCGTTTGGCCTAGTTTCAATGCTTGACAAAAAATCGGCAATACCGCACAACAAAGTCTTCGGCTTTCTAGAAAAATAGGAAACTTTGTGCTCCGATTTGCGTGGCTTCTCTTCGGGTTTTCTTCAAGAGAATCAGGCCAATAAATGAGGGAAAATGTCAGGAAAAATACAGAAGAAAAAAGAATGAAAAAAGATCGAAAAACTGCGAAGAAAAGGCGACCGAACGGCGGCCGAAAAATGGGCCCAAGGCCCATGGTCGCCGGCGACCTTGGCCCATGGTCGCCGGCGACCATGGCCCAAGGTCGCCAGCCCCATGGTCACCGGCGACCATGGGTGCATGGTCGCCGGCGACCATGGAGTTCCGGCGACCCAAAAGTCACCGGAAGACCCCTTTTTCGGGTCCTTTTCGCGTTTCGAGTTGATTGGCCCCTGTGATTTTTCCAAAATCTGATTTTTCGTGCATGAAATCCGTCAATCTTCGTCAACATCACGGATTCGCCGCCGAAATCATTGGATGATCATTAGATGCCTCGAAATCGCCAACCGGCCGACAAAGAAAGCACACTTTCTGCCCGCCCGATCGTGAAATCAACAGGACAGACGTTGCCGGCACGTTCACATTAATCAATGTCTGAAATTGCATCGCCATCCGACATCAAACAACATGTGGATCCACCGGCGATCATCGCAAGAAGAATTCCAAAAGACGCGGCGCGGCCCGCGACTCTTCAAGCGACTTGGCGACCAATTAATGAGGTTAAATGACCCATTTTATGACAAGTTAATGCGGTCATTAACTCATTATTTCGGATGGCCCAATCAAAAGCAAGCAAATGGGAGTTACAAGTCAAAGGATTTATGGCATTAAAGCCATGAAACTCCTCCCATGATGGGGATTAAAGACAATTAAAAGCTCATTATTCTCCATCGGCCAATCAGATTCAAGAAAAAAGGAGTTACAAAACAAATAATTTAAAACTTGTAACTCCTCCCATTATGAGCATTAATGCATTCAATGCTCATAAACCCTCCTAAATGGCTACCAGAGGCCTATAAATAGGAGGGCATTCCAAAGGGAAAAGCAGAGAAAAAATCTAGAGAAATCACCAGAGAAATTCACTCGAAGTCCAGAGAATTGCCCGGAAAATCCAGAACTCCTGCAACTCTGCTGCAAGACCACCAAAAGGTGATTGAAGCACCCTTGGGGGGCCACCCCCCCAAGGACCTCCCTTCTTCTACCAACATGGCTAAAACGTGGCTTTTCAGCCCGTTTACTTAGCTTTTTATCGGATATAAGACCTTCTCTTGGTCTTTGTCCTTTAAAAATCTGAGGTTAAAAAGCCAAGCCAAGAATCCAAGAATCATGTTCTCATCTACATGGACGACGGCGGAGCCCATACATGGCTCGCGACCGTCGATCTGAACGTGTCCCCACAATCGAATGAGAAGTTAGATCCCTTTTCTTGCTTTTCCTTTTGTACTTTGTATTTTTTTTTAAGAGACAAAAAAAATCACAATTCTTGTCTTTCATAATGGATAAGATTTGTAAATCGCCTTTTACGGCAAACAAATGAAATCGCCTTTCACGGCATATAAAAAAAAAACCTTTGTCTCTTTCTTAAAATATGTGTGCAATGGGAAACTAGAAAAAGTTTTATTTCCCCTTTCTACTTGTGAAGGTGGATCTTCGGATCACCATTCCAAGATTCCAAGTAGAAAAGTGAAATTGGCATACCCGTACAAAATGTGGATACCCTTTACCTTTTTTTCTCCTCCCCTCTGCCGTACCCCGAAAGACCCGGGGCGGAGGCAGCGGGAGAGAGGAAAGAATCGGGTCCGTCACTCCTCAAGTTTCTCCCCATTCCCTTTTAACTCTTCTGTAACGGTTTTCTAAAGCGTCCGCAACTCTTCATCTTCTATTATTTCTCTAAAGTGCAGACGTCCGCAACTCTTCATCTTCTTTTCTTTTTCTCTACAATGCAGACGTAGAAACCTTCTGTCTTTGTGCCTTATGTTTTGGAGGCCTCTCTTTTGGAAGGTGGATAATGAAGAACCTTGATTTACAGATATGTTGAATTTATGCGATTTGGTTGTGGACTTGATGTTTTATTTAGAGATTAATTGTTATTTGTGGCAAGATTTACATTTGCTTTAGTTATTATATCCCAGTGTCATGATGATTTGATGACTTTTGCATTCAAATGTTGTTGTTTTTTTCTCTTGGATCTCTCATGTAGCACATGAATTTGTTCTGTATCATGTATGCACGTCTTTCTTCATTGAATAAAATCCGTTCTTGTTTATTTTAGTTTATGCATACCAACTATATGATGAAATTTCTACATGAATAATAATGCATGCAGCTAAGAAGTTTGTATCTTATTCAACAAAAAAAATTCCGAAGGTAAGAAAACATTACATTTATATCAGATTTAACTAATATTGTATCTAAAGTAATATGTTAATGTTGATGGCAAGGGGTGGGTCTGAGAAACTTTTTTTATACAACCTTCATGGTTTTGATCAATGTATTTCTTTTTTTCAATTTTTTTTTTTTTTTTTTTACAGTTAAAATAGTCTCTTGGATCAATATTGTCTTAGTTCAAATTCGTTGTCAAGGATATTACAGTATGCTTTTCAATAAACTTGCACATTGTCTTAGTTTCGCATGTGTTCTGTATTTTATGACATTTTATCTATTTGGTGCAAAATCTATGCATCTATTCTCGAGATGTTCAATTTTATTTATTTATCTATTTACTTATTTATTTATTTTTTATTTTTATAGTTTGTTCAATTGTCAAGAAGTGGTAAATTCTCTATTTAAAATTATTTAAAGTTTAAGTAAACCCACACTAACCATTGATACTCTTTTGAAATATTAAAGTTTTCAAGCTTTTGAAAAGGAGGCAAAAGTTTTATACCATTTTGAAAATTCTCCTATTAATTATATGCATTAACTATGTTATCAAGTTTTTATAGCGGGACCAACTCTTATTGAAGTAAAAGTTATGGATATGTTGCTGAAGGGGATGACATTCATTTTGAGCTGTCTAGATTATCAAAAGGTGGACCCCATGGTGGAGTTCGAAACATCCCGCTCGGAAGAAGCATGTGAGGGACACTCTGAGAATCGAAAATCACATCTTTACATTTTTCCCTCCAATGGCTCTCAAGACTTTCCAAAACTATTCAAACTCTATTATAATAATTGACTTCTAAACTTGCTTAAGGAACTAACAAAGTAATTATTTAATAATATACTATTAATTAGCACTAAAATACATAGTTATGGGTTGGGACATAATAGCGTCACTTGGGAGTTGTCGGGGGTTCCTATAATCTCGGGGCTACAATTCAACTTTCCTTGCTTGTTTTTACCTTGTTTCACCTCTGTTTGCTTTGAAACCTTACTTTTACAATTTAGGGCCCTGTTTCAGCTTGGGGCTACAATCTTTGCCTGTTTGGTAAATTCACTTTATTAGTTAAGTCAAGTAAATGATCATTTCAAGAGGCAATAAAAGAAAATGGGTCAAATCAAAAGGTACCATATTTAAGAAAAAAAAATCACCATACTTTTTACAAAAAAAAATTCAAAAAAGTTGCTTTTCCATACTACTAAATAACAAAAGGTCATCCGCTTTTTTTTTTTGTTTTTAACATAAAAAAAAAGCTACATTTTCATTGCACTAAATAACAAAAGGCCGTCATCACCTTTTGGTTTGACCCCTCTTCTTCTTCGTTTTTCTTAATTTGACAATTCACCTCACTTCACTTTATTAGTGAAGTTACCAAACAGGCTTTGATGTTCTTCACATGTTCCTTGATGATCTAGAGCTGAAATTGTATATTTAGGATCGCTTGAGTACCCAAAAGTGGACCCACTTGGTTTCTCTTCCTTGGACTTGGATGTGGCCTAATATCATCTGAATAGCTTATCTTTTTTATCTTGAGCCTTTGAATCTGATTGTCAAAATGATTTTGACTTCCTTTTGGCTGCATAGTCCCAGTATATGACTTAGTCTTCTGGAATCCTAATTTTTTCATGTGCCAATACTGCTTCGCTGGTGGACTCTTTCTATCTCAATCCAAATATGCAGTTGACGTTTTATTAAAAACTATGATGCTTAACTCCAAGCCTTTTAGCACTCCTTTAGTCCAAGCAAAGTTTGCATACATCAAGTGCCTTGCAGTACCTTACCTGAACCTTTTCTCATGCGGTCAATTTGGTGGTAAAGAGTATTCTTTTATGAATACTCCCATTGCTCATTATCAGACGGTAAAGAGGATTCTTAGATATATAAAAGGCTATGACTCCTTTCTCAGACATCGATTCAATTTTGAGGACCATAGTCTTACATAATATGGACTCTTCATCTATAATAGATTTTCTTTAATTCCTATTATATTTAATTTTGTTTTATTTCTTTTCATTTTCTTTTCTTTTCTGATCTTTCTGATCATCTCAGCAAAGAGCCTCCAAATCCATTAGGTATTTGGCATCTTTTTAATATATCTTTTTCGTTGTTTAATTCGGTTTAGTAAGCCTCTGCTTTACAATGTATTTTATTGTTATATGATCTAAATTTTTAGCCTTTTTTTTTCTAAAATTGGGATTAGAGTTTTTAATGGGAATATGATTTTTGGTTTGAAACTTCTAAAATTTAATAGATTACTAAATAGGGATTTTGAATTTGGGATTAGGGAGTTCTGGATTTTTTATTAGGGACATCGAGTTGGGGTTAGAGATATTTAGAATTGGGAATACTTTGATTTTGGGATTTGAGATTTCTGGAATTTTTTTTTTGGGATTTCAAATTTGGGGTTAATG
Organism: Camphora micrantha; assembly: GCA_003546025.1. Lineage (NCBI taxonomy): Eukaryota > Viridiplantae > Streptophyta > Magnoliopsida > Laurales > Lauraceae > Camphora > Camphora micrantha. The sequence continues at coordinate 33,954,927 of QPKB01000003.1, read as the reverse complement.
ATTTTTGAGATTAGGAATAGGGTTTTTTCAATTATGGTTAGGAATTTTAATTTGAGATTAGAGATTTTTGGAATTGAGAATGTTTTGATTTTGGGGTAAGGGATTCCTAAAACTCAGATTAGGATTTTAAATCTAGGGTTAGTGTTTTCTGAGAATGGGAATAGGGTTTCTCAATTGGAAATGTTGGGTTTATTTTAAGCATGATCTAGTTTAGCATATTTCTTATTTCTTTTTTATCTAAAGATTAACGGGAAGTAGAAAATATATGGAATTCTTTTTGTATTTTTTTGCTAATATTGATTTAAATTTCATTTTACGAATGATATAATCTAACACATTTTAAAATCATTTCTATCCAAAAATTAATAGAAACTCTAATTTGTGATTGGTGCACATGGTGAAAACATCCTCCCTATCGATGACTAAATTTAAGTCCATAGAGTTTTTAAGAAATAATGTTGTGTTTTAGATCTCGGATAGTCTACATATATGAAATTAAATTAATTTTTTTATAAATATCGTACCAAAAAATAATGTAGTTCTAAGAACGAGTGTATTGATTAATCCAGATAAGGGTGCTCATGGACCAGGCTGGCCAAAGCCTAACCAAGTACCAACCTACTTTGGGCCACGCTTTTGCCTTAGGTTTTGGTACACAAGCCAAATTTGGATATAAAATCTATGTAGGTTTAAGATACGGGGCCGTGTTTGGATTCAGTGGCAGAGAGCTCAAAGCCCGGCCCAACCCAAATAAGATACAAAATTTATCCACCCAGGCTCATGCCTTACCTTTTTTCAGGTGGGCTAGGCCAATCACTATATCACTGAATCAAAACATCTACTATCATTGATTCCTTCTACTCAAGTAGTACAATAAATCTCAGTATAAAATTTTTAGAAACACTACAAATTTTAGATGATTTCATTTTATTATTTATTGTTAGATACATTTTAAGTATTTGGTTTGTGTTTTATTAGCTGATTATTTACTTTGCATCTATAATTAACTAAAGTTTTCCTCTATTTCTTGATTGAATGATTTTTTTTTATTTCTTTATTTATTGTTAGATACATTTTAAGTATTTGGTTTATGTTTTATTTGATGATTATTTACTTTGCATATGTAATTAACTAAAGTTTTCCTCTATTTCTTGATTGAATGATTTTTTAATTTCTTATTACAGTCTTCCTTATTTCATTATATAATTTTTTAAATGATATCGCAGAAAAATGCAACTGTATGAAGCTAGGGCGATTTGATTTGATTTGAACTTCAATTTCCAAATCAAATCGCCCTTTGGCAGTGCCGGGGGATACCGGCAAACTTGGACCTTAAGTCTATTGTCCATATATATTGATATGGATAGGGGCGCTCATGGGCCGGGTCGGGGGATACGGGCCAAACTCGGACCTTAAATCTATATAGGTTTAACATGGGCCAAACTCGTGTTAGAAACAAGTAGAAACCAGGATCTCTAGATATTGCGTACAGATCACTGCGGAAATAATTTGAACTAATATGATTAAATCATACCTGCGAGATCTCTCTGATTTGATCTCGGTCTTGCAGCAACCCGAAAAGCTCAAGATCTTTTATTGTATTCCTATATGGTCGAACTCGCAACAGGGAGTGGGCATCTTCTGCGAATTCTCCTCTGCTCTCCAAACACCGAGATTTCTCTCTTACTTTGCTTGTTATTAACCTAGAGAGCAGTGGCACATATTTATAGGCTACAATAGGGACTTTAAGGAGGAAATAAGGATATGCTCATTATGGAAACATGAAACCATAATTCGACCCAAATTAGAATCCTAGTTCCATAAATTATAATTCAGTCAACTACAGAATTATAATTGCACTCCTGTCCTTATTCTCAAAATAATATTTCGAGCTTCTTGTTATTAAATGATTATCAATCTCCCCACGTTAAGACTTCAGATATCCATCGATTAAATAATTATTGATATCTATATTTAGTCGATATCTTTATAATTCATTGAAACCTTATACTTAACTTATATGATATGTCGGACACAAAGTCCACCTGCAGGGTTTGACATAATTAAAACTTAAAAGCTTCATCAAGGGGATATCATCAATCCCAATTACGGGACTTCGATTCTGTCAATAAACTAATATCCACTATACATATAGTATAGTCATCCAATTCACTGAGATTATAAACCTATAAAAGATCTCACTCCTTTGTAAATCAAAATGCGAAACACCAGAAGTATATGTCTATTATTTATGTCGAGATTAAGAGTACAAGCACTCATAATAACTATTTGGATGTTCATCATCTTATATAGTCAGTACAAAGACAATAAACCCAAAAACACAGACATGTTCAATACACATAGTGTAATAGCATAATGAGTCGAAACTATACTGTTTCCCGCAGCCAAGACAAGCCTACTGAAACATCATGCTACAATCGTACCGATGGTGTATCCAAATCTATTTAGATTGTGAACAACAACTTTTATTCTATAAGAACCGTGATAAGTCCTTAAAAATGCATAATTTCCACATCATTTTAGATTAATTAAGGACTTAATCATCAAATCATGGACCATTTTAGTAAAAAAAATCATGATTTTATGTTAGTGAGCATCAAAGTCTGAATTCGAGTCAAAATTCATCCAAAAATTGCATTTTTACATAAAATCATGAATTTCGTAATTTCTTGGCGTTGAAAGTCACAAATTTCTCATTACTTTTTATTTACATAGGAAATGATGTACTTTCTTTGCACCAATGATTTAATTGAGAATTTGATAAAATGGTGACATTTATGCATCTATTTAGAGTGAATTTGGCCCGCATCTTGACATTGGGGATTTTAGAGTGAATAGATTATTCTTTGACATTTATTTTTATTTTTGTAGGGAATCTCAGAAATTGGAGCCTGCGGAAGAGAATTGATAAAGCAGATGCACCATGGGACTCATCTACATTTGGCATAAATTCCAAAGAGAGAAAGTGGGCCCATCTAAGGATATTTTTCCAGCCATGAAGAGTTCAAAAAAAAAAAAAAAAAAACGGGGGAAGATCTTTTTAAGCAATCCAAGTTGGAAACCAAATCCAAAAGTCCAAGATTCCAAGATTCCAGCACTAAGTTGTTAAAGATATCTCCTAAAAGATAGGCTTCAAAATTTGAAGATTGCAACTAAGACTCTTCCAAAGAGGCATTCACACGTCCAATACTTCCCAAAAGCCATCACACGTCCAACACAAAAGGAGTTGCCCATATGGTTTCAAACTTTGATTAAATCTAAAGTGGGGCCCAAGAAAGGAAGTAGCATGAGATATAAAGAATCCTACCTTTAGTAGGATGGTGTGCCAAGAAATCCAAGGAGCTGGAAAATCCCTTGAAACTCTCCCAAAAACCCTCCTAATTATAATCCAACTTGGACCCCACACTACTAATCCTTACCTAATCCAAAATCTTGCAACCCAAGCCACCAAAAAATTATAAAAAGACCAAAAAAGGGGTTTCACGTCAATTCCATCGCCCTTCATACCTTGGACGACCAGCAAGCCAAATCTCTCCTTTCTCCATTAATTTTTCTCCATCTCTCATCCTTCCATCACAATTTCATCCAAGGCCTTCCCTTTAAGGCACACCACCACTTAGATTTCTATGCCGCCACGCCGTCGTTGCTGTCGTCGCTCCATCATCAACCAGCCATCTACTTCTCCCTTGGTGAAGGATTGAAGACTTGAAGATGGGATTATACGCAAGTCCTATTTTCTTCATGTGTTCGATCTAGGGTAAGGAAAGATGTTTTTTTTTTTTTTTTTTTTTTGTTTTGGTTGCTGTTGGAAAATTACTAGTTTATTGGTTTATTTTAATTCAAAAGACACAATTAGTGAGGTAAAGGTGTCCCGCCTTGGATCGGCATCGCATGTTTGTGCAAGTAGTGACAGTATACACTTGGTACGGTGTTTTTACAGCCTTTTATTAATTTTGCCAATATAACGTTGTGATTTCCCATAATAAGAATATTTAGAATTCTTTTTATCCTTATTTCTAAATGATATTATTAATGGATTTTTATTTTAATGCATGATTTATTTACTTTTATGCAATTGGTGGTTTGATGTCTTTTATGTTTTTGTAGTTTTTAGATTAGGATTCTTAGATTAGGATTTTTATTTGAGATTTTAATTTTTAATTTGGATTTGTAATAAAATTTCAATATCAGTTTCGTAGAGACTTATTTATATAGATTTTTGATAGGCTAGATTAGTTTTTCAATAGGACAGGTTTTGCGATTAATTACTCCCTGTGGATCGACCTCGGACTTCACCGAGTTATTACTACAATCGCGGCATTGCACTTGGGGCTGACGATCAAACCTACAAATAAGTCTTCCATATATAAGTAAAACTCTACACACCAACTTGTCTACTTTATAGAATAAAAGACACTCACATGCATAATAATGCAACCATTTGCCCACACAAAATCTCAGTTAGATGAGAATACAAAATATACTAAAAATAAATCAGTCAAAGACAAATACATAAAGTATTAGTCACAAGACTTAAAATGTTTGGCATACATATTTCAAGCCTCTATTTCTCTGAATGTTTTAAATTAAACAGAGGTTTGAATAAATTAGAGCGTTTGCACAAGATTCAAACTCTGTCCAGTTTAGACCTTAGAGGCAAATCTAAAATCCAAATATAGGCAGTGAGAAATAGAGCTTTTGAGTCTTAATATAGATGGGATTCAATCAGTTTTTTTTTATTCTAGTATGGCTCTTTTTTTAATGGCTCTATTTAGAGAATCTATAAAAAAAAGAGTAGAGAGATACCAAAAAAGCCCTAAATCTATGTAGGTTTAACATATGGGCCAGGGTTGGATTCAATAGTAGAGATGCCAAAGCCCGACCCAACCCGACCCAGATAAGATACACAATTTAACCAAAAACATCTTTATTAATGGGATGGAGACTCGAATTATCTGATTAATTCTACATGGAGCTATGTGAGATTGGATTTTAGTTTTTGCATTAGATCGGAGCCGAACACATAACCTTTAGAATAGTATACAACAACTTTTACCATCTGTGCTATTATATTTTGAGCAGGGCTCTCCTAACGTAAAACTTATATTATCCTAAGTTGGAATAGTGCTGGTCCTATAAATCAAAGTCGATTATATCTGTTTCTTGCATGATGGAATTGAAAAATCCAGTTCTGATTGGATTTATCTTGATTTTAGAGACGATCATCATGCAAAAAACAACGATAATGGACTTTGATTTGTGGAACTAGCACTGTTTCAACTTAGGATAAGGTAAGCTTCAGCTTAGGAGAGCTGGCCCCTATATTTTATATAATAAGACTATTAAAAGATATATAAAAGTAAGATAAGTGTGGTGATCTTTAAAATCAAACTTCATGTGTTCAGTTTTATTCAACTCTTTTCCAAGGGTGGGCTTATAGTTGTACCATGCATGGGACCCACCTATTTGAGCTATATCATTAGTTTGAGCTATTAGCCTATTGATTCATCATTGGTTACTTGACCTGATCCATTGAGAACTGATGTAATCTGGTCCAAGTTCAATGATTCCTGAAACTTAATTTCTGAATATTTATCTTGCTTTTCTTTTTATGAGCCATACTTAGGGATTCTTGGCCTATCAGTTATTTACTAGCAAAATGCCCCCGTGCTTAGCACGGGCAATAGAAGTCATACAAAAAGATCATTTAATAAAATTGATTTTATGAAAGCAATAAAGAACTGATTTTAATTTTAGATGTTTATGTTATATGAAACTAAATTCAAATATCTTTAAAAAAATAATAACTTTATAACTACTAAGTTATAAGCATCGATGGGGGAGGATGCTATGTCATGAGTGACAATTACGAAATATGGAAAAGTCAGACTTTCTTGAAGAAATATGCAATTGCAAATGTAAATAAATACTTTATGCCAAAATTTTCAAAAAAAAAAAAAAAAAAAAAAAAAAAAAACCTAAGAAACTTAGAAATATGAAATTTTCGTATAAAAAATATTGAGAAGAAAAAAATTATAAGAAACCTCAAATATGGTATTTTATTATTGGAAGCAGGTTGGTAGTTATTGAGTCGAGTTTAGAACAGATATGAGTTTCTAGACTCTGACCCAAATAGAGTTCAAAGCGGGTTGTAGTTTTGGGTTTGCTTAACTCATCCCATTTGTTGATAAAATTGATAAGATTATTACTATTAATATATTTTTTCACGACAGACTTTTATGTTGATAGTTTTAATACAAAGTGATTTTAATTTCCCAAATCAGCAAATTGCATCCAACTGATTTTGACAATCCCTCTCCACGTTCCTACAACAGCCACCAATTGCGATTGAAGTACAACTTAATCCGTCAAATGTTTAATCGACTTCAAGATTTAACAAATACAATCTGTTAAGATAAAAAAACAAATTAAAAAAAACCAAGGAATCACACCTTAATTTTCTTCCCCTCTTTCCAAATTCATTAAAGAAGAAGTAATTAGGTTACAGAGAGACTTGTACAAGGGTTTCATGAGTATGACAACGTGGGTTTCTTATTGTGATAAGTTATAAAATGCATGTTTGATTAAATATCTGAAAGAACACGTGCACTTACAACCTTTGATCAAGAAGTAATGAACTATATCCTAAGCATGAAAGCCCTATCGTCAGCAAATGTGAACATGCTTTAATCAATTATGTGTTTATTAACACGTTCCTTCTCAGTTCCATATTGATATGGCTACCATCAATTAGTAAGATTATAGTAGGTAATGCCTACAATGACGCTTGGATCACCAAACAGTTTTGGACGGTTTGGATTAGAGCACATAGAATTATCTCATTCATAAACTCCGATGAAATATCTGAACAGGAACTCTACAAATGCAGATTCAAAAGTAGCAACACAAATGAAAAACACATATAAATCCCAAGAACCATCTCAGTTTACGATTCAATCGATGGAGCACATCTATGCCAAGTACAAGGAGCATCATCTTATTTCCTCATTCACAAAATTAGAAATGGATCTGAACAGAATCAAAAGAAAGAAACTAGAAAACACATCATATCAAGAAACAACAATCTTAGCGTATGATTCGATTAATGGACTGGAAATTTGGTGTTGATGCTTTGGAAGCAGTCGTCGTCCACCCAATTCAGCGGCGACCATCTTCTATCGAGGCCTTCTGGTTAGGGAGAGAGGAAACAGAAGTAAGAGCTCCTCGAAAAGAAAGGGTTTTGAGAAAAGAGGGTTTAAGGGATCTGGTAAACTTTGCAACGGAAGGGAGAAACTTTAGGGCTTGGGGAGAGGGAAGGGCAACGATCGACAGGACAGAGCTCGACCTCGTTCATGAACAAAAATTCCTTCTTGAGAATATGATTCGCTGGGAGAGATCTAAATGTTTAAGAAGAACAATTCGTTGCTCCGGAATGTAAATCCATGCATCACGCTTCCTATTTAACATCATCGAACTTAATTGCAATTAAATGGGTAGAAAACGGATCCAAGATTTGGGGGGTGGTGGGGTAGTTTGCGGAACGTGGAGAGCATTGTTAGAGTCAAAATCAATTACATGCAATCACTAATTTCTCAATCAGAAATAGTGGCTTTCATATATATAAATTAGGTTTAAACAAATTTTATCATAGATCAAGGCTTTGTAGTTTTTCTTATGTCAACAGGCCTATTGTTAAATGTATAAAGAAGATTTTTTTTAGAATTTTGGCAATGTTCGTCTTAAATGTGTAGTAATTTCTTATTTCACATACGATATAAGGTTAACTTTGTATCAGTTTCAACTTAATTTCTTATTATTCTCATTTAGAATTAGTTTCAACTTAATTTCTCATTATTCTCATTTAGAATTATTTTGATCTGAATTCCAACTTTAAGTTTGAACATTTTGATTTTATCTCAATCTCAATTTTGATCAAATATCTCAAAATTTGGTATCACTCTCCAATATAATATGTATCAATTATTGGGTCAAATGTGGGTTGGTTATGAGTCAGAGTTATAGGTAAGGTCATGTTTTATCCATCCACTGATCCAACCATCGTAAGAGTATTGATCTTTTTTCTAGCACATACTATTATCAAAATATCTTTTTCCTAAGTCAATGAAGCAAATTGAATTCAATTAGAATTTAGTCCCAATTGATTTTGACCGTGGGGAAAGTATTTTGACTACTCCAAAATAGTGGTTTTGTAACTTTTGGGTTTCCATCTTAAATAAAACTTTCTCTCCTCAAGTTTCTCCCCATTCCCTTTTAACTCTTCTGTAACAGTTTTCTAAAGCGTCCGCAACTCTTCATCTTCTATTATTTCTCTAAAGTGCAGACGTTTGCAACTCTTCATCTTCTTTTCTTTTCTCTATAATGCAGACGTACAAACCTTCTGTCTTTGTGCCTTATGTTTTGGGGGCCTCTCTTTTGGAAGGTAGATAATGAAGAACCTTTATTTACAGATATGTTGAATTTATGCGATTTGGTTGTGGACTTGATGTTTTATTTAAAGATTAATTGTTATTTGTGGCAAGATTTACATTTGCTTTAGTTATTATATCCCAGTGTCATGATGATTTGATGACTTTTGCATTCAAATGTTGTTGTTTTTTTCTGTTGGATCTCTCATGTAGCACATGAATTTGATTTGTATCATGTATGCACGTCTTTGTTCATTGAATAAAATCCGTTCTTGTTTATATTAGTTTATGCATACCAACTATATGATGAAATTTCTACATGAATAATAATGCATGCAGGTAAGAAGTTTGTATCTTATTCAACAAAAAAAAAATTCCGAAGGTAACAAAACATTACATTTATATCAGAATTAACTAATATTGCATCTAAAGTAATATGTTAATGTTGATGGCAAGGGGTGGGTCTGAGAAACTTTTTTTATACAACCTTCATGGTTTTGATCAATGTATTTCATTTTTTCATTTTTTTTTTTTTACAGTTAAAATAGTCTCTTGGATCAATATTGTCCTAGTTCAAATACGTTGTCAAGGATATTACAGTATGCTTTTCAATAAACTTGCACATTGTCTTAGTTTCGCATGTGTTCTGTATTTTATGACATTTCATCTATTTGGTGCAAAATCTATGCATCTATTCTCTAGATGTTCAATTTTATTTATTTATCTATTTACTTATTTATTTATTTTTTATTTTTATAGTTTGTTCAATTGTCAAGAAGTGGTAAATTCTCTATTTGAAATTATTTAAAATTTAAGTAAACCCACACTAACCATTGGACCACGTAATTGTTCGTTAAAAAATTTCAAAATTAATTAATGGTGATAATGATTGTAAAAACCTAATTTTTTTAGGAGTGGTTTTTTAATTTTTTTTAATTTTTTATGAAACGTTAATATAGGTTTAGCTGCTAGGGTTTCTTCATGATCTATTGCTTTGCATTTTCTATTTTTTATGGTGGATTTGATCATTTTGATGGTTAATTTGCTAGGTTTCCTCTCCTCCTCCATGTCTTTTTTTTTCTTTTTTCATTCTTATTCTTTCCTTTTCTTTTTTATTTCCATGAGACAGAGAGAAAAATTCCATGGCTGGGTGTGTTGACCCACAAGATTTCCATGGGATTTTCTTTTGGTGATTTCTGTTACAAATTTATAACTCGGTGATGAGTTTCTGAAAAACAAAAAAAAAAGAAAAGAAAAAAATGTTCCCTAAAACCTTGATGAATTGTTCTTTCCTTGTATCAATTATTTTGATTAATTCTAAAATCTGAAATAACAGTAACGGATTCTTTTTTTTTTCTTTGTACCGTTTCTCTCTTTATATATGTTCAATTTCTTTATATGCAAACATTCATTGCCAGTGAGTAAAATGGCTTGATATTCCATTCTTTTGGAGCATGCTATTTTCGTAGAAAATCATGATGCATGATTTTAGAAACTTCTTTGACTAAAATAGAATTCATAGAATACGGGGTGGCATGGTCTGAAAGGAATTTGAAATTCCAAATAGTGTGAATTTACATCAAAACTCTACTTATCAAACATACACTGATTATTTGAAAGAGTGGAATAAAGGTCATTTTTGAAGAGGATATTATTTTATTTTTTTTATCCCATTTTGATCATTTTATGGAACCCAAACACAGTCGGAATTTCTAAAAAAAAAAAGACTAGAGTAGAAGTTTTTCCTGATACCAAGACAGGTTATTTGAAGGGAAAAATCCAATTTTTCATTCATGTTATTTGCATTTTTATTGAAACTATGTTGAATTCATTTAAAAGGGATTTTTATACAATGTTGAAAATTAGAGTTCCTTTGGGGATCTTGGTTACTAGAATGAGTTTTTGACATTTATGTTGGTGGCAGAATTCCATCTACCAGTTAACTTTTTCATCTTAAAGAAATTTATGTTCTTGATCTACACACAATAGATTAAGAAGGTTGGAATGGCTTCTCATGCTGCCCATCTGTCCTCTTGAACTCCAACACTCAAGTAGCTCAAGCATTTCTCTTCTACAGAGCATCTATGCTTAAAAAAGAAACTCTGGAGATGCACAGACATTCTACAAAACATATTGTACTTGTGATCTTTTGTTCAAAATGTCTTGAATCCTATAGTTTTATGATTTGCTGACCATGCATAAAGTCTTTATATTTTTTAGGATTGAGCGATCAATTTCATTCTACAAAATCCTTATATTCATATATATATTTAGCTATTTAATGTTTATCACAATTATTTACTTACATGCTTGAATCCTAACTATAACGATCAACTCTACAACAATATTCTAATTGTTTGGAAGGCATTCCATGCGCCCTTCTCATGCAATATCATTATTTTGATTTTGTGATATTTAAATGAATCAATTAGTATGTAGTAGTTGCAATCAAATTACATTAAATCAGATGGATGCCACTCATTCTTCCATTCTCATGCTGTAAAATTAGTACAACTAATGATTGTATTAATCCTAATGATGTTTTTTTTTTTTTTTTTTTTTTTTTTTTTTTTTTTTTTTTTTTTTTTTTTTGTAGGCTGAAAACTTACATGTGCACTTCTAATTTTAAAGTTTTTTGAACTTTTTCTAAACTTTTATGATATATTTAATGTTATGAATTACATTGCCCATGCTACGCATGGGGCGTTTTGCTAGTGTGACTGACGTGAACAGGATTCTTGTTGTTTCTAGCAGTTCAGTCCAATATAAGAAATATCAGTATAGAGCAACAAAATTAATGTATCATGCATCCCAGAAGGCTGAAACCAGTATATAGCTTGGCTTTGTGAAAACCATGGTTTCCATCTGTTCCCTTTTTGGTTTAGTGTCATCCCCTACATCATTGTCATCGTCAACATTGTCAAAGACTTAATGGCTTTTCACTAAAAGTTGTGCATATGACTTTGTTAATCATATGTTAATCTTGCTCCTTTTTTTTTATTTTTTTTTTATTTTTTTTTCAGATTGAATCAAAATTGAAAAACAAATTTTGTTGAAAGTGTCCATGCCGCTAGGATGCAGCCAACATGAAGGCCAAGTATGCAGAGTAACAGATTGATATATATTAAAGAGGTAATTAGCCAAGGATCCCTAGAATGTAATCTATACAGCCTGCAGTCCAAGGAAATTCTTTTTAAGGGTTGTCGTCCAAACCGCTAGACTGTTTGCAGCCAGACATCCCTAGAGCCAAACAGTTTCATTTTTTAAGACTAATTTGCCCCTGTAACTGTCGCAGCATGTGTTTGTAGTGGTCCCCAACGTGTCACGTTTATTTAGCCTGGAATTAAGAGCATAAGTGATCAGTTATTACTGATATGCCCCTGTAATTGAGCGAAAATATAGTGTTTTGAAATTCAAACTGCAATCGATTCTGATCTTGAATCTGAATGTAGAAAATTTACGAGAGAGAAGATAGATCTATTGACTGACTCATAGTTTTGTAGATTCATTATTTGCGAAGCAGGTTACAGATCAAATGTTTTGGCAACCAGTTCTCTTCTAATTGTATTACAGTTTCGTAGTTTGTTTTCCTGAGTAGCAGGTTTCAGATCCAAATTGTGGGAAGGACTACCATCTTTTTTGAGGTAGGCGAGGTTTTCCAAACACAGCAGAGAGTAAGCAACTTTTCTTATTTAAATGTCTAGATCTATATATATATATGTATATTTGATACTCATTGTCAGATTTGTTGTTATTGGATGATAGTTTCGTAGATTGATTGATTGGGAAGCAGAAGCATTTTTATCGTTTTTTAGTTAAGCGAGGTCTTCCATTCACAGCAGTGATTATGCAATGTTTTTTTTATTTAGATTTGTAGATCTAAATATTTTTGTTTCTTATGGTCATTTCGTCGTGTATCGATTTCGATAGTTTTGTTATTCATGAACAAATCAATTTGTATGAGTTCAGTTCATCTAAAAAACTTCAATTGTTATTCATGAACAAATCAATAGATTTAGATTTTAGAAGCTGATTAATCTTCCATTGTTATTAGTTAGTTTCTTTCTTTTCATTACTTAGAAATTGTGTTGAGTGCTGCAATGTGAAAGAAGCCATGTAACCAAAGTTATGTAACCATAACATCAAATTTATCTGAGTTTCAAACAGACTTTTTGTTAGTTTATGCAACATCATCTAAGTTCTGGAAATATTATCTGAGTTCTGTAATGAAATTATCTGAGTTCTCTTGAGAAATTTATGTGAATTTGAAACAGACTTAGTTTATGCAACATTATATGAGTTCTGGAAATATTATCTGAGTTCTGTAATGAATTTATCTGAGTTCTCTTCAGAAAATCCAAAAAATGTTACTTAAATTTGGCTTAAACCCAGATAAATTTATGCAGAACATGTGACCGTTTTACAGTCTGCATACTTTTTTCAATGCTGATGACACTTGATATCTGTTGAATTCTGTATTTTATAGATGTCACAGCCGCTATTGCTTCTGTGTAAGTATGGCATGTTTACTGCCGTCATTCATTTTAGTGTGAGCATGAGGTATGATGATCTGATGCGTCAAGTTTGTAATAAGTGGAAGAATCTTTCAGTGAACATGATCTGTTTGACTTTCGAATTGCCTGGCCACCCAAAGTGCTTGTTGGACAGCGATTCGGATCTACTGAGCTTGTCTATGTTGGCGTCTTCAATGGGATTGGGAAGAGTGGATGTCTTTGTATCAGAATCGCAGGAATCAGAGGATGGTGATCAAGAGGAAAATTCTGATGAATTACCTGAAGATGACCTAGCAATAGTGGGGTATGATAATACATATATAGAGACAGATCTTCTTCCACAGTTTTGTACACACAAAGAGAAGCTTTTACTGTCTTCGGGCTGGGCAAGTGGTATTAGAGAAGTCGGGCAGAGGTTTGAGGGTGGTGTTGCAGATTTTAGAAGTGTCCTTTGTAGATATTCAATTGAGGTTGGTTTTGAATTTGTATATGTGAAAAATGATAAGGTGAGGGTGATAGCTGAATGCTCTCGCAGTCATTCGATGGGATGCAGATGGCGTGTTCATACATCTATTAAGAAGTCGACTGGCCATTTTTGCATCAAGACATTAAACAATGAGCATACATGTGGTGCAGCAGTTTGAAGATAAAAAAACAGCCGTATGAATTCTGAGACAGTTGCAGATTTAATAATCGATCATATCCGTGAAAAGCCACTCACCAGACCGATTGATGTTGTGCACCACTTTAAGGCGAATTATGGGCTTACCATTACATATCATCATGCATGGTGGGGCATCGAAAGGGCAAGAAATAAATTGTACGGTGATTCCTCGCTATCTTTTGACCATCTTTGTTGGTATATTAAGGTGGCGGAGGAGGTAAATCCAGGAAGCCTTTTTGTGCTAGATTATGACCAATCAACTAAGTGTTTCAAGCGTCTATTTGTTTGTTTCTATGCTTCAATGGCTGGTTTTAATCATGTTCGTCCTCTGTTATTTTTGGACGGTACTTTTTTGAAAGGTAGATACAAGGGAAACTTATTGGAAGCAACTGGGAAGAATGGAAATCAGGTAAGTTGTATGCTGTTTTTGTTCTGATTTATGGACATCTTATTTTTATTCATGATTACCATGTTTGATATTTTGAATAGTATTTGAAATATAATTTTTATTTATTCATGCACATGGTTGTTCCCTTGCTTTGCGGTGTGACTCAGAGACAGAGGAGGAATTGGACATGGTTTATGCATGAACTTAAGGAGAGTTATTTTTTCGGATCGCACTATTATTTATCTCTGACAGAAATCAGGCTTTGATAGAGGGTGTTTCAAGGATATTTCCTTTTGCCCATCATGCGTATTGCCTCCAAACACTTTAGGCACAATTTGAGGGACAAGTTGTCAGATGGTTTCACTAATGAATTTAAGAGAGAGAATGGTTATGATGCTTCGGGAATGTGCATATGCGCCGACCATTGCTTGCCTTCCATGCAAAGCTGCAGTCATTGAAAGGCTGAAGGTGGTTCCAATATAGACAGATTTCTCTGTGGATTTGCCTCATGAAGGATGGAGCAATGCTTTATTTTAAGGGCAGCCGGTACGGTGAGATGTGTTCGAATGCAGCTGAATCTTTCAACTCATGGATTAGAGAGAAGATCGCTGTCTTCCAATTACAAAGTTGGTTGACACAATAAGGGTTCAAAATATGGATCCAATGGTAATAGGAAAGAAGTTTCCTAGCAGATGGAAGTCAGTCATCCTGCTCGGATCATGGATAAGAGGCTGGAATGCTGCTCGCGGCTTGGAAGACGTGGACTGTTAGCCGTTCGAGTGAAACTGTATATGATGTTCACTCTTACTGTCAGTGACTGTAGACATTTTTAATCAAATATGTTCCCTGTTATGCAAATGCGCAAGTCAATGGTTTTCCGTGTGCCCATGCATGTGCTTAACGATTCACAAGAGTGGAAAGGAACCTGAAATGTTTTTGGTGGATCACTATTTTCACACTCATACATTTAGGGCATCATACGACGAGCAGATTTATCCATTCCAACTGTTGGAATGTCGGAGCCAACAGTTGCTGAAGCTGTTATTCTCCCACTGTGGTTAAACGGCCAGCTGGTAGCAAAAAAAAGGAGGATCTTTGTCAAGAGGAATGATCACACGGAAATAAAATGTGGGCGATGTGGTCGGATTGGCAGTCACAATAAAATCGTGCAAGGAGCCTATTCTTTGGAGAGTTCATTGAATTAGATGTTGATCAGTTTGAAGTCTTATATGTATATAGATTAACAATATGAACTCTGGTTAATGAATAATTAGTCAAATTGACATTACGTTTAATGCAGTTTTTACTTCTTGTTACTTTTATAAGTAATTAATTTTCAATGTGTATAATTCATATAGTGAGTGTTTAAAGTTGATATTAAAATTGCATTACAATTGATATTAGTTGGAACGACAGTTAGAGAGAGCGATCGCAGGAAATTTGCTTAATATGTAGCAGAATTCAGATATTTTCACCAAAAGTCATATAATTTGATTGATCAGATCTCAAGATAATTTAAATCAGAATTCAGATAATTTCATTCAGATCTTAGATAATTTCATTCAGAACTCAGATATTTGATTCAGAATTTTAGATAACTTCCAGTTGGAATTTAGATAATTTCAATCAGATTTCAGATAATTTCATTCAGAACTTAGATAAAATTCATTCAGAATTCAGATAATTTCATTCAGAACTTAGATAATTTCATCTAGAACTCAGATAATTTCATCTAGAATCAGATAATTTCATCCAAAACTCAGATATTTCATAATAAGTCAGATTAATTTGGGCAGATCTCAAGAGTAATTTATACCAGGACTCCAGATAAAATCATTGGATAGCAATTATTTACGAAATGATTTGAACAAAAAGTTTTACATTCATCTAAATGTGACAATTAAAAAATTCAGTTGTTCACAAATGTAAAAATTCATTGAAGGATTCGTTTCCACCCACATTCATGTGAACAAAAAAATACATTCACAGTTGATTGTTCTGGCACTGTTTATATACAAATTTTACACTAAAATGTTCTCCAACTCCAGACCAACAACTTGTTACTTCTGCAATGGCTGTAGTTTTGTCATTGCTGTTCCGAAAATCATCATCATAATTTGTTTCCTGGCTGGAAGTTTTCAATTGTCCAGCTGCGATGTTTGTCATTTAGGAATTGCTTGCTATCTCTGCCCTTTAATCATCAATGACGTGCCTGGCAGCTTTGAAACAATTATTTGATTGTGTGTAAAGTTGCTTCATAAGATAACAAACGATAATCGGCAATCAACCCTGAAACAGGAACATGCTATTGGTTAGTTGATTGTAAATAAGTCATTGTCAATTCAATTAAATTAGTGTAGTTGCACAATACACTTACGAGCCCATTTTCTGTTGTGGGGCGTCATCACATGCTTACCAATGGAGCTCCATATGGCTGTGTGTCTTCAACATTGATATAGTTTGTAGTTCTCCACATATTGTTTTTGGCAGGAAAAAAAAGTTTGTATTTTTGGTTTGGTTTTATTTTATAAATGGGACAATGATATAAATAATGTCTAAGTCAATGGAGACATACCAGAATTCAGCCAATCTTCGAAGTAATGATCGACTGTTTTAGCTGATCTTGGTCGTAAGGCGTTGTAATGTAGCCATCTCCTTCTTCTGATCAAGCACCAACAGTATCCAGAGGAAAGACCTCAGTCTCTTTCTTTTTTCCATTTGAATTCATGGGTGAAAGCAGCACGAATCTGTGGTTTGTCAGTGTTCTTACTTGGGGAGATCTGAGGGTGCAGAATCTTTTCCTCAATTCGATGATCGATGAAGTAACAAATTTCTACATTAGATTTGTTTAGTTACTGGTTTATTATTATTAAAATAAAGTAATATGGTGACATGGTTAGCACATTTATTATCCTTACCGCAGCATAAACTTGTTATGAAGCCATGTTTTTCTCGAGCGGCATTTCTTCCCATGGACAATCTGATGTTGCTCCTGGATTTTCTTCTGTCTCTACACAGCATCTCAGCGTAGCAGTCAAATAACCCGTTCAAGTTCCGAATAGATAATGTTAAGGCATCTAGTGTGAAACACACCATTTTTTGTTTTGTAAAATGAAAGCAAATAGTTTTGTCATGTTTTGTGTTGTGAATGCTTACGGTGCTTAAAATTTTCTGCTCTGCTGATAACTGCAATTATGTCCTCAAAGGAAACAGCACGTGGTGCCCTACCTCCCCAAACAAGCGCTCATCTGCCAATGCAATTGGACCCATAGTGCTCAATTATTCTACATTTTTTATTAATGTTTCTTTAAA
>QPKB01000003.1:33924055-33936602 GCA_003546025.1 Camphora micrantha | reverse complement strand
TGAAGAAAGACGTGCATACATGATACAGATCATATTCATGTGCTACATGAGAGATCCAAGAGAGAAAAAAAAAAACATTTGAATGCAAAAGTCATCAAATCATCATGACACTGGGATATAATAACTAAAGCAAATGTAAATCTTGCCACAAATAACAATTAATCTCTAAATAAAACAATCAAGTCCACAACCAAATCGCATAAATTCAACATATCTGTAAATCAAGGTTCTTCATTATCCACCTTCCAAAAGAGAGGCCTCCAAAACATAAGGCACAAAGACAGAAGGTTTGTACGTCTGCATTGTAGAGAAAGAAAAGAAGATGAAGAGTTGCGGACGTCTCACTTTAGAGAAAATAATAGAAGATGAAGAGTTGCGGACGCTTTAGAAAACCGTTACAGAAGAGTTAAAAGGGAATGGGGAGAAACATGAGGAGAGAAGTTTTATTTAAGATGGAAACCCAAAAGTTACAAAACCACCATTTTGGAGTAGTCAAAATACATTCCCCATGGTCAAAATCAATTGGGACTAAATTCTAATTGAATTCAGTTCGCTTCATTGACTTAGGAAAAAGATATTTTGATAATACCATGTGATGATGCCAAAAATGGATTTCAGGCACCACGGTCAAGTATAGAATAATTAATATTAATATAGAGAGAGAAAAGAGAGAGAGGGTTTATAGTGGTTCAGTCAGTGTGACCTACGTCCACTTTAAGTGAAGATTTTATTTCTCAAATGTGTAGCGATTGCAGAGAATACAGGAAGATGATGATAAACGTTGGTTGCCAATAGGTTGCCAATAGCTTGCCCCTCAGTACTAGAGGGGTTCTGTGTTTTATAGTCGTCCCCTAACAGATGGGGAGACTCTTCAGCAGCGGACGCTACCTTTTGGCGGAGTTTCCGAAACCGCCCTCAAGTGACGAGGCAGATAAGATATCCTCCGCAAGACTTGGTAAAAGCAGGTTAGAGAGGTAACGACGCTCTGACTTCGTACTTCGTGGGGATTCGGCGATCCGGACCGTACCCATGACGATATGGATACTGGACCTGGGCTCGACCGAGACCCGAGGGTCATTCAAACCTTGACCCAATACATCGCTGTCGAACTGAAATTCCTTGGACTCTAGACCCGTGTCATCATTGTTTGGGCCTGACCCGTCGCCGTTGTGACTGAGTCATTTGGGTCTGACCCATCATTTGCCCCTCAATGTCTTGCGCCAAAGAAGTTTTGAAAGCGAGACATTTTCAAATATCAATTTTTTTTTTAGAGGAATCCTGGCTATGGAGAGGAACATTTATTACCTGCAAAGTTAGTATCTCATACAACTCACAAACATGCTGTCACTTCGAAATAACTATACTCTTCGCAGAGGGGTGTCCGGGGTGTCCCCGGCGGTGGTCGAGCAGTCAGCTCGCCCCAGCACCGGAAGAAAATTTTGACCTAGGGTTTTATAAGGATAGATCTGATTTTTGTTTGCCTTCTGTATCTGTCCTTTTTTTTTTTTTTAAGAGTCCTCCTAGGTTTGGACATATCTTGCTTTGAGATTCCGGGTTGCAGCAGGTGACAGATTTCAAGGTGGACCGAGGCAGCAGAGGCGGGCGACGGCGGCGCCCTGGCATGGGCGCCCTTGGCTTGGGGGCCCCTGGCTTGGGCGCCCAGCCAGGGAGCAGCAACGACGGAGGAGTGGGCGCCCTGGCATGGGCGCCCAGCCAGGGAGCAGCAGCGATGGAGGAGCGGGCGGGCGCCCTGGCATGGGTGCCCCTGGCTTGGGCGCCCAGCCAGGGAGAGCAGCAGCGATGGAGGAACGGGCGCCCTGGCATGGGCGCCCCTGGCTTGGGCGCCCAGCCAGGGAGCAGCAGCGATGGAGGACGGGCGCCCTGGCATGGGCGCCCCTGGCTTGGGCGCCCAGCCAGGGGAGCAGCAGCGAGGGAGGAGCGGGCGCCCTGGCATGGGCGCCCCTGGCTTGGGCGCCCAGCCAGGGAGCAGCAGCGACGGAGGAGCGGGCGCCCTGGCATGGGCGCCCCTGGCTTGAGCGCCCAGCCAGGGGAGCAACAGCGATGGAGGACGGGCGCCCTGGCATGGGCGCCCAGCCAGGGGAGCAGCAGCGATGGAGGAGCCCTGGCATGGGCGCCCCTGGCTTGGGCGCCCAGCCAGGAGCAACAGCGATGGATGAGCGGGCGCCCTGGCATGGGCGCCCAGCCAGGGAAGCAGCAGCGATGGAGGAGCGGGCGCCCTGGAATGGGCTCCCCTGGCTTGGGCGTGGGCGCCCCTAGCAGCGGCAGGGAGAGGAGCCCGCACTGCAGGAGCAGCAGCGATGGCGGGCGCTGGGCGAGGAGAGGCAGCAGTGGCTGAACTGGGCGCCCTTAGCGCTCGGCGTGGAGGCAGAGGTGGCCGAGCTGGGCGCCAGGGAGAGGCACGAGTGGCCAAACTGAGGCGCTTGCACGTGGAGAAGCAGTAGCGACCGAGCTAGACGTGGAGAGACAGCATTGACCGAGCTGGGCCCCTTGGCTTCAGGCTGAGGAGATAGGCAGCAGGACTGCAAGGGCAAACCTGGAAGTGACCTGGGCGAGCTGGGGTTGCCCTTAGGACTTTCGGCGTTATGGAGGAGGCTGGCCTTGCGTGCCAGGCATCAAGAGGCGCCACTTCGGGCGAGCTAGAAGGAGGTCTGGTTGCCCTGTGGAATGATGGCGCAACTGATGTGGGTAGACTCATTGAGCGGCCAGACAAACTAACTTTAATGTAGTCAACTCGGGTTGCAGATGACCTGGGAGTTTCAAGATCACTTTGAAACTGGTGGCCTTTTCGGGCCGGGCTAAGCTGAATATAGGCTTGGCCTGTTTGAGAACAGTGCAGAGATAGGAGCTTTTTTGGGCGAAAGAGCCGCAAGCCATAAGCCTGCTGTTTGAGAACAGGCAGAGGTTAGGCGCAAGCTTTTTGCGACTCGTCAGAAGCCCGCTAAGCTGGAGATAGGCTGCCATGTTTGAGACAGTGCAGAGTAATGGCCAAGCTTTTTTGGCGACCCGCGAGAGTAGCCGCTAAGCTGGAGATAGGCTGCCTGTTTGAGAACAGTGCAGAGGTAGGCCAAGCTTTTTGGGCGTACCCACGAGAAGAGCCGCTAAGCTGGAAGATAGGCTGCCCTCGTTTGAGAAACAGTGCAGAGGTAGGCCAAGCTTTTTGGCGACCCGCGAGAGAGCCGCTAAGCTGGAGGAGATTACATATTTAAAAACAGTGGCAGAGAGGCAGTTTATGCTCTGAAAGAGAAAAGCGCAATGTTAATACCTCTTTTGTCCTGATGTTTTTTTTCAATTAATTACAGGAGGGGTGAGTCCATCCCTTTCCAAATCTTTATGCCGAGAAGGATAAATGAATTTTTGTTAGCTTCATGCGTGGCGCCTTAGACGGGTGTGCTTCATCAGGAGTCTTGCCTTTATGGCATGAGCCTTCAGAGGCGGGAGTGACTATTGCTAGTCTCCTGAGATAAAATATTCACCTTAAAGTGGACGGTAGTCACACTGACCGAACTACTATAAACCCTCTCTCTCTTTTTCTCTCTCTATATTAATATTATTATTCTATACTTGACCGTGTGCCTGAAATCCATTTTTGCATTCATCACCATGTGCTAGAAAAGATTCAATACTCTTTACGATGGTTGGATCAGTGAATGGATAAAACATGACCTTACCTAAACTCTGACTCAAAAACCAACCCACATTGACCCAATAATTGATACATCATTATATTGGGGAGTGATACAATTTTGAGATATTTCGATTCAAAAATTGAGATTGAGATAAATCAAAATGTTCAAACTTAAAGTTGGAATTCGGATCAAAATAATTCTAAATGAGAATAATAAGAAATTAAGTTGAAAACTATACAAAGTTAACCTTATATTGTATGTAAAATAAGAAATTACTACACCATTTAAGACGAACATTGCCAAAATTCTAAAAAAATCTTCTTTATACATTAACAATAGGCCAGTTGACAGAAGAAAAACTACAAAGGCTCTTGATTAATGATTTAAATATTTGTTTAACCTAATTATATATGTATGAAGCCACTATTCTAATTGAGAAATTAGTGATTGCATGTAATTGATTTTGACTCTAACAATGCTCTCCAACGTTCCGGCAAACTAACCACCACACCCCCAAATCTTGGTTCCGTTTTCTACCATATTAATTGCAATTAAGTTCGATGATGTTAAATAGGAAGCGTGATGCATGGATTTAACTTCTGGAGCAACGAATTGGTTTTTCTTAAACATTTAGATCTCTTCCAGCGAATCTTGCATTGTTCTGAAGAAGGAATTTTTGTTCATGAACGAGGTCGAGCTATGTCCCGTCGATCGTTGCCCTTCCCTCTCCCCAAGCCCCTAAAGTTTCTCCGCTTCCGTTGCAAAGTTTAACCAAGATCCCTTAAACCGTCTTTTCTCAAAACCCTTTCTTTTCGAGGAGCTCTTACTTTTGTTTCCTCTCTCCCCAACCAAAGGCTCTAGATGGAAGATGGTCGCTGCTGAATTGGGTGGACGACTGCTTCCAAAGCATCAGCACCAAATTTTCCATGTCCATTAATCGAATCATGCGCTAAGGTTGTTGTTTTTCGATATGATGTGTTTTCTAGTTACTTGCTTTTGATTCTGTTCAGATCCATTTCTAATTTGTGAATGAGGAATAAAGATGATGTCCCTGTACTTGGCATAGATGTGCTCCGATCGATGGAAACGTAAATGAGAATGGTTCTTGGAATTATAAATATGTGTTTTTCATTTGTGTTGCTACTTTGAATTTGGATCTGCAGAGTTCCTATTTAGATATTTATATCGGATTTATGAATGAGATAATTCGATGTGCTCCAATCCAAAACGTCCAAATACTGTTTGGTGATCCAAGCGTCATTGTAGGTATTTCCTACTATACATCTTACTAATTGATGGTGCCATATCAATATGGAACTGAGAGGGACGTGTTATAACCACCTAATTGATTAAAGCTGTTCACATTTGCTGACGATAGGGCTTTTATGCTAGGATATAGTTCATTACTTCTTGATCCAAAGGTTGTAAGTGCACGTGTTCTTTCAGATTTTAATCAAGTCATGCATTTTATAACTTATCACAGTAAGAACCCGCCTTGTTATACTCATGAAACCCTTGTACAAGTCTCTCAGCCATATGTAATTACTTCTATCTATATGCAATCTTGAGAAAGAGGGGGAAGAAAACTAGAAGGTGTGATTCCTTGTTTTGTCTTTTATTTGTTTTTTTATCTTAACAGATTGTATTTGTTAAATCCGGAACTCGATTAATAACATTTGACGGAATTAAGCTGTACTTCAATCGCAATTGGTGCTGTTTGTAGGAACGTAGAGAGGTGATTGCCTAAATCAGTTAGAATGCAATTTGCTGATTTGGGAAATTAAAATCACTTTGTATTAAAACTATCAACATAAAAAGTCTGTCTTGAAAAAAATATATAAATAGTAATAATCCTTATCATTTTATCACACGAATGGGATGAGTTAAGCAACCCAAAAACTACGCCCGCTTTGAACCTCTAGTCGGGTAAGAGTTAGAATACCCATATCTGTTCTAACTCCACTCAATAATTACCAACCGCGCTTCCAATTATAAAATACCATATTTGAGATTTTCTTATAATTTTTTTTCATTCTCATATTATTTATACAAAAATTTCATATTTCTAAGTTTCTAGTTGTATTTTTTTTTTTTTTTTGGAAATTTTGGCAATAAAGTATTTATTTGGCATTTGCAATTGCATATTTCTTCAAGAAAGTTTGATTTTCTATATTTCGTAGTTGTCACACATGAACATAGCATCCATCCTCCCATCGATGCTTATAACTTAGTAGTTATAAAGTTATTATTATTTTTAAGATATTTGAATTTAAGTTTTATATAAACATAGACATCTAAATTAAATCAGTTCTTCATTGCTTTCATAAAATCATTTTATTAATGATCTTTTTGATATGACTTCGTATTGCCGTGCTATGCACGAGGGCATTTTGCTAGTAAATTAAGTGATAGGCCAAGAATCCCTAAGTATGGCTCATAAAAGAAAAACAAGATAAATATTCAGAAATTAAGTATTCAGGAATCATTGAAATTGGACCAGATTAAACATCAGTTCTCAATGATCAGGTCAAAAAACCAATGATGAACCAATAGGCTAATAGCTCAAACTAATGATATAGCTCAAATAGGTGATGGTCCCATGCATGGTACAGCTATAAGCCCACCCTTGGAAAAGAGTAGAATAGACTAAAACACATGAAGTTTGTGTAATGATCACACACACTTATCTTACTTTTATATATTCTTTTATAGTGTTATATTATATAAAAATATAGGGGCTATCTCTCTCCTAAGCTAAAGCTTACCCTTATCCTAGCGGAAACAGTGCTAGTTCCATAAATTAAAGTCGTATTACTCGTTGTTATTTTGCATGGATGATCGTTTCGAAAATCAAGATAAATCCCAATCAGAACTGGATTTTTCAATCTCCACATCATGCACAATGACAGATACAATCGCCTTTGATTTATAGGACCTGACACTATTTCCAGTTTAAGATAATGTAAGTTCTGTACCATAGGAGAGCCCAGCTCAGAATAATAATAGCCAGTGGTAAAAGTTGTTGTATACTATTATTCTAAGGTTATGTGTTTCCGACTTTGATCTAATGCAAAAACTGAAAATCAGACCACACATAGCTCCTGTAGAATTAATCAGATAAATTAGAGCCTCCTCCATTTAATAAAGAAGTTTTTGGTTAAATTGTGTATCTTATCTGGGGTCGGGCTTGGCATCTCTACTATTGAATTCAACGCTGGCACGTCATATGTTAAAACCTACATGGATTTAAGGTCCGAGTTGTTGAAATTTATACTAAAAACATACTTTATTATTTGTCTTGACTGATTATTATTTTTAGTATATTTTTGTATTCTCATCTAATTGAAATTTTGTATGGGCAATGGTTGCATTAATTTAGATAGTGGAGTGTCTTATTATTCTATAAAGTAGACAAAGTTGGTGTGTAAGATTTTTACTTATACAAGCGGAAGACTTATTCATGTAGGTTTTGATCGTGCAACGGACCATTCGTGACAAATGTCACCACGGCGATGTGTATAATAACTTGGTGAAGTCGAGGTCAATACACGAGGGAGTATAATTAATCGGCAAAACCTGTCGCTATTGATAAACAATCTAGCCTATGCAAAAATCTAACTATAAAATAAATCTCTACGAAACTGATATTTTAAGGAAATTTTATTATAAATCCAAATTAAAAATTAAAATCTCAAATAAAAATCCTAATCTAGAATCATAATCTAAAGACTAACAAAACATAAAAGACCTCAAACCACGCATTTGCATAAAAAGTAAATAAAATCATGGATTAAAATAAAAAATCCATATAATAATATCCATTTAGAATAAAGGATAAAAAGAATTCTAAATATTCTATTATGGGAAATCACAAACGGTTAATATTCGACAAAATTAAATAAAAGGCTGCAAAAAACACCGCACACAAGTGGGCGTACTGGTCACTACCCCACAAACACGCAATGCCGATCCAAGGCGGGACACCTTGACCTCACTAATTGTTTCTTTTAAATTAAAATAAACCAATAAACTAGTATTTTCCAACAGCAATCAAAACTATAAAAAAAAAAAAATCTTTCCTTACCCTAGATCGAACACATGAAGAAAATAGGACTTGCGCATAATCATCTTCCAATCTTCAATCCTTCACCAAGGGAGAAGTAGATGGCTGGTTGATGATGGAGCGACGACAGCAACAGTGGCGTGGCGCGTAGAAATCTAAGTAGTAGTGTGCCTTATAGGGAAGGCCTTGGATGAAATTGTGATGGAAGGATGAGAGATGGAGAAAAATTAATAGAGAAAGGAGAGATTTGGCTTCTGGTCGTCCAAGGTATGGAGGGCGATGGAATTGACGTGCAACCCCTTTTTTGGTCTTTTTATAATTTTTTGGTAGCTTGGGTTGCAAGATTTTGGATTGGGTAAGGATTAGTAGTGTGGGGTCCAAGTTGGATTAGGATTAGGAGGGTTTTTGGGAGAGTTTCAAGGGATTTTCCCAGCTCCTGGAGTTCTTTGCACACCATCTCTACTGAAGGGTAGGATTCTTTATATCTCATGCTACTGTCCTTTGTTGGGCCCCACTTAGATTTCATCCAAAGTTTTGAAACCATAATGCGGGCACCTCCCTTTTGTGTTGGACGTGTGATGGCTTTGGGAGTAAGTTGGAGCGTGTGAATGCTCTTAAGGATAAGGAGAATGATCTTTAACAACATTCGTGCTGGGAAATCTTGGACTCTTGGATTTGGTTTCCACCTTGGATTGGCTGTAAAAAAGCATCTTCGCCAAGTTTTTTATTTTTTTTTGGAACAGTCTTCAAGGCTGGAAAAATATCTTAGAGAGCCTCCCAACTTTCTCTCCTTGGAATTTTATGCAAACGTAGATGAGTCCCATGGTGCATTTGCTTCATCAATTCTCTTTGTGGGCCCATTTTTGAAATCCACTACAAAGAAAAGAATAGGAAGTGTCCAAATGAATATCTATTAATAGTAGCGAAGCGATGATGCAAGATGCGGGCCAAATTCACTCTAAATAGATGCATAAATGTCACCATTTTATCAAATTCTCAATTAAATCAATGGTGCAAAGAAAGTACATCATTTCCTGAGTAAATAAAAAGTAATGAGAAATATGTGACTTTCAATGCCAAGAAATTACGAAATTCAAGATTTTATGTAAAAATACAATTTTTGGAAGAATTTTGACTCGAATTCAGACTTTGATGCTCACTAACATAAAATCATGATTTTTTTACTAAAATTCATGATTTGATGATTAAGTCCTTCATTAATCTAAAATGATGTGGAAATTATGCATTTTTAAGGACTTATCACGGTTCTTATAGAATATAAGTTGTTGTTTACAATCTAGATAGATTTGAACACACATAGGATTGTAGCATGATGTTTCAGCAGGCTTTTTTGGCTGCGGGAAACGGTATAGTTTCAACTGATTATGCTATTACACTATGTGTTTATTGAACAGAACCGTGTTTTGGGGTTTATTAGTACTGACTATATAAGATGATGAACATCCAAATAGTTATTATGAGTGCTTGCACTCTTAATCCCGACATAAATAATAGACACATACATTTAGTGTTTGGCATTTTGATTTACAAAGGAGTGAGATCTTTTATAGGTTAATAATCTCAGTGAATTGGATGACTACACTATGTGTATAGTAGATATTAGTTTATTGACGGAATCCAAGTCCCGTAATTGGGATTGAAGATATCCCCTTGATGAAGCTTTTAAGTTTTAATTATGTCAAACCCTGTAGGTGGACTTTTTGTCTGACATATCATATAAGTTAAGTGTAGGGTCTCAATGAATTATAAAGATATCGATTAAATATAGATGTCAATAATTATTTAATCGATGGATATCTGAAATCTTAACGTGGGGAGATTGATAAGCATTTAATAATAAGAAGCTCAAAATATTATTTTGAGAATAAGGACAGGAGTGCAATTATAATTCTTTAGTTGACTGAATCATAATTTATGGAATTAGGATTCTAATTTGGGTCGAATTAGGGTTTCATGTTTTCATAATGTGCCTATCCTTATTTCTTTCTTAAAGTCCCTATTGTATCCTATAAATACTCGATGCTGCTCTCTAGGTTAATAATAAGCAAAGTAAGAGAGAAATCTCGATTTTTGGAGAACAGAGGAGAATTCGCAGAAGAGGCTTACTCCCTATTGCGAGTTCGAGCATATAGGAATACAATAGAAGATCTTGAGATTTTTGGGTTGCTGCAAGACCGAGATCAAATCAGATAGATCTCGCAGATACGATTTAATCATATTAGTTCAAATTATTTACACGGTGATCTGTACGCAATGTTTAGAGATTCTGGTTTCTACTCGTTTCTAACACGAGTTTGGCCCATGTTAAACCTATATAGATTTAAGGTCCGAGTTTGGCCCGTATCCCCCGACCCGGCCCATGAGCACCCCTATCCATATCAATAAATATGGACTATAGATTTAAGGTCCAAATTTGCAGGTATCCCCCGGCACTGCCAATGGGCGATTTGATTTGGAAATTGGAGTTCAAATCAAATCAAATCGCTCTAGCTTCATACATAATAACTAGCATCGTACCCATGTGGTGCATAGTCGCATTTTTCTGCTATATCATTTAAAAAATTATATAATGAAATAATGAAGACTATAAATAAGAAATTAAAAAATCATTCAATCAAGAAATAGAGGATAACTTTAGTTAATTATAGATGCAAAGTAAATAATCATCTAATAAAACATAAACCGAATACTTAAAATGTATCTAACAATAAATAAACAAATTAAAAAAATCATTCAATCAAGAAATAGAGGAAAACTTTAGTTAATTATAGATGCAAAGTAAATAATCAGCTAATAAAACACAAACCAAACACTTAAAATTGATCTAACAATAAATAATAAAATGATATCAACTAAAATTTGTAATGGTCTAAAATTTTATACTGTAGATTTATTGTACTACTTGAGTAGAATGAATCAATGATAGTAGATATTTTGATTCAATGATATGGTGATTGGCCTAGCCCACCTGAAAAAAGGTAAGGCATGAGCCTGGGTGGATAATGTTTATATATATATATATATATATAAAAGGCTTTCGTTATATATCAACGCCAAGTAATAGCTTAGCTGGTTGGGATGTGTATGCGTATGATAAAGTGCATGTGTTTAAGTCTCCATCCTATTAAAAAAGATGTTTTTTTATTAAATTTTGAATCTTATTTGGGTTGGGCCGGGCTTTGAGCTCTCTGCCACTGAATCCAATCACGGCCCGTATCTTAAACCTACATAGATTTTATATCCAAATTTGGCTTGTGTACCAAAACCTAAGGCAAAAGCATGGCCCAAAGTAGGTTGGTACTTGGTTAGGCTTTGGCCAGCCTGGTCCATGAGCACCCCTATCTGGATCAATCAATACACTCGTTCTTAGCACAACATATTTTTTGTACGATATTTAAAAAAATTAATTTAATTTCATATATGTAGACTATCCGAGATCTAAAACACAACATTATTTCTTAAAACTCTATGGACTTAAATTTAGTCATCGATAGGGAGGATTTTTCACCATGTGCACCAATCACAAATTAGAGTTTCTATTAATTTTTGGATAGAAATGATTTAAAAATGTGTTAGATTATATCATTCGTAAAATGAAATTTAAATCAAGATTAGCAAAAAAATACAAAAAGAATTTCATATATTTTCTACTTCCCATTAATCTTTAGATAAAAAAGAAATAAGAAATATGCTAAACTAGATCATGCTTAAAATAAACCCAACACTTCCAATTGAGAAACCCTATTCCCAATCTCAGAAAACACTAACCCTAGATTTAAAATCCCTAATCTGAGTTTCAGGAATCCCTTACCCCAAAATCAAAACATTCTCAATTCCAAAAATCTCTAATCTCAAATTAAAATTCCTAACCATAATTGAAAAAACCCTATTCCCAATCTCAAAAATCATTAACCCCAAATTTGAAATCCCAAAAGAAAAAAATTCCAGAAATCTCAAATCCCAAAATCAAAGTATTCCCAATTCTAAATATCTCTAACCCCAACTTGATGTCCCTAATAAAAAAATCCAGAAATCCCTAATCCCAAATTCAAAATCCCTATTTAGTAATCTATTAAATTTTAGAAGTTTCAAACCAAAAATCATATTCCCAACAAAAACTCTAATCCCAATTTTAGAAAAAAAAATTCTAAAAATTTAGATCATATAACAATAAAATAAATTGTAAAGCAGAGGCTTACTAAACCGAATTAAACAACGAAAAAGATATATTAAAAAGATGCCAAATACCTAATGGATTTGGAGGCTCTTGGCTGAGATATCAAAAGATTACATCGCAATTTCAGAAAGAAAGAAATGAAAAGAAATACAACACATTAAATATAATAGGAATTAAAGAAATCTATAGATGAAGAGTCATATTATTAAGAACTTTGGTATCAAAATGATTGATGAGAAGGAGTCATAGCTTTATATATCTAAGAATCGTTTACCGATGATAATGAGCCGGTGCACGGAGTTGCATTCATAAACTAAGCATCAAATTGACCGCATGAGAAAGGTCAGGTAAGGGTGCTGCAAGGACTTCCAACACTGCTATTGGATTTCTATCCCCCAATTTTTTGTGGGGACTTGATGTATGCGAATCTGCTTGGACTAATAGAGTGGCTAAAGGATTGGAGTTAAGCATCATAGTTTTTAATAAAACGTCAACTGATATTTTGGATTGATGATAGAAAGAGCCACGCGAACCAGTATTGGACTGAAATTAGGATTCCGAAGATAGTCATATACTGGGGACTTGAAGCCAAAAGGAAGTCAAAATCATTTTGACAATCAGATTCAAAGGCTCAAGATA
>QPKB01000003.1:33888070-33923055 GCA_003546025.1 Camphora micrantha | reverse complement strand
ACTATTCCAACTTAGGATAATATAAGTTTTACCTTAGGAGAGCCCTGCTCAAAATATAATAGCACAGATGGTAAAAGTTGTTGTATACTATTCTAAAGGTTATGTGTTCGGCTCCGATCTAATGCAAAAACTAAAATCCAACTCACATAGCTCCATGTAGAATTAATCAGATAATTCGAGTCTCCATCCATTAATAAAGATGTTTTTGGTTAAATTGTGTATCTTATCTGGGTCGGGTTGGGTCGGGCTTTGGCATCTCTACTATTGAATCAACCCTGGCCCATATGTTAAACCTACCATATTTAGGTCCAGTTGTTGGAAATTCTATACTGAGCATAAACCTACTCGTTATTATAGTCATTTGGTCTTGACTGATTTATTTTTAATAGGTTTGTATTCTCATCTAAACTGAGATGTTTGTGTGGGCAAATGGTTTGCTTATTATGCCATGGAGTGTCTTTTATTCTATAAAGTAGACAAGTTGGTGTGTAGAGTGTATTACTTATATATGGAAGACTTATTTGTAAGTTTATCGTCAGCCGCAAGTGCAATGCCGCGATAGCGCGATTGTAATAACTCGGAGTGAAGTCCACGAGCTTCGATCTCAGCAGGGAGTAATTAATCCACAAAACCTGTCATTCAAAAACTATCTTAGCCTATCAAAATCTATATAAATAAGTCTCATACGAAACTGATATTGAAATTTTATTACAAATCCAAATTAAAAAATTAAAATCTCAAATAAAAATCCTAATCTAAGAATCCTAATCTAAAAACTACAAAAACATAAAAGACATCAAACCACCAATTGCATAAAAGTAAATAAATCATATATTAAAATAAAAATCCATTAATAATATCATTTAGAAATAAGGATAAAAAGAATTCTAAATATTCTTATTATGGGAAATCACAACGTTATATTGGCAAAATTAATAAAAGGCTGTAAAAACACCGCACCAAGTGTATACTGTCACTACTTGCACAAACACGCGATGCCGATCCAAGGCGAGACACCTTTACCTCACTAATTGTGTCTTTTGAATTAAAATAAACCAATAAACTAGTAATTTTCCAACAGCAACCAAACAAAAAAAAAAAAAAAAAAGAATCTTTCCTTACCCTAGATCGAACACATGAAGAAAATATGACTTGCGTATAATCCCATCTTCAAGTCTTCAATCCTTCACCAAGGGAGAAGTAGATGGCTGGTTGATGATGGAACGACGGCGCAGAACGACGGCGTGGCGGCATAGAAATCTAAGTGGTGGTGTGCCTTAAAGGGAAGGCCTTGGATGAAATTGTGATGGAAGGATGAGAGATGGAGAAAAATTAATGGAGAAAGGAGAGATTTGGCTGCTGGTCGTCCAAGGTATGAAAGGCGATGGAATTGACGTGAAAACCCCTTTTTTGGTCTTTTTATAATTTTTTGGTGGCTTGGGTTGCAAGATTTTGAATTAGGTAAGGATTAGTAGTGTGGGGTCCAAGTTGGATTATAATTAGGAGGGTTTTTGGAGAGTTTCAAGGGATTTTCCAGCTCCTTGGATTTCTTGGCCACACCATCCTACTGAAGGTAGGATTCTTTATATCTCATGCTACTTCCTTTCTTGGGCCCCACTTTAGATTTAATCAAGTTTGAAACCATATGGGCAACTCCTGTTGTGTTGGACGTGTGATGGCTTTTGGAAGTATTGGACGTGTGAATGCCTCTTTGAAGAGTCTTAGTTGCAATCTTCAAATTTTGAAGCCTATCTTTTAGGAGATATCTTTACAACTTAGTGCTGGAATCTTGGGATCTTGGACTTTTGGATTTGGTTTCCAACTTGGATTGCTTAAAAAGATCTTCCCCGTTTTTTTTTTTTTTTTTTTTTTTGAACTCTTCATGGTTGGAAAAAATATCCTTAGATGGGCTCACTTTCTCTCTTTGAATTTATGCAAACGTAATGAGTCCATGTGCATCTGCTTTATCATTCTCTTCGCGGGCCTCATTTCTGAGATTCCCTACAAAATAAAAATAAATGTCAAAGAAATAATCTATTCACTCTAAAATCCCAATGTCAAGATGCGGGCCAAATTCACTCTAAATAGATGCATAAATGTCACCATTTTATCAAATTCTCAATTAAATCATTGGTGCAAAGAAAGTACATCATTTCCTGTGTAAATAAAAAGTAATGAGAAATTTGTGACTTTCAACGCCAAGAAATTACGAAATTCATGATTTTATGTAAAAATGCAATTTTTGGATGAATTTTGACTCGAATTCAGACTTTGATGCTCACTAACATAAAATCATGATTTTTTTTACTAAAAATGGTCCATGATTTGATGATTAAGTCCTTAATTAATCTAAAATGATGTGGAAATTATGCATTTTAAGGACTTATCACGGGTCTTATAGAATATAAGTTGTTGTTCACAATCTAAAATAGATTTGGACACACCATCGTACGATTGTAGCATGATGTTTCAGTAGGCTTGTCTTGGCTGCGGGAAACAGTATAGTTTCGACTCATTATGCTATTACACTATGTGTATTGAACATGTCTGTGTTTTGGGTTTATTGTCTTTGTACTGACTATATAAGATGATGAACATCCAAATGTTATTATGAGTGCTTGTACTCTTAATCTCGACATAAATAATAGACATATACTTCTGGTGTTTCGCATTTTGATTTACAAAGGAGTGAGATCTTTTTATAGGTTTAATAATCTCAGTGAATTGGATGACTATACTATGTGTATAGTGGATATTAGTTTATTGACAAAATCCAAGTCCCGTAATTGGGATTGATGATATCCCCTTGATGAAGCTTTTAAGTTTTAATTATGTCAAACCCTGCAGGTGGACTTTGTGTCCGACATATCATATAAGTTAAGTATAAGGTTTCAATGAATTATAAAGATATCGACTAAATATAGATATCAATAATTATTTAATCGATGGATATCTGAAATCTTAACGTGGGGAGATTGATAAGCATTTAATAACAAGAAGCTCGAAATATTATTTTGAGAATAAGGACAGGAGTGCAATTATAATTCTTTAGTTGACTGAATTATAATTTATGGAACTAGGATTCTAATTTGGGTCGAATTATGGTTTCATGTTTCCATAATGAGCATATCCTTATTTCCTCCTTAAAGTCCCTATTGTAGCCTATAAATATGTGCTACTGCTCTCTAGGTTAATAACAAGCAAAGTAAGAGAGAAATCTCGGTTTTTGGAGAGCATAGGAGAATTCACAAAAGATGCCCACTCCCTATTGCGAGTTCGACCATATAGGAATACAATAAAAGATCTTGAGCTTTTCGGGTTGCTGCAAGACCGAGATCAAATCAGAGAGATCTTGCAGGTATGATTTAATCATATTAGTTCAAATTATTTCCGCAGTGATCTGTACGCAATGTCTAGAGATCCTGGTTTCTACTCGTTTCTAACACGAGTTTGGCCCATGTTAAACCTATATAGATTTAAGGTCCGAGTTTGGCCCGTATCCCCCGACCCGGCCCATGAGCACCCCTATCCATATCAATATATATGGACAATAGACTTAAGGTCCAAGTTTGCCGTTATCCCCCGGCACTGTCAATGGGCGATTTGATTTGGAAATTGAAGTTCAAATCAAATCAAATCGCCCTAGCTTCATACAATCGCATTTTTCTGCGATATCATTTAAAAAATTATGTAATGAAATAAGGAAGACTGTAAATAAGAAATTAAAAAATCATTCAATCAAGAAATAGAGGAAAACTTTAGTTAATTACATATGCAAAGTAAATAATCATCAAATAAAATATAAACCAAATACTTAAAATGTATCTAACAATAAATAAAGAAATAAAAAAAAAATCATTCAATCAAGAAATAGAGGAAAACTTTAGTTAATTATAGATGCAAAGTAAATAATCAGCTAATAAAACACAAACCAAATACTTAAAATGTATCTAACAATAAATAATAAAATGATATCATCTAAAATTTGTAGTGTTCTAAAATTTTATACTGAGATTTATTGTACTACTTGAGTAGAAGGAATCAATGATAGTAGATGTTTTGATTCAATGATATAGTGATTGGCCTAGCCCACCTGAAAAAAGGTAAGGCATGAGCCTGGGTGGATAATGTTTATATATAAATATATATATATATATATATAAAAGGCTTCTTTTATATATCAACGCTAAGCAATAGCTTAGCTGGTTGGGACGTGTATGCGTGTGATAAAGTGCATGTGTTTAAGTCTCCATCCTATTAAAAAAGATGTTTTTTTAATTAAATTTTGTATCTTATTTGGGTTGGGCCGGGCTTTGAGCTCTCTGCTACTGAATCCAAACACGGCCCCGTATCTTAAACCTACATAGATTTTATATCCAAATTTGGCTTGTGTACCAAAACCTAAGGCAAAAGCGTGGCCCAAAGTAGGTTGGTACTTGGTTAGGCTTTGGCCAGCCTGGTCCATGAGCACCCCTATCTGGATCAATCAATACACTCGTTCTTAGCACCACATTATTTTTGGTACGATATTTATAAAAAAATTAATTTAATTTCATATATGCAGACTATCCGAGATCTAAAACACAACATTATTTCTTAAAAACTCTATGGACTTAAATTTAGTCATCGATAGGGAGGATGTTTTCACCATGTGCACCAATCACAAATTAGAGTTTCTATTAATTTTTGGATAGAAATGATTTTAAAATGTGTTAGATTATATCATTCGTAAAATGAAATTTAAATCAATATTAGCAAAAAAATACAAAAAGAATTCCATATATTTTCTACTTCCCGTTAATCTTTAGATAAAAAAGAAATAAGAAATATGCTAAACTAGATCATGCTTAAAATAAACCCAACATTTCCAATTGAGAAACCCTATTCCCAATCTCAGAAAACACTAACCCTAGATTTAAAATCCCTAATCTTAGTTTTAGGAATCCCTTACCCCAAAATCAAAACATTCTCAATTCCAAAAATCTCTAATCTCAAATTAAAATTCCTAACCATAATTGAAAAAACCCTATTCCCAATCTCAAAAATCATTAACCCCAAATTTGAAATCCCAAAAAAAAAATTCCAGAAATCTCAAATCCCAAAATCAAAGTATTCCCAATTCTAAATATCTCTAACCCCAACTTGATGTCCCTAATAAAAAATCCAGAAATCCCTAATCCCAAATTCAAAATCCCTATTTAGTAATCGATTAAATTTTAGAAGTTTCAAACCAAAAATCATATTCCCATTAAAAACTCTAATCCCAATTTTAGAAAAAAAAAGGCTAAAAATTTAGATCATATAACAATAAAATACATTGTAAAGCAGAAGCTTACTAAACCGAATTAAACAACGAAAAAGATATATTAAAAAGATGCCAAATACCTAATGGATTTGGAGGCTCTTTGCTGAGATGATCAGAAAGATTATATCGAATTTCAGAAAAGAAAAGAAAATGAAAAGAAATAAAACAAAATTAAATATAATAGGAATTAAAGAAAATCTTTTATAGATGAAGAGTCCATATTATGTAAGACTTTGGTCCTCAAAATTGAATGCATGTCTGAGAAAGGAGTCATAGCCTTTTATATATCTAAGAATCCTCCTTACCGTCTGATAATGAGCAGTGGGAGTATTCATAAAAGAATCCTCTTTTATATATCTAAGAATCCTCTTTACCACCAAATTGACCGCATGAGAAAAGGTCCAGGTAAGGTGCTGCAAGGCACTTCCGACACTGCTATTGGATGTTCTATCAATTTGTGGGGCACTTGATGTATGCAAACTCTGCTTGGACTAAAGTAGTGCTAAAAGGCTTGGAGTTAAGCATCATAGTTTTTAATAAAACGTCAACTGCATATTTGGATTGAGATAGAAAGAGTCCACCGGCGAACCAGTATTGGCACATGAAAAATTAGGATTCCAGAAGACTAGGTCATATACTGGGACTATGAAGCCAAAAGGAAGTCAAAATCATTTTGAGAATCAGATTCAAAGGCTCAAGATAAAAAAGATAAGCTATTCAGATGATATTAGGCCACATCCAAGTCCAAGGAAGAGAAACCAAGTGGGTCCACTTTTGGGTACTCAAGCGATCCTAAATATACATTTTCAGCTCTAGATCATCAAGGAACATGTGAAGAACATCAAATTAAGTCTGTTTGGTAGCTTCACTAATAAAGTGAGGTGAGGTGAATTGTCAAATTAAGAAAAAAGAAGAAGATGAGGGGTCAAACCAAAAGGTGATGATGGCCTTTTGTTATTTAGTGGAATGAAAATGTAGCTTTTTGTTACGTTTAAAAAAAAAAAAGCAAATGACCTTTTGTCATTTACTAGTATGGAAAAGTAACTTTTTGACCTTTTTTGTAAATAGTGGAGGTGATTTTTTTTTTATGGTACCTTTTCTATTTGACCCATTTTCTTTTGTTGCCACTTGAAATGATCATTCACTTGACTTCACTAACAAAGTGAATTTACGAAACGGGCAAAGATTGTATCCCCAAGCTGAAACAGGGCCCTAAATTGTAAAAAGTAAAGTTTCAAAGCAGACAGAGGTGAAAGAAGGTAAAAACAAGCAAGGAAAGTTGAACTGCAGCCCCGGGATTATAGGAACCCACGACCCCGACAACTCCCAAGTCACGCTATAATGTCCCAACCCATAACTATGTATTTTAGTGCTCATTAATAGCATAGTATTAAATAATTACTTTGTTAGTTCCTTAAGCAAGTTTAGAAGTTAATTATTATAATAGAGTTTGAATAGTTTTGGAAGGTCTTGTGAGAGCCATTGGAGGGAAAATGTAAAGATGTGATTTTCGATTCTCAGAGTGTCCCTCACATGCTTCTTCCGAGTGGTATGTTTCGAACTCCACCATGGGGTCCACCTTTTGATAATCTAGACCGTTCAAAATGAATGTCATCCCCTTCACCAATATATCCATAACTTTTACTTCAATAAGAGTTGGTCCCACTATAAGAACTTGATAACACAGTTAATGGATATAATTAATAGGAGAATTTTCAAAAAGGTATAAACTTTTGCCTCCCTTTCAAAAAAAGCTCGAAACTTTAATATTTCAAAAGAGTATCAAGTTACCATATTTCTTTCAATCAGTATTCACCAAGGAAAAAGTCTAAAAAATGACAAAAAATACCCTTATGTCATTTTTGCAAGATTTTCTTTAATAAATCATTTAAGAGAACTGATCAAGTCGAACTCAAATAACCTAGTGGGGCCCACTTGAAAAAAATGAAAATGTTTTTTTATGGGGACGAAAAAGGTTAATAAAAGACAAAACTTGTCATAAGGGAAGGGCACTTTTGTCATTTTGATAAAGCGTTTTTAATAGAGGGGACTTTATTAAAAAGAATTATGGGAAAACTCTATACTTTTTAGAAATATTTTAATTCTCATGTATTTTTTGAAAATGAGCCAAACAAATTTATACTTTTTTGAGATTTCCCTGATTAATAATGTGTAACATTTGTACTGATACGTTATCAGTTGTGTGCTCAATCTTATGATGAGACCCATCGCATTAAACTATAACTTGAGCATATGAAACCAAAGGGGGTGACTTTCATTTTAAATGGTTGAATAATCAATTAGGTTGGCCCACATAGAGTTCCATGCAAACCACTCTTGGGAAGTGTGAAGGAGACACTCGGGATCCAGGCTCTCGCATGCAGATGGCTCCTCATGCACCCATAGCTCTGGTGACCGGACTGTATTTCCAAACCCAACTCTATGGGCCCTTTTTGAATTACAAGGTCGGGTTGAGGACCTGCTATCAGAAGAGTGGAATGGGTTCTCCATTGAGTGGGCTGTTAAGTCAAATAGAAAATAGAAAATAATCATAGTTGAATGTAAGTTGACTTTTTTTTATTACGTGAATTGGAGATGTAATAATAAATCTCATAAAAGGAAATTAGTTATGAAAGACTCATTTGAGAAAGTTTGGACATGTCCAGTGGATGCCCACAATGATGCTAGCGAGACAAGATTTCTATACATAGCTTAATAATATAGGTAAAGAAAAGTTTTCCCATATAGGTTGATTGTCCCTCAAATTAAAAGAGGTAGAAGAAAAGTATACGGATAGAAATAGTAAAGAAAAAATAATAAACAATACAATCTATCCAAGGACTTTGCTCGGGATAGAGTTGAATGGCAGAATGAAACTCACGTAGCTACCAAACAGAGTTGAAATAAGACTTTGACGATTATTATAACATTTAAATGTAGTTAGAAGGTTCTTGAGGCACTTGTACAAGCACATAAAAACAAATTAAAAAATTGGGTAATGGATCAAGTTCTATCCAGTCATCTGAGAGTTCTCAGCAGCAAGCCTATAAATTCATTACTGTATGCACATATGAAATCCATGTCACAAAATAAATTTTCTTCATTGTTTGAAAAAAATAAATATAATAAGTTACGGCCCTCCATTTCATTTAAACATGTTTTTGTGTATTTTAATAATATGACATTATCAATCAGAGGACTCTTATTGAATTCATATTTTGTCCATCACCAACACATATATAGCGATATATCAATCTTGAGTGAGTTGGATTTGCGACCATGAGTGGAAGTGATGTAAAATTAAGAGGAACGCACCTTTAGTCTCCATATGGTTCTGAAAGCTCGTAATGGGAGAGGAACTTGGTCTAGCATGAGAGAGACATGAGCCTGTTAGTTCACCAAGAATGACTTGCCTATGAATGAATGAAGTAAAGATATCAAATCTGTTGCTGTAACACTGACGCTTCCCTATGAATGAAGAAAAGATCACAAATCTGATGCCCCAACACTTGGGACAGGAGAATGAAGGTATAGCCTACTGGTTGGGAGTTCATATATCTTCTAACTACCTACAGTTTGATGCCTGGGTTCTCTCCCCTTTGTGTAAAGGTGGTCCTCTAGATCCTTGCAAATGCTGTAGTTCACTCTTGTGTCAATCGGGTCTTTCAAGGTTCCAGCCACTTTAGCTGGTACCTGGGGTTTGAAAAAAAAAAAAAAAACACCCTTGACAACACAAAAACTTGGATTAGGTCAGAACTTGGGTGGCCATTGCTATAGTAAACATAGGGTATTTTGGGGTTGAATCTCTCATGTGATATAGTAAACAAGGTCGACCATTGCTTTATATAATTATATCCCTATGTTCATATCTTTAAAACCCTGAAACCTTTACCACGACATAGGCAAAGCATTCTTGGCTTACCAAAGCACACTCCTGTCTTCATGTAAGACCACACCCCCGCTCTTTGTAGCCCGAACAATTGAGCTACTCCTACAACAATCAACAGCTTCATGAATGACTATTTATAGGCGTTGCTGATGGAACGTAGAATGAATTAGCCATATCCTTTGCTTCTCCTAATCCTCGTGTGAGGAGGAATAAATTCTCACAAGGGAATGGGAATAGTATCTTTGTTGAATTATTGATGCTGATAATCTACATGCTTCCAAGTGGGGTTGACTTTTTTTAGAGCTCTAAAGTCTACATCGGTTGCGGAATTTGTGTTGGGCCAGTGGCAGCTGAGCATATGGTTAGATGGAGTGCTTTGGATGAAGACCCAGAGCTACCCAGTTCACAATTCAACCAATTTGCATTTGAAATGGAGATTATTATTTATAGATTTAAATTGGTATGAGTATCCAATGCGGGTAGAGTAATTTTATTTGCTAATCGGTTTCTCTAACTCAAGAGTTCAACAAC
Source organism: Camphora micrantha (assembly GCA_003546025.1). Lineage (NCBI taxonomy): Eukaryota > Viridiplantae > Streptophyta > Magnoliopsida > Laurales > Lauraceae > Camphora > Camphora micrantha. The sequence continues at coordinate 33,913,330 of QPKB01000003.1, read as the reverse complement.
GTCGGCTAACCGTGTGCTTGCGAGCTCTCTCTTGGGTTTCAGCCCCCTTGGCTGGGGCTACCAAGAAATAAAAAAAGAGTTCAACAACGGCTAGCTGGGCCTTATGATTTAGAAGCAGTATTTTGGACAATGATCCATAGTTACCTTATCCACAACTTTACCAATTTGCATTCATTTCGTAATTTGTAGTTTGAGACTAACTTGTTTTGAAATGTAATTGGATAGGTTTGTAAGACCTTGACCCTTCTTAAATATACTTAGCAGCTAATTAATTATGATTAGATGCTAATTAGAGCTAAATAAGCACTAGTAAAGGCCTATAAAACACTCGTGAAAACATTTTCTGGCGATTTCTCTTGTGACGGCAGTCCACCAGGAGAACCATGCCGGTGATATCATCTGCCGACGAAAAAAGGTAGCGCCAGCAAAAGCCTATACAATGCCGGCGTTTTTATTTTTTTGACGAGAAAAGAGGTTTATTTCGTCAAGCAAAGACATTTATTTTTTCAATAATAAAATTTAAAAAACTTTTGCCGGCGTTTTTTTGCACTTGGAAAAAGGTTTATTTTTTCAAAAATAACTGGCACCGAGAGAAAGGTTTATTTTTCAAAAATAAATGTCAGAAAAGCTTTTACTGCGTTTTTTTGCGCCGGGAAAAGAGGTTTATTTTTTCAAAAATATATGTTAGAAAAACCTTTGCCGGTGTTATTTTGCGCCAGGAAAAGATTTACATTTTACGAAAAATTATAACTCCGGGAATAAATTTTTTTAAAATATATATTTTTATATTTTTATTTTTTTATTTTTAATTTTCTTTTCCTGTATATACATTAATTCATTACAACTTCCAACCTGTGTCACATGAATAAACTAAAATTGCTAATTCCATTATCTAAGACCAAATTTACTACACACCCAACATCCATTTCCATTCCAAACCATAAAAAAAAATGAAAAAAGAAAATTCATTACACTTCATATTAATATTCAAACATCCTTTCAACATGGAAAGCACTTTACTATTACCATTACAAAATTAAAACAAATGCTAACATTCTACTCTCTACAACATTCAAATGCCAATGAACAATTACATATTCATATATGATCATCTCATTGTTGCACCATTCCAACACCTGCACTGTTGTTTAAAAAAACTTTATGCATCCCATTTTAATATATATCATTCTGTTACTTTGCATACTGGGCCTTCATGTTGGCTGCATCCTAGCGGCATGGACACTTTCAACAAAATTTGTTTTTCAATTTTCATTCAATTTGCATACAAAAAAGAGAAAGATTAACATCTGATTAAAAATGTCATATGCACAACTTTTAGTGAAAAGCCATTAAGTCTTTGACAATGTTGATGATGATAATGATGAAGGGGATGGCACTAAACCGAAAATGGAACAGATGGAAACCATGGTTTTCACAAAGCCAAGCTATATACTGGTTTCAGCCTTCTCGGATGCATGATACATTAATTTTGTTGCTCTATACTAATATTTCTTATATTGGACTGAACTGCTTGAAACAACAACAAGAATCCCGTTCACGTCAGTCATATTAACAAAGTGCCCCATGCTTAGCACGGGCAATGTACGTAATTCATAACATTAAATATATCATAAAAGTTTAGAAAAAGTTCAAAAAACTTTAAAATTAGAGGTGCACATGTAAGTTTTCAGCCTACAAAAGAAAAAAAAAAAATCATCATTAGGATTAAGACAATCATTAGTTGTACTAATTTTACATCATGAGAACGGAAAAATTAGTGGCATCCATTTGATTTAATGTAATTTGATTGCAACTACTACATACTAATTGATTCATTTAAATATCACAAAATCAAAATAATGATATTGCATGAGAAGGGTGCATGCAATGCCCTCCAAACAATTAGAATATTGTTGTAGAGTTGATCGTTATAGTTAGGATTTAAGCATGTAAGTAAATAATTGTGATAAACATTAAATAGATAAAAATATGTATGAATATAAGGATTTTGTAGAATGTAATTGATTGCTCAATCCTGAAAAATATAAAGGGTTTATGCATGGCCAGCAAATTATAAAACTAAAGGATTCAAGACATTTTGAACAAAAGATCACAAGTACAATATGTTTTGTAGAATGTCTGTGCATCTCCACAGTTTCTTTTTTCAGCATGGATGCTCTGTAGAAGAGAAATGCTTGAGCTACTTGAGTGTTGGAGTTCAAGAGGACAGACGGGTAGCATGAGAAGCCATTCCAACCTTCTTAATATATTGTGAGTAGATCAAGAACAGAAATTTCTTTAAGATGAAAAGGTCAACTGGTAGATTGGATTCTGCCACCAACATAAATGTCATAAACTCATTCTAGTAACCATGATCCCCAAAGGAACTCTAATTTTCAACATTGTATAAAAAGCCCTTTTAAATGAATTCAACATAGTATCAATAAAAACGCAAATAACAAGAATGAAAACTTGTATTTTTCCCTTCAAATAACATGTCCTGGTATCAGGAAAAACTTCTACTCTGGTCTTTTTTTTTAGAAATTCATACTCTGTTTGGATTCCATAAAATGATCAAAATGTGATCAAAAAATAAAATAATCTCCTCTTCAAAAATAACCTTTATTCCACTCTTTCAAATAATCAGTGTATGTTTGATAAGTAGAGTTTTGACGTAAATTCACACTATTTGGAATTTCAGATCCCTTTCAGACCATGCCACCCGTATTCTATGAATTCTATTTTAGTCAAAGAAGTTTATAAAATCATCATAATTTTCTACAAAAATAGCATGCTCTAAAAGAATGGAATATCAGACCATTTTACTCAATGTCAATGAATGTTTGCATATAAATAAATTAAACGTATATAAAGAGAGAAACAGTACAAAGAAAAAAAAAAGAATCTGTTACTATTATATCAGATTTTAGAATTAATCAAAATAATAGATACAAGGAAAGAACAATTCATCAAGGTTTTAGGGAACATGTTTTTTTTTTTTTTTTTTTTTTTTTTTTTTTGTCAGAAACTCATCGCTGAGTCATAAATTTGTAACAGAAATCACCAAAAGAAAATCCCATGGAAATCTTGTGGGTCAACACATCCAGCCATGGAATTTTTCTCTCTATCTCATGGAAATCCAAAAGAAAAGGAAAGAATAAGAATGAAAAAAAAAAAAAGAAAAAGACATGGAGGAGAGGAAACCTCGCAAATTAACCATCAAAATGATCAAATCCACCATAAAAAATAGAAAATGCAAAGCAATAGATCATGAAGAAACCCTAGCCGCTTAACCTATATTAACGTTTCATAAAAAAAAAAATTCCTAAAAAATTAGGTTTTTACAATCATGATCACCATTTAATTAATTTTGTAAATTTTTTAACAAACAATTACGTGGTCCAATGGTTAGTGTGGGTTTACTTAAACTTTAAATACTTTTAAATAGAGAATTTTCCACTTCTTGACAATTGAACAAACTATAAAAATATACAAACAAATAAATAAGTAAATAGATAAATAAATAAAATTAAACATCTAGAGAATAGATGCATAGATATTGCACCAAATAGATAAAATGTCATAAAATACAAAACACATGAGAAACTAAGACAATTATTGAAAAGCATACTGTAATATCCCTAACAACGTATTTGAACTAAGACAATATTGATCCAAGAGACTATTTCAACTGTTAAAAAAAATGAAAAAAAAAAAAAAAAAGAAATACATTGATCAAAACCATGAAGGTTGTATAAAAAAAGTTTCTCAGACCCACCCCTTGCCATCAACATTAACATATTACTTTATATGCAATATTAGTTAAATCTGATATAAATGTAATGTTTTGTTACCTCAGGATATTTATTTATTTATTTATTTATTTTTTTGTTGAATAAGATACAAACTTCTTAGCTGCATGCATTATTATTCATGTAGAAATTTCATCATATAGTTGGTATGCATAAACTAATATAAACAAGAACGGATTTTATTCCTTGAAGAAAGACGTGCATACATGATACAAATCATGTTCATGTGCTACATGAGAGATCCAGGAGGAAAAAAAAAAACATTTGAATGCAACAATTATCAAACATCATGACACTGGGATATAATAACTAAAGCAAATGTAAATCTTGCCACAAATAACAACTAATCTCTAAATAAAACATCAAGTCCACAACCAAATCGCATAAATTCAACATATCTGTAAATCAAGGTTCTTCATTATCCACCTTCCAAAAGAGAGGCCTCCAAAACATAAGGCACAAAGACAGAAGGTTTGTACGTTTGCGAGAAAAGAAAAGAAGATGAAGAGTTGCGGACATCTGCACTTTAGAGAAAATAATAGAAGATGAAGAGTTGCGGATGCTTTAGAAAACCGTTATAGAAGAGTTAAAAGGGAATGGGGAGAAACGTGAGAGAATGTTTTATTTAAGATGGAAACCCAAAAGTTACAAAACCACCATTTTGGAGTAGTCAAAATACATTCCCCACGGTCAAAATCAATTGGGACGAAATTCTAATTGAATTCAGTTCGCTTCATTGACTTTTCTTTCTACCAGTAAATATTCCGATAGAATGTGACCACGCAAAAGAATTCTACCATAAATTTAACACTTGTATCTTTGGTCATTGGATGCTCAATGGCTCCACGAGTTTATATCACTCCAAAAATAAGTAGCATGGGACAAACCACCAAATCCTTTGAAAAAGGATTAACCCACTAATCCTACAACATATACACGCAAATACCGTCCTACTAAATCCCACAATATCCTTCCTATCTCCCAAAGCAATATAGAAGACCTTTACCAGAATTATTAGAACCACATAGAACTATTCCCAATAGCTTATCATCAAATAGAGTTTACCACGACTTAACAAAAATATGCCAGAAACAGAGAGAAAAACAGCCCTGGACATTTGAATGTGAATGGATATCTTACTAACACACTGAAAACTCCTGTATCATATGAAAAAACTTCCATGACATTCCATTTTAGAGAGAATGAAAAAGAAGAGAGCAATTCAAGAGGAAATCAATCCCTTGGATGATGGCAAATAACTTTTATTATAAGGAGAAACTCCAAAAGCACATATGGAGTCCCAAAGACCACTCTAATGAACATACAAATAAATAACCGACTATTAATCTTCTAACAATTATAAGGAGTTGAATGTTGAGGCCCTTCAAAACTTAGAAAATGAAAAGACAAAGTACATGCGGATGGAATGTGCATGCTAATGTTTGTTATAAAAAAAAATGTGCATGCTAATTGATAAGATAGATGTGTGAAGTGACAAGAAAGGATCAAATGAGATTTACATCAGGGGAAGCTACGAATAGTTCCACAGGTGAGAAAAACAATAGATCTCAATTGAAATGTTTCAGGTATATGATTAGGAAATCTGAAACAGCCCTGTTTAAAATTTTTAGTGTTGTGAGTACCATAACCCGTGGGAAGAGGCCAATAAATTCTTGGAACAAAGAAGTTAAAAATGGGATATTAGACTTAAAGAAAGATACAAAACATAAGCCTAAATAGGGATGACTAAAGAGTTCAAACTCCTAAAGCAAATTCCATATGGATAGCATAAAAACTCAATGGTGATTATAACAAGGACACGTCACACATAAACTACTTACATGGTGTGTATATATATATATATATATATATATATTTTTAGAATTTCAATATATTCAGATATGCAATGAACCTTTTTCATTATCTATTTAATTATATTCGAAGCAAATATTAGGTTTTTAGGCACTCTGTCTGTAGCTCAGCTGTGCTTGTGCAAAGGTGAAAAAAATTGCGACTATAAGGTAGTTGGTTTGCCAGAGCTTGCCTTGCAACGAAAATAATGATCATCCACATAAATGAAACAATTAGTTGAAACACTTATAGATCAAAATAACATCCCACTGCTTAAAGGATGCTGAGATAATCTATACAATTAATTTGTGCCAAATCTCTAGGGGCAGAAGACAGTGGTTCATAAAATAAACTCTGAAAACATGTCTTTTATATTATAAACATAAACATAAGATTTAAACAGACACAAACCTAATAGGATAAAAAATTTACGTGTATTAAGTGGGTCAATCAAAATGAAATCTATCACAAACTATGGGTCAACTTTGAAAATCTGCCCATTATGGCATTACAACATACAGTTGGAATGCATAATGCAATCAAGCTAAACATAGTCAATTATATTATGGAATATAATTAGGTTTTTAATTTTTATTTTTATTTATTTTTTTTTTTTTTTTACAGAAACCATAATATTGGAGACTAAAAAATTTGCTTATATTAAGTTGGTCAATCATAAAACAATCTATGAGAAACTATGTGTGAACTTTGAAAATCTGCCCATTATAGCATTCCAACATACAGTTGGAATGCATGATGAAATCAAATTCCTAATGCAAAGCAATATCACAAAAGCCCTCAGCAAAGCTAAAGATAAGGCACTGTAAACAATATCATGAATATCTTTAGTTCATTAATTGAATTCAAAGCAACCATAAGGCACTCTAAACATAGTCACTTGCATAAAAAAAGTCAATAAAACCAATCACTAAATCAAGCCCAAGCAAAATGGTAAGTTCATTAATTTTTTTTACCAGAGGTTAAAAAAAGGAATTTGATTAGGTACCGCTACTTTAGAAGCGGGTGTTAGCTGAAGATCCCAATTCTATGACAACCAATGAGCTGGTTTTGGATGACGATGAAGACAAAGGGGTGACGTGCGGGGACGACGATGAAGAATAATTCTGAAAGAAAAAATGTAATCAAGGAAGAGAAAACGATAGATGGGAGAAGTGAACGATACGATAAACAAAACATTATAAAGAAAGAGAAAACACCTAATTCATTTACCCATAAAGATTTCCATTTGCAAGTTACAAAATCGTTGAAGAGAAGGGCAATGTAGCTTCTCCATCTTTCGGAAGAGAACGAAAACGCTGGTACCGGAAGAGGGTTAAGAACATAACGTAAATGCATCTTCTCCATCCTAGGAGAGAAGGAAAACACCTGTGTAACGGAAGGGTGCAATTTAATGAGTTGTGTTGGGTGAGGTATGAATGGGACCTGCAGTTTTGGATCTCAATTAGCAAACATTCAAAAGCATTTATTTATACATCCTAAATGGGTCAGGTTGTGTTGGGTCAGGTATCAATGGACCAGCAGTTTTGGATCTCCATTAAGAAACTGTCAAAATCATTTACCAGTCAAAATTGGGAGGCTGATTTCTCAATTGATCTCAATTGGAAACAGTCCTTTTCATATATATAAATTGGCTGACAGATCCGTCAACTTCTCAGTTTATATTGAATTTAGTATAAATTAAAACTAAAAAGAAATATAAAGAGAAAGGGACTGACTGATACATTTCACTGAAATGAACAATGTATAAATCAACACTAGTTTCAGACATGATTAGAATTACTGTTAAGTAGTTAGCCCGTCACAAGTCTTTAGCAGGCAGTGACTGAATTTATCAAAAACAGGCTTTGACTACAATTATTTCAAGCCACATCATCCACTAAAATTAATAATTGTTGTCACTCCCATTTGAAACATGAAACAAATAACTCTGGAAAATGCCATTTCTCTTGTAACTAAATTGGAGTTCCAGAGTACATGAGAGGTTGTTAGAGAATACCTGATAGATTGTTAGCACTCAGATCCAATTCAGTCAGAACCAAAGAGTCCCCATGCAAAAGACCATTTGGTATAAACCCTGAAAACATATGGTTGCCTAGCCGAAGAACCTCAAGATCATAGACAAATTCAAATCCAGGCAACTCCCCAGATAGCTGATTGTAGCTAAGATCCAACACTTTCAAACTCCCAAATGCTGGAAGCCCACCTCCACTTATCAGTGACCCAGTAAACTGATTGTTACTCAGATTCAAGTATTTGATGCTATCTGAAATGCCAAAAAGGAATTTCCACTTCTGCGAACCAGAACTTGATAGCAAATTACTGCTAAAATCAACATAAGAAGCATTTGAAAGAAGCAAGAATTTCTCTTCAATAGTACCATCAAATTGATTCTGATGCCGATCAAGTACTTCAAGATTTAGAATTTGCTCAAACCCAGTTGGAATATTCTTCATAAACCCATTATAAGAGAGGTTAAGAGATACCAAATTGTTCAGATCAGTAATTGATGAAGGCAATGACCCCGTGAAGGAATTCCGGCTTAAATCCAGAGATTGGATTGAGCTAAGCCCACCAACTGAGTCAGGAATTCCAGCTTAAATCCAGAGAATGGATTGAGCTAAGCAAGGACCACACCCGCAACATTACCACCATTACAGACAATTCCATTCCAGGAGGAAGGACACCCATGGAAATTAATAGACTCTTCATTCCATGAATCACGGATATAACCAATTGGCTCTAGCTTGATTCCTTTCTTGAATTCAAGAAGCGCCAAAATGTCGTGCGAAGGGAGTTGAGGAATGGCGGAGATGACAAACAAGGGTAACACCAGAAGCTGAAGGAGCTTCATCTTCAGCCTTTACCACAAGTGCATGAGTAAGCTGCAAGCAAGATTGAGAGGAAAATGAAAAAGAAATTGGTGGGTGGGCTTACATTAAAAAAATGGTGTGATTAAGCTTCCCAGAGCAAGAATCCATGATCAATTAGGTTAGATAAAGCCTTTTTTCTATTTCTTTTTCTTTTTTTCTTTTTTTTTTTTTTTTTTTTTTTTTGCACAATAGCGAAATTCCAATGCATCATGTCATCCAGCACCAATTAAAGAAGGAAAACTGAAATGTTTGTGATTCCACAGGACTGAAATTCACTGAAGTCTGGGCTGGTTTTGAGAAGAGGACAAACAAAATGAAGCACAGAAAAGCATTATAAGCAAACAGATTTGTAGTCATTCTAACAAAATTTGGATGGCTATACAACAAATGTGCATACATAAGTTCAAGAATTCATACGCATAGTACAATTTCCAAAGCTCCTGGCTAGAAAGACTTTCCTTTCTTAACATTTTAGTGGTGTTTAGACAAAAGCTAAAAGTGTAATGCTCCTAGGGGAACAATATCTTTCCTGTTAAAATCACAATTTTCTGAAGTTTAGAGTAGAAAATCACAACATACAGATTTCCAGCAGAAGCACAACAATAGTAAATCACTTGTTTTGTCACCTACAGCATCTAAAGAAAAAAAAAATTATATATATATATATATATATAAATAAAACTAAAAATAAAAACACCAGGAATTTTAAAACCACTGAGTGCCACAATCCATGTTAATCCGAACTGGGTTTTGAGAAGAAAAGAAAAACAATGCAGAAATAAACAAGAAAAACAGTTCTACTGTTGTACAAAGATGATAGCAGAAATGTGCAAGATCCAAGCTTTACAAGAAATCTGTGACATTTCTCTATTTTTTCATTGAATGAACTCTCTCTTCAAAAGCAAAAAAAGAAACAGAGCTCAAACAGGAAATCTATAAATCCCTAAAAAATTTGCACCTGGGAGATGCCGGAGAGACAAAGACAGAGGAGGTGGCACACCGAGAGAGAGGCCGAGGGAGACGAGAGAGACGCAGAGGTCTTCTGATGAATGGCGGATGGAGAAGGAGAATGGGTTGCAGGGATCGGCCTCAGGTGATGGGGATAGATTAGAGACCGAGATGGGCGATGGAGATGTTTGATGCGCAGGGGAGGCTGTGAGATGGGTCGGTAATGGAGAGACAGGTGTGAAGAGGGTGAGGCGTGAGAGAGGAATGGTGATGGAGAGGTCTGTGGAGGGAGGAAGAAGATGGAGATGGAGATGGAGATGGGGGCTGCTGGGCGTGGTTTTTGAGATGCGATCAGGGTGATGAGACTGGGGGAAAGGGAGTGTAGAGAGGTTCTACGCAGGATCGAGAGGGATCGTGAGATATAGATGATGAGAGGGAGAGGGGGATGCGGTCGCCTAGGAGATGGAGGAGAGGGGGGTTCTGCGCCTGGGAGAGGATGAGAGGGCTGAGGTCGTGAGGGAGATGGCTTGCGTGGGAGAGGGAGATGGTGGTCGTGATGGGGATGCTATGCGCAGGGGAGACGGAGGTATCGAGAGAGATGGGGATGGAGACGCAGGGGAGCGGGTGGAGAGGATGGCGGGCGAGAGAGGGATGGGATGGGCGACGGGACCGAGAGGGAGGAAGATACAGAAGGGGTTTGTCGATTGAGAATCCGGTATGGGCTGTGCCGGCAAAAATAATTTTTGAAAATATATTGTGAAAAAATATGTGCGCCAACAGAAGAAAAATAGAGGCATTGCGGGTAAAACATTGGCTGCCGGCGAAAAAAACAAATCGCTGGTAAAACATTGGCCTTCGGCGAAAATAATAAATCACTAGGAAAATATTGACTTTGCCGGCAAAAAAATTAATCGCGGGTAAAACATTGGCCTTCGCCGGCGAAAAAAAAATAAATCGTTGAGAAAATATTGACCTTTGCAGGCCGAAAAAACAAATCTCCCAAAAAATATTGACCTGTGCCGGTGAAAAAAAAACTCCCTAGGAAAAATCAAACCTTGCCGGCTAATATACTTTTCCCGGCATTTGACGATTGCCGAGAAAAAATTCCGGTAAAAGTGAAAATTGTTGTAGTTAATTAGGTTGGTTTGCATGTTTGTTAAGTGGTTTAGTAGTTTTGATGAGGGGTTTTGGACCAGGTTAGGTAGTTATAAGGACCTTTTTATAATTCTGGCAGAAAGTTAGGGGTCATTTGTAATTTCATAAATAGGAGGATTTTGAGTCCGTCGGTTAGAGAATCTCATTCCGATCAACTTTCGCATTTTGTCCGATCCCATTTGAGGCCTTGATGACCCTTTTCCTGTCTAATCTCTAAAATTCCATGACTTACAAGAGTAAAGGGGCTAATTTGTAAAGAACAATAAGATCCTTATTTCATAACCCTACTCCAGCTCACATGGACAGCTACCCAACTCTAGCTCATCATAGTGAATAATGCCTGGCAAATCCCAACCCAGCTCCCAATTTAGGTGAAAGAATTTTTGGACCTCTCTACTAGACAAATTCCAATTGGGAATAGCTCGTCCATGGATAGTCTCTTTTGGCAAGGAAGTTCTGTTGGCAAATCCTCCCTCTATGAAGCTTGGAATCTGCTAAGAACAAAAGCTTCAGTATCTCCTTGGTCGGGTCTGATTTGGAATAAATATATCAATCCCTGCCTAGCTTGCCTTAGTTGGAGACTATTGTATAGGAAAACTCCTACAGATTATTGGGCCAAACAGAGGAGATGGTCTCTAGCTTCTAGATGCTACAACTGCCACAATGGTGAGGAATCTTACACCCACCTGTTATTCTCATGCAAGCTGGCCAATCAGCTATTGGTATGGTTGCTCAATCATTTTGGTGTCCAATTGCCTTCTCCCCTTTCTGCCTCTACAATCTGGAAGACCTTATCAACGGGCAGAGATGTCCTGGGAAGAAAAGGCGCAGCAGCAACTTTCTTCCATGCCATCTTCGTTCTTTGGACTCTCTAGAATGACTCCAAACACAAGTCAAGGAAGCCCTCGCTGGTGAAAGCAAAGCTAATCTTCTTGGATCGTCCGCAAGAGATGGCCAGCTCAAGTTCAAGTGCATGTCAGCCTCCCCTCCCTATTTGGGGCCGAATAAGAGTCCCATTTTTTATTTCTTCTCTACTGGTTTCAAGAATGCACTGGTTTCTTTTAGCTTGCCATGTTTAGTCTTGTGGTGATTTAGCCTCATTTTTTGGGTTTTTCTCCCTGTTCTAAGAGCTTCTATTCTGTAAGCTCTACTTTTCTACTTAATACAAAAAAAAAAAAAAAAAAAAAGACTCCAGCTCACATCACCGCTGGAGCTCTTCTCCATTCATTCCTTCTTGCTTCCAATCAGCTAAGGAGACCTTAGGCATGTGGGATTTCTCAAGCTCCAAGGTCTCATCTCTTTTATCTTCTTCTCCATTGATAAGTCCTGTCATCATTTCAACTAGATTTTCTACTTATTTAGGGATAAATCATTTGAATTTCATAAAAATATGCATCAATGTCTTCAAATTGGATTTTATGAGAATTTATGTTTAGTTTTGAAAAATTACATATTTTATGGAATTATTCGTTATGAATTATCTTATTATCCTCTTGAATAACTTCATTTTTACATATAAATTCATATGATTTCTTTTCATAGTTGCATTGTACACGAAATTTTGAGTAACATAGTATATTTGCATGAGTTCATACGTGTTCATTTGGGTCCCATGCATGACATAATAATTTTCTATGTAAAACTACTATTTTTAATTTAGTTGATTTATTTTATAGAAAATACACAAACGGGAACCACTTACGGAGCCACACAAAAGTTGTGCAGAGAAAGGAATCCAATGAAGAAAGGAAACCAAGAAGAAAAGAACAAGAAATCGACCTCTAGTGGGACCCACCTTGGGTGTGATTCCCAAGGTGCACACCCAAGTGTGGTGGGGCCCAATTATTTTTGAAAGCAATTTTTCCTCTTAGGTTTCAGGAGATCTAGACTTCGAAAAGGCATCCAACTTTATAGCAAGAATTGAAGACTTGGAGAATAAGAAAAGAAATAACTCAAATTTCAAAGTTCCAAATCTCAAAGTTTGAATTTTTAAATTTTAAAAAGATTTGAATTTCAAATTTTCAAAAGAGAGAGAAGACTTTCCAAAATGCATGAATTCTAAACAAAGAAGATTTGATCAAGATAAGATCAACGATGGAGTTCGTGTAGAGATTTTTGCAAAGATGGAAGTGGAGATAATAATAAACAAGGAGAGTACTTTAACAACATGAACCCCAAATTGGAAAGAACTTTCTAAGACCCCTATTCTTTCTCCTATTTTCATGTTTTCTCTCACTCTCTTTCCTTTTCTCTCACTTTGTCTCCTTTTCCCTCCTTTTTCTTTCTCTCCATTTTAGGAAAGTTTCCTTCCCACTCAAATTCAACTCCCAAAAATGATTTAAATAAGGGAGCTTAGAGGTGCAACTTTTGGACCCTCCATCCTATCCCACTCTCCCAAGCCACACGGTTAAACAACCCCTCCAAATTCTTCCTCTTCAACATTGAAGATTAATAACACAAGATTCATGATGATGCTGAAGTTGAAGACTGATAGTACTACAAGTGTAGAGTTGATATGATGTAGTAGGAACTTGGTTAGTTCGAGGTCGATCTGCAGGGAATAGAAGTAGTGGCACACTTGATCTATCATAACAAAACTCTAAACTTAGGCTGGATGGAATCTATACAACCAATGTCCACAAATTTGAAAATTAATTACAAACTTACAACCAATTAAAAAAAATTCCTAATTTAAAAATCGTAAATCTAGAAATTCTTAAACTAAAAAAAAAAATTGTTGCAACTACAATAGAAAAATCAGAAAAACCAATTGAAAGCAATTAAAGCAGATAACAATAAAAAAAAAGCACAATCTAAGGAATGTGATCCACTTGCCTCTAATGACTAGAAATACGTATGGCTTAAAATTTCTCTCCCATGAGGATGAGCCAAAATGCAGTTTCAATAATTGTGATTGTGAGAGATTAGACTTATTCAGGCTCCAAGAGATAAAAATACACTGTTCATTCGCCTCAACTTTTTTGCCTCTATTTTTCAAATGCATGTACTTTTTTGCCTCTATTTTTCAAATGCATGCTTTTGGGGCTGTACGTGGAAAAAAAAGTCATTGCCTCTAGTTCTATAAAGTGGGTAGAGCCTAGAAACCATTGCCAAAAGCCTCTATTTTATAAAACTCTACTCGATATAGAGATTTAGGCAATTAGAGGCAAAAAATGGGGATGCCAAACAAGGGCTAAGTACTCCATATATCACGGAGAAGATATGAATTCAAAGAAACATTCATGAAAAAAATAGAAGAACAACTAGAAAAATAGCTCCTTAATTAATCATGTCCATCCATAGAACTAGTGAAAGAGTACAAGATTCACCTTCTTCCTTAGATTACAAGAAAAACTAGCCCACCATTACAATCTTCTTCATCTTCTTCTTAAGATAATATAGTTTAGCCTAAGGAAAGAGAAACAAAGAAGTAGAATGGGGGGGGGTGGGTTGTTTCAGGGCTTGTGAAATGGGGTGGGACGTCCCCTGCACTCTTTTTTTTTTTTTTTTTTTTTTATGGTTTTTGCTAAGTTGAAGCGCAAGTCATGATGGAATTAGGAAAAACCTGGCTTGGGCGGAAAGAAGTATGAGGGAGAAAAAAAGAGGGAGATTTAAAATAGTTGCTAAACCTAATTCCTTATTGTGCAAGAACCTTTCTTGGCTCACCTGATTGCCAGTTTGTCTTGTTGCCTTTTGCTGGCTTTGCTGCTAGGTTCCCCCTTTTCAGTTAGTTATTAGTTTCCTCTTTCTTCTCCGTTTTCTGCTGTATAGTTTCTTCTTAGGTAGCAGTGTTCTACTGCTTGGCTGGGTTGGTTGGCATTTTTTGTAAGCCTCCCCTCCCTTTTTTGTTTTCCTGTTTGATGGTGTTTTGCCCTGTTTTCTTCCTTTTATACCAATCAACATTAAGCAAAATGAAAAAAAAAAAAATATTGTGCAAACACTTCTAAATTGGTCCCACCACTTGCTTCTCAGAAAATTTCCACCATGGGCACCATCTCCAATTAAATTGGCTTCATAAGGGGTGAAACTTGAATTTTTGCAAACACAAGGGGGCCCAACCTTGGGCGCGCAACAACTGGTGTTGGACCCCCTTGGACGTCTAAGGTTTCTTGGATTTTTCCTTGATTTCTTTCTTTCTTTTATTCCTTCTTTTTCTCTCCTTCCTTGCTTTGCCTTGCCTCCAAACCTTCCATTTTTCTTTCCTTTCTTGGACTCTCTAATTTCAATTTTGAATTTTAAATTCTCTAAACACAGGGAAAGAAGATTTCTCAAAGTGAAACAAACGTGAATGGACCCCACCCTTACCCCTGGCCGTACATGCCTCAGGACTCACACCCAAGGGGGTGTGGTTCCCACGGGGTGGAATTTCTCTCTTTTGCTTCTATTATTTTTCTCCTTTGCTTTCTCTTGAATTTTCCTTTCTTGCAGACCCCAAATTTCTGCATTTCCTACCAAAAGAATAAGAATAATTAAAAAGAACAATTTTCATGCAATGCATGGGAACAATTTAGCACATATGATGACATGCAAATACACCGTTTGACTCAGAATTTCGTGTACTACGCAATAGTGCAGAAAAATTACGTGAGTTTACGTGTAGTTTGAAAATTCTTTAAGAGGTAAATCCGATAGTCCAAAAGAATAACTTCGATAAAACCATGCAATTTTATGGATTTAAACCATTTTTTTATTATAAAACCAACTTTAGACAACATGTTGCATGATTTTTTTGAAATTCAATGCAATTTTCCCTAAATAAGTCCATATTCTAAATGAAATAATGGAAATGGGATGCAATTTCTCGGACTTATCAACACCTCCACCCAACATTTTTCTATTCCTCGAGGAAAGATGAAAAAAGGGTGAAACTACTCAACTATCCTAACCTAAACTAAAAAAATTAGACGAATTAACTAATGTCACTTTCGCCGGTACTCTCGAATGCATTTAGCATATGCAATAAACCCTTAAACCCTTAGGTTACCCCTAGTGGATGAGTTGTACTTAGTGAGGGTTTACAGTGAATATACCCACAAAATTCCTTTTTTGCAAAAATAAAATCTAAAGAAAATCAAAAGAAACTCTTCAAAAGAAAATTTATAATCATCGGATAATCCCAATTTTTTTGAATAACCAAATTAAAAGACAAATTCAAAACTCGGTTCACTGGTCCACCATTAAAATGATTTCAAAAGCATGTTAAACTTGAGTGTGGACGGTGAAAGGAACATATACATAAATAAGGTGTTAAATGCTCTTCTATAATACCATCATGATAACTTTATTCTAGATAGTTAGGTCCACCTAGACTTAGCAAAAAACTTAGGTCTCCTCTCAAGGCAATCATTAGACTTTCGCACTACTGCTTTTAAAAGGTCTAAACCTCCTCATGAATCATTCAGCCTTTTATATTTTCATTTTTTCTTTTTCTTTGTTTTTGCAAATTCTTTTCTTTTTCTTTTTCATTCTCATCGGCCATTTTTGGCAGTTTTTTTCTTAGCCTTTTTGGCAATTCTTCACTCAACGGACCCCAATGGTAGGCAGCCATTTTCAACACAGTTTCGTGACTCCGGAACCACCTAGATGAATCAGGAAACCGAAGTTAAACTAAGTTTCGGTTTTTCATCATATTCTAAGTGGATTATAAAAAAAAAAAAAAAATTATAGCTTCACATTTAAAATTCTAAAAATGTATACAGCTATGTTTGTGAAAAAGTTAAAATTCCATAGTTTTCCAAAAGATTTTATGCAGACTGAATAGTGAGTCAAATTTAGTTTTTTCTAAATTTTAAAAATTCTTAAATTGTCTACTTTTTCAGATTATAACAATTCTCTTAAAATTGTTTTCCCTAAAAATGAAAAAGAGAAATAAAGAAAACAACAAGAATTTTTAAAAAATTTAAAATTTTTCCCTAAGACCTTGAAATAAAACAAAAATCGTGTAAAAACTTTTGCCTAATGAACGACAAGTGTCGCTTGTCCTCACCCCCCAACCTAGGATGATGTTCCGATGGAACAAAACCCAATAACTCCCTTGGGTTTTGCCCTTTCACCAGAGTTTTCCAACAAAATTCAATGGAAGACGATAGAATTGTAGATGTATTAGAGTTGTTGATTAGTGACACACTGTATTTATGCATTTTTTGTATTTTTTCTTTTCATTTTAAGGTCATCTAAGGATAGATGGGAGAGCTTTAAAAAATGCAATCTAAACATTCACCCACAAGGCCAGATTGATTCCATGTAATAATAAATTTAGAAGAGGAATGAAAAATGCAGTTTTTGTGTAAATCATTCTTTCTCATATTTTATGTATTTAGTTATCATGAAATTCACACAAAATTATCACAATTTTCATCAACATCTGAAAATCTAGAAATACCCCTCAACTTTTCCCCAAGTTCCAATTTGGTCTTTTAGAGCTCCTAACTAGGTGCTAAGACTTACAAATCAACCCAAACTCTATTCAAATATAAAACCACTTGTACACTACTTGAACCTGCCTAAGAACACTACATAATTAATTGAGATAATTAGCGAAAGGTTTCTCATAGAGGTCTTGTAAGGCCTCCAGTCCATCAACTTTTTCTCTAAGGCCTATAGTCCATGTAGCTTGGACATATGTCGGTGAGAGGTCCCTAGTTTCGTCACCTCATGGAGAGAGGTCCCTTGACACGCATCCTCATACATTTTCATGACTGATTTGCCCTTTCAACCGATTAGGCATAAAATTTTAAATTCTGAAATTTCAAATCTTTCATTCTCCATCTCTCAATCTACGCTGCCCAAAAGAACCACTTCTCCTTTTTCCTGCATCTTCCATTCCCGAGCAAATCGATTGCTCGGGACAGATCTCAAGGGCTTGAGATCATATTTGTTTCATCATCAAAACAGAGAGGAGCTTCTTGATCGAAACAAAGGGGAGAGAAGGAGAGAGAGTCAGGGAATCAAATTGATCCTCGGTGGGCCACGCACATCGGAGTTGCAGTTGATCGTAATAGAGAGATCGGATTGTTGCAGATATGGTTCCTTCCGTTTTCTGAAGCAAACAGAGAGGACCTTGTCCAGTTTTCTGCAAATCTCAAATGTCACAATAATTATATCGACATGTTCAATCATGTGTTTTACTGAGAACGACACCCTCCCTATGGCTATGATGATTGACAAAAGATGATGCACACGGATGTAGAGATCTAGAGATCTACATGGTCATCTCGGTTCATTTATGCACTCTCCAATATGACCCATCTGATTATTGAGGTGGCAGAAAACTGGGTTGTAAACGTGTTCCCCTGTTACATGTTTATGAAAATTCCTCTAAGAAGAATCACTCTCTGTTTGAACATAGACCTAGAAAAAGTCCGGGTGTTTCCTATAGAATTTTCTCGATGTGGTGCAATCAAAGAGCTATGAACATGACGGTTAGAATTTACAAAAGGGATCTGAATGAATGCTGCTGAATCATTCCCTTTAATCGAGACGAGTGGGATTTGAAGAGGATGCAATGGAGGTGGGTTGTGCCACTGAGGAAGTGGCCCAGCCAAGAGAAGTGTATGAAGCAGTGGCCCAGCGTCCACTACAGCCTGCAAGAGTCTCCCTCTCTTTGGCAGAGTTTTTCTCTTGACCGCCGTCGTCAGAGAAGGAGCTTCTCGTTGTCTTACATGAAAGTTGCATAGAAGTTGCTGCGCCATTGCAAAAAAAGGAAGGCAGCAGGGCTGTTATATAATTTTTGGCAAATCTATCTTAGCTTTTATGAAATTTATCTGAGTTTTTATGAAATTTATCTAAGTTTTTGTCAAATTTATCTGAGTTTTTGACAAATTTGTATGAGTTTCTATCAAATTTATCTGATTTTTTTATTTTTTTTGTTAAATTTATTTGAGTTTTGTGCAAATTTATATGAGTTCTGAAATAAATTTTTCTGAGTTCTGGACAAATCTATCTAAGTTTTTTGTTATTTATTTGAATTCTGAAAAAAATTTATCTGAGTTTTAAAAAATCTATCTGAGTTTTTGGCAAATCTATTTGAGTTTTTGAAAAATATAGGTGAGTTTCTGACAAATTAATCTCCATTTTAAATTTTTCAATTGATAATTTGAACGAATCTTTCTGTGTTTTTGGCAAATTTGTTTTTATTTTCTTAGATCTATTTTGTTTTTGAATTTTGTTTGTGTCTTTTGAAATTTATTTGTATTTTTTAAAATAAATTTAACCGAGTTTTTGACAAAAATGTTTCAGTTTTTGCCAGATTTTTTGCTAATTTGGAAAATTGGGTTATCTAAGTTTTTGCAAATGTATTTGCATTTTTTTTAAATTTATTTTTATTTTTTAATTTTATTTATGTCTTTTTGAAATTTATTGAAGTCTTTTGAAATTTATTTACATTTTTTGAATTTTATTTGGATCTTTTAAAATTTATTTGGATCTTTTGAAATTTATTTGCGTCTTTTTAAATTTATTTGCTTTCTTTTGAAATTTATTGATTTTTTTTAAATTTATTGCATTTTTTAAATTTATTCCTTTTTTTTAAATTATTTTCTTTATTTTGAAATTTATTTGTTTGTTTTTAGAATTTATTTGAAAATCTCATTAATGAGATTCCATTGATCATGGCCAATTAAATGGTAGTTGACCATTATTAGTGGGATTTATTAATGGGATATCCCACCAATCGTGGGATATGATTTAAAGAAAGGGTCGAGAATGTGTTGGAGGACCTTCGGCTGTATGACTTTTTTCCATTTGCAACAAAGTCATACTTTGAGGGACCTCCGACCAAAAGCCCCTAATTAATTACCCTTAATCACAACTTCGTAAGAACACTTAACATAATTAATTAAACTTAGAGATAATTAGTGAAAGGTCCCTAGAATTGAATCTATCCAGCCTCCAGTACAGGAAATTTTTTTTTAAGGGCTCTAGTCCAAGCAGCTGGACTATTTGCAGCTAGAAGTCCCTATAGCCACATGCTTTCATTTTTCAGGACTAAATTGCCCTTTCAACTGTTTTAGGCATAAATTTTGAAATTTAAAATTTCAAATCTTCCCTCCTTCATCCTTCCTATTGCCATTATATTAAACGGATTTCTATCTATCTATTGCGAGATTAATCAATCATCATCAAACAAACATTGATCGAGAAGAACCAATCTTTTCCCAAGCTTTTTTTCTTCATCTTGTCAGTTCCAACTTTCAACATTTTCAGCTATCATCATTTCAGGTTTAGGATCACCGACTGCAATTTCATCGAATGGGAATGGGAGCCTTAAAGCAAATGGAGTTGCTGAAGCTGCCGATGCAGTCATTGAAACCACCACCAAATCTGCTGCTGCTGCAGAAGAGGCGAATCTGAGCAATGGAAACACGGCCAAGTCCTTCAAGTTGAAGATCTTCGTGGGATACGATCCTCGCGAAGATCTTACTTACGAGGTCTGCCGCTACTCGATCTTGAAGCGCTCTTCGATCCCAGTCGAAGTTCATCCGATCAAGCAGTCGGATCAACAAGGAAATTTATCCCAAAGACAGCACTAAGATGGATGGCGTCGTCCAGACGGATTATTCGAGGAAGAACTGGTCTTCCATGGTGCTTTACAATTGCGGGCACCCCCAAAAATCGGATCTTGACGTCGGAGCTGGTGAATTCTCAGACGGGCGCATTCCTCCATAGGTTCATGTGGCTTGATGATAATGAGATTGGATCGATCCCTTTTGTTTGGAATTTCCTTATTGGTCATAATCAGGTGGATGAGAATGATCCCTCGACCGCTCCCAAGGCCATACATTATACCGCTGGAGGGCCTTGGTTTGAGGCGTGGAAGAATTGCGATTTTGCGGATCTTTGGGTGAAGGAGATGCAGGAGTACAAACAGGACAAGGAAGGGGTTAGTCTGAAGAAGATGGTGATTCATTAGGTAAAGAGTTATATGCTCTTATACACTGCAGTTGAGAAAGACTTATTTCTTGTCATTTATATTCTTTAGATGTATTCCTTTTATTGATGAATCCTGGCCTGTTACTTTGAGTAGGAAGAAAGGGTGATTTAGGCAGGGCACGCCGTTGGCTAAATGGGTTCTTATTTCTTCTCTTTTTTTAGGTGTTGGATGTATAGCAATTAGCAAAGCTTCCTTGGTATTAGTATTCAGTGTTACTTTTGAGTTTATTAGCTTATTTACATTTTCTGAAATTTATTTTGATCTTTTTAAACTTATTTGCAGCTTTTTAAATTTAGCAAGGAAAGGTGAGGGAGAGGAGAGAGAAGAGCTTAGATGCAGGCTTTACAGAGAAGGAAATTTATCTAATTTTTTGTCAAATTTATCTGAGTTTTGATCAAATTTATCTGAGCTTCTGTCAAATTTATCTGAGTTTTTATCAAATTTATCTGAGTTTCTGTCGAATTTATCTGAGCTCTAAACAAATCTATCTGAGTTTTTGTCTATTTGTCTGAGTTCTGAACAAATGCATCTGAGTTTTTGGAAAATTTATTTGATTTTTTGAAAAATATAGCCGACTTTTTGACAAATTTATCTCCATTTTAAAAATTTTAAATGAGTTTTTGAACGAATATTTCTTTATTTTTTGGTAAATTTATTTGTATTTTCTTATATCTAATTGTGTTTTTGAATTTTATTCGTGTCTTTTAAAATTTATTTGCACTTTTTGAAATAATTTTAACTGAGTTTTGACAAAAATACTTGAGTTTTTGATTTTTTTTTTTTTGAAATTTGGAAAATTGGTTTATCTTAGTTTTGGAAAATGTATTTTGGGAAATTGGTTTATCTTAGTTTTGGAAAATGTATTTTCTTTTTTTTAAATTTATTTGCATTTTTTAATTTAATTTACGTATTTTGGATTTTATTTGCGTCCTTTGAAATTCATTTGTGTCTTTTGAAATTTATTTGCATTTTTTAATTTTATTTACGTATTTTGGATTTTATTTGCGTCCTTTGAAATTCATTTGCGTCTTTTGAAATTTATTTGCATTTTTTGAATTTTCTTTGGATCTTTTGAGATTTATTGGAGTCTTTTGAAATTTATTTATAGTTTCTGAAATTTATTTTGATCTTTTTAAACTTATTTTCATTTTTTTTAAATTTATGGCCTTTTTTTAAAATTTATTGCGGTTTTTGAAATTATTGCATTTTTTAAAATTTATTTGAGTTATTTTGAAATTTATTTGTGTGTTTTTAGAATTTATTTGAAAATCTCATTAATGAGATTCCATTAATCGTAGCCAATTAAATGGTAGTTGACCATTATTAATCGGATATCCCACTAATCATGGGGATATGATTCAAAGAAATGGTAAATTAGATATTTTAGGTATGAGAATGTATGGGAGGGACTTTTGGCATGACTTTTTTTTTTTTTTTTTTTGTAGATTGTTTGCATTAAAGTCACAAGTTGAGGGACCTGTGACCAAAGTCCCCTTAAACTTAATCAGTGTCAATTAGTATTAAAACAAGGTAATTTGGATCGGGGTCTCTACAAAGATATATATGGAAGCCGCCACCAAATGAAATGGTTCAGGCTATGTGATTGGTGGGTTATATTGTTGCTAATCAAATCGAGGAGTTAGATCTCACACTGTGACTACTTGTCGAGAATAATTAGATGATAACACAGACTATATCCATATCAGTGCATTGCTTGCTTGCGGTTTCTACATCCATACATGAATGGTAATCATAAATCATGGCTGAAAGTGGGGATATATATAGTGGCTATGTGTACGCAAGTGTCTTGCAGAAAAAGCATGGCCATAAGTCATTCTAACCATTGCTCCTGTTTTATTTTTCATATATATATATATATATATATATATATATGTATAATTCATCCAAACGTCATCATAGTCTCATCTGATCCTTTTCAAGATAAACTAAATGGTGACTATTGGGGTGTAAAACAGCACGGCATGGCCTGCCCGTGCTGGGCCACCCACATGCGCCTCTTAAATTTTAAATTTTTAATTTTTTTACATAAATTAAAAGAGACTTATGAGTTTTTAGGGTTTTCAACTTGAAATAACATTGTAATTACTAAAATAAATACGAAAAGGTTTATGCTAATTTATAAATGAAAAATAAAGCATTAATTATTTGGATTTTTATTTTTATTTATATAAAATATTAGCATTTATTTTGTACAAAAGCCAAGCAGGACCGTGCTAGGCCGTGCCATGCCGTGCTACGGCCTAGGCCTCGCCATACAGTGCTACAGCCTAGGCCTCCCTAGCCTAGCACGGCCTAGACGTTGACCATGGTGTTAGTCCCAGCCTTGGCCCAATTTACACCCCTAGGTGACTAGAATACAGATAAGTGTTGTTTACATTTTTTTTTTTTTTTTTTTGTCAAGTTTTCTCTTAAACATATTCTAAATTTCAGTTTCCTCTTAAACATGTCATCACGGGGCCATCATTGGAATAAAAGCTTCCTCTTTATGAATATTTGTCATATGATTGATTCGAGTATACAGAAAAAAACTTGCTTAATCTCTGAAATTCTTTTTAACTAAAGTGTCAGAAATGCTATTTCAAAAATGATTATTTTCTGTGTGTGTTACAGCGGAATTCTTTTGTAATATGATTATCATTACTCCAACGATATTGATGGTATGATGGGCCCATCAAAGGATTGTCATAATTTTAACAAAAAAAAAAAAAGTAAAAGTAAAATTTGTAATTGATTTTAAACAAACTAAAGGGTCCCTTATTTTGAAACTTACAACTTATATGTTTATTCGTTATAGAGATTTATTTATTTATTCCAATTTTGACTATCTTAATATAATTCAAAAAATAATTATTTTCAGATTTTTAATATTCTTTCTGTTTTTTATAAAGTTTTAATATTATAAAGGATTTTTACAGAAAAAATCCCCTTAGGCACATCAATTTTTTCGGTAAATCCTAAATCCCCAAGTTCTAATCCAAACTCTAAGAAACACAATCAAGCACTCTTTTATTGAATTAACAACATTACTCAAGGGGTCTTTCAGTGGTCATGTTAGACCCTCTAGTGATATTAATAATTGTCTACTTAAAATGTTACTTTTGCCACCCTTACGAAATTCTCACATTTGGTCGTAACAGTTTGGGTAGGAATTCAATCTATTTGGGCACAATTTTTTGATTGAAAGTGAATGTGAAATGTAAAAGTGAAATATGAATTGTCAAATGTAACTTAAAATATGGAATGTAAAAGTGAAAGGTTGAATATGAAATGTCGATGTGAAACGTGAAATATGGAATGTGAAAGTGAAAGGAATGTGAAATGTAGATGTGAATGTGAATTTTGTGTTTGTGTGTGTGTGTGTGTGTGTGTGTGTGAATATGAAATTGTAACATTAAATCTTGATTGTAACTTTTTTCTCTCTATTTTTTTTTAAATATATGATGAGTAGGGATATCCTCACCCAACAAAGTTAACATACTCAGTTTTAACTGTGATGAGCGGGGATATCCTTGCCTACCAGCATGACCGAGAGGGATATCACCACTCAACGAAAAAGCATAAAAAAGATAAAAAGTGGTGGGATGTCCTATATAGTCAATATTAAAACTCAAGGGCCTTTCTTGTTTGTAATGAGTCAAAGAGGGTTTTTGGGGTAAAATCCTCATAAATCTTGCCCTATTTAAGTAATTCACATGAAAAGTAAACTGAAGTGAAGTGTCACTTTAACAGACAAGAAAAGAAGAAGGGTCATATCAAAATGTACAAGGTTTTAAAAATCACCTCTTCTTGATTATTATTATTATTATTATTTTTTAAGTCAAAAGGTTACTCTCAGTCCACTTAAAGACAAAAAGGGCCTCTTTTTTATCCAAATTCCTTCATATGCCACAAAATGACACAAGTCAAGAAGGTGAATTTTGGAATTTTATAGTTCTTGATAAGACTCTTTTCTTTTCTTGTCTCTTAAAGTGACCTTTCACTTGAATTCACATTACAAGTGAATTACCCAAATGAGGGGCTTATTTGTGTAGCGTCGCAGAAAGATGTCACTTGGTCCCCTAACCCCAAAATTGAAGTCTCTAATGAAATTGAAGTCCCTAACCCCAAAATCAATTCCCAATTTGAAATCCATAAATCCTTCTTCAGAAATCTAAAAAATCTCTTAAATTTAAAAAGAGATATAAAAATATATGC
Organism: Camphora micrantha; assembly: GCA_003546025.1. Lineage (NCBI taxonomy): Eukaryota > Viridiplantae > Streptophyta > Magnoliopsida > Laurales > Lauraceae > Camphora > Camphora micrantha. The sequence continues at coordinate 33,888,527 of QPKB01000003.1, read as the reverse complement.
TAAATACCTAATGAATTTGGAGGCTTCTTGGTGAGATTGAGGAAAATATTTCCAAATCGAAATCCGAAAAATTTCTATTCAGAAACCTGAAAAAGATATGAAATTCTAAACCAAAGATCTTATTAAACTAGATTAAATAATGAAGAAAGATGTAAAAAATAGATGCTAAATACTTGAAAACAGTGAAGAAATATATAAAAAAATAGATGTTAATACCTAATGGATTTGGAAGAGATTGCTGTGGTAGGTTTGTAAATGAAATTAATTTGATGAACGAATGGGTTTAGAATTGTTGATGATATTGATGAATGGCCTTTAGATTTGGGAAATCGAAGGTGTTTCGATTTGATTGCAATTTGATGAATATGGTTTTGGTCAATCAATTTATGGTACTCAAAATCGAAGTAGGAAAGGTTGCTAAGGTTATCAAGTCATGCAAGACACTTAGGAAAGGTTG
>QPKB01000003.1:33837142-33887047 GCA_003546025.1 Camphora micrantha | reverse complement strand
GAAATCTCTGAACAGGAACTCTGCAAATGCAGATTCAAAAGTAGCAACACAAATGAAAAACACATATAAATTCCAAGAACCATCTCAGTTTACGATTCGATCGATGGAGCACATCTATGCCGAGTACAAGGACCATCATCTTATTTCCTCATTCACAAAATTAGAAATGGATCTGAACAGAATCAAAAGCAAGAAACTAGAAAACACATCATATCGAAAAACAACAACCTCAGCATATGATTCGATTAATGGACTGGAAATTTGGTGCTGATGCTTTGGAAGCAGTCGTCCACCCAATTCAGCAGCGACCATCTTCCATCGAGGCCTTCTGGTTGGGGAGAGAGGAAACAGAAGTAAGAGCTCCTCGAAAAGAAAGGGTTTTGAGAAAAGAGGGTTTAAGGGATTTGGTAAACTTTGCAATAGAAGGGAGAAACTTTAGGGCTTGGGGAGAGGGAAGGGCAACGATCGACGGAACAAAGCTCGACCTCGTTCATGAACAAAAATTCCTTCTTGAGAATATGATTCGCTGGGAGAGATCTAAATGTTTAAGAAGAACAATCCGTTGCTCGAGAATGTAAATCCATGCATCACGCTTCCTATTTAACATCATCGAACTTAATTGCAATTAAATGGGTACAAAACGGAACCAAGATTTGGGCGGTGGTGGGGTAGTTTACGGAACGTGGAGAGCATTGTTAGAGTCAAAATCAATTACATGCAATCGCTAATTTCTCAATTAGAAATAGTGGCTTTCATATATATAAATTAGGTTTAAACAAATTAAATCATAGATCAAGGCTTTGTAGTTTTTCTTATGTCAACAGGCCTACTGTTAAATGTATAAAGAAGATTTTTTTAGAATTTTGGCAATGTTCGTCTTAAATGTGTAGTAATTTCTTATTTCACATTCGATATAAGTTTAACTTTGTATCAGTTTCAACTTAATTTCTTATTATTCTCATTTAGAATTAGTTTCAACTTAATTTCTTGTTATTCTCATTTAGAATTATTTTGATCTGAATTCCAACTTTAAGTTTGAACATTTTGATTTTATCTCAATCTCAATTTTGATCGAATATCTCAATATTTGGTATCACTCTCCAATATAATATGTATCAATTGTTGGGTCAAATGTGGGTTGGTTATGAGTCAGAGTTATAGGTAAGGTCATATTTTATCCATCCACTGATCCAACCATCGTAAGATTATTGATCTTTTTTCTAGCACATGCTATATATTATCAAAATATCTTTTTCCTAAGTCAATGAAGCGAACTGAATTCAATTAGAATTTAGTCTCAATTGATTTTGACCATGGGGAATGTATTTTGACTACTCCAAAATGGTGGTTTTGTAACTTTTGGATTTCCATCTTAAATAAAACATTCTCTCCTCATGTTTCTCCCCATTCCCTTTTAACTCTTCTGTAACGGTTTTCTAAAGCGTCCGCAACTCTTCATCTTCTATTATTTTCTCTAAAGTGCATACGTTTGCAACTCTTCATCTTCTTTTCTTTTCTCTACAATGCAGACGTACAAACCTTCTGTCTTTGTGCCTTATGTTTTGGAGGCCTCTCTTTTGGAAGGTGGATAATGAAGAACCTTGATTTACAGATATGTTGAATTTATGCGATTTGGTTGTGGACTTGACGTTTTATTTTGAGATTAATTGTTATTTGTGGCAATATTTACATTTGCTTTAGTTATTATATACCAGTGTCATGATGATTTGATGACTTTTGCATTCAAATGTTTTTTTTTCCTCTTGGATCTCTCATGTAGCACATGAATATGATCTGTATCATATGTATGCACGTCTTTCTTCATTGAATAAAATCCGTTCTTGTTTATATTAGTTTATGCATACCAACTATATGATGAAATTTCTACATGAATAATAATGCATGCAGCTAACAAGTTTGTATCTTATTCAACAAAAAAAAATAAAATTCTGGAGGTAACAAAACATTACATTTATATCAGATTTAACTACTATTGCATATGAAGTAATATGTTAATGTGGATGGCAAGGGGTGGGTCTGAGAAACTTTTTTTATACAACCTTCATGGTTTTGATCAATGTACTTCTTTTTTTCATTTTTTTTGACAATTAAAATAGTCTCTTGGATCGATATTGTCTTAGTCCAAATATGTTGTCAAGGATATTACGGTATGCTTCTTAATAAACTTGCACATTGTCTTAGTTTCGCATGTGTTCTGTATTTTATGACATTTTATCTATTTGGTGCAAAATCTATGCATCTATTCTCTAGATGTTTTATTTTATTTATTTATCTATTTACTTATTTATTTGTTTGTTTATTTTTATAGTTTGTTCAATTGTCAAGAAGTGGTTAATTCTCTATTTAAAATTATTTAAAGTTTAAGTAAACCCACACTAACCATTGGACCACGTAATTGTTCGCTAAAAAATTTCACAATTAATTAAATGGTGATCATGATTGTAAAAACCTAATTTTTTAGGATTGTTTTTTTTTTAATTTTTTTTTTACGAAACGTTAATGTAGGTTAAGCGGCTAGGGTTTCTTCATGATCTATTGCTTTGCATTTTCTATTTTTTATAGTGGATTTGATCATTTTGATGGTTAATTTGCTAGGTTTCATCTTCTCCTCCATGTCTTTTTTTTTTCCTTTTTCATTCTTATTCTTTCCTTTTCTTTTGGATTTCCATAAGACAGAGAGAAAAATTCCATGGCTGGGTGTGTTGACCCACCAGATTTCCATGGGATTTTCTTTTGGTGAATTCTGTTACAAATTTATGACACGGTGATGAGTTTCTGAAAAAAAAAAAAAAAACATGTTCCCTAAAACCTTGATGAATTGTTCTTTCCTTGTATAAATTATTTTGATTAATTCTAAAATCTGATATAACAGTAAGGGATTCTGTTTTTTTCTTTGTACTATTTCTCTCTTTATATATGTTCAATTTCTTTATATGCAAACATTCATTGACAGTGAATAAAATGGTTTGATATTCCATTCTTTTGGAGCATGCTATTTTCGTAGAAAATCATGATGATTTTAGAAACTTCTTTGACTAAAATAGAATTCATAGAATACGGGGTGGCATAGTCTGAAAGGAATCTGAAATTCCAAATAGTGTGAATTTACATCAAAACTCTACTTATCAAACATACACTGATTATTTGAAAGAGTGGAATAAAGGTCATTTTTGAAGAGGATATTATTTTATTTTTTTATCCTATTTTGATCATTTTATGGAACCCAAACAGAGTAGGAATTTCTATAAAAAAAAAGACCGGAGTAGAAGTTTTTGCTGATACCAGGATAGGTTATTTGAAGGGCAAAATCCAATTTCTCATTCATGTTATTTGCATATTTATTGATACTATGTTGAATTCATTTAAAAAGGTTTTTTTATACAATGAGTTTATGACATTTATGTTGGTGGCAGAATCGAATCTACCAGTTAACTTTTTCATCTTAAAGAAATTTCTGTTCTTGATCTACTCACAATAGATTAAGAAGGTTGGAATGGCTTCTCATGCTACCCATCTGTCCTCTTGAACTCCAACACTCATGTAGCTCAAGCATTTCTCTTCTACAGAGCCTCTATGCTTGAAAAAGAAACTGTGGAGATGCACAGACATTCTACAAAACATATTGTACTTGTGATCTTTTGTTCAAAATGTCTTGAATCCTATTGTTTTATGATTTGTTGGCCGTGCACAAACTCTTTATATTTTTCAGGATTGAGCAATCAATTTCATTCTACAAAATCCTTATATTCATATATATTTTTATCTATTTAATGTTTATCACAATTATTTACTTACATGGTTGAATCCTCATTATAACAATCAACTCTACAACAATATTCTAATTGTTTGGAAGGCATTCCGGGCACCCTTCTCATGCAGTATCATTATTTAGATTTTGTAATATTTAAATGAATTAATTAGTATGTAGTAGTTGCAATCAAATTACATTAAATCAGATGGATGCCACTAATTTTTCCACTCCCATGCTGTAAAATTAGTACAACTAATGATTGCATTAATCCTAATGAAGGTTTTTTTTTTTTTTTTTTTTAGGCTGAAAACTTACATGTGCACTTCTAATTTTAAAGTTTTTTGAACTTTTTCTAAACTTTTATGATATATTTAATGTTATGGATTACATTGCCCGTGCTAAGCATGTGGCGCTTTGCTAGTGTGACTAACGTGAACGGGATTCTTTTTGTTGTTTCTAGCAGTTCAGTGCAATATAAGAAATATCAATATAGAGCAACAAAATTAATGTATCATGCATCCCAGAAGGCTGAAACTAGTATATTGCTTGGCTTTGTGCAAACCATGGTTTCCATCTGTTCCCTTTTCGGTTTAGTGCCATCCCCTTCATCATTGTTGTCGTCAACATTGTCAAAGACTAAATGACTTTTCACTAAAAGTTGTGCATATGACATTCTTAATCATATGTTAATCTTCCTCTTTTTTTTATGCAGATTGAATGAAAATTGGAAAACAAATTTTGTTGAAAGTGTCCATGCCGCTAGGATGCAGCCAACATGAAGGCCAAGTATGCAGAGTAACAGATTGATATATATTAAAATGGGATGCATGAAGTTTTTTTAAACAATGGTGCAAGTGTTGGAATGGTGCAACAATGAAATGATCATATATGAATATGTAAACTTTCATTGGCATTTGAATGTTGGTAGAGAGTAGAATGTTAGCATTTGTTTTAATTTTGTAATGGTAATAGTAAAGTGCTTTCAATGTTGAAAAGATGTTTGAATATTAATATGAAGTAGAATGAATTTTCTTTTTTCATTTTTTTTTATGGTTTGGAATGGAAATGGATGTTGGGTGTATAGTAGATTTGGTATTGGATAATGGAATTAGCAATTTCAGTTTATTCATGTGACACAGGTTAAAATTAAAAATAAAAAATATATATATTAAAAAAAAATATTCCTGGCGTTATAATTTTCGTAAAATGTAAGTCTTTTCCTGGCGCAAAATAATGCCGGCAAAGGTTTTTCTAACATATATTTTTGAAAAAATAAACGTCTTTTCCCGATTCAAAAAAAACGTTGCAAAAGTTTTTATAACATTTATTTTTGAAAAATAAACCTTTCTCTCGGCGCCAAAAAAAAAAAAAAAAAGCCAGCAAAAGTTTTCCTAACATATATTTTTAAAAAAATAAACCTTTTTCCAGGTGCAAAAAAAAAAAAAAACGCCGGCAAAAGTTTTTTAAATTTTATTATTGAAAAAATAAATACCTTTGCTTGACGAAATAAACCTCTTTTTCCAGAAAAAAAAAAACGCCGGCAATAAATAGCCTTTTACCGACGCTACCTTTTTTCGTCGGCAAATGATATCACTGGCATAGTTCTCCTAGTGGATTGCCGGCAGAAGAGAAATCGCCGGAAAAGGTTTTCATGGGCGTTTTAGAGTCCTTTACTAGTGCTTATTTAGCTCTAATTAGCATCTAATCATAATTAATTAGCTACTAAGTATATTTAAGAAGGATCAAGGTCTCACAAACCTATCCAATTACATTTTCAAAACAAGTTAGTCTCAAACTACAAATTGCGAAATGAATGCAAATTGGTAAAGTTGTGGATAAGGTAACTATGGATCATTGTCCAAAATACTGCTTCTAAATCATAAGGCCCGGCTGACCGTTGTTGAACTCTTTTTTAATTTTTTGGTAGCCCCAGCCAAGGGGGCTGAAACCTAAGAGAGAGCTCGCAAGCACACGGTCAGCCGACGTTGTTGAACTCTTGAGTTAGAGAAACCGATTAGCAAATAAAATTACTCTACCCTCATTGGATACTCAAACCAATTTAAATCTATAAATAATAATCTCCATTTCAAATGCAAATTGGTTGAATTGTGAACTGGGTAGCTCTGGGTCTTCATCAAAAGCACTCCATCTAACCATATGCTCAACTGGCACTGGCCCAACACAAATTCCACAACCGATGTAGACTTTAGAGCTCTAAAAAAAGTCAACCCCACTTGGAAGCATGTAGATTATTAGCATCAATAATGCAACAGAGATACTATTCCCATTCCCTTGTAAGAATTTATTCCTCCTCACACTTTGGACAAGGCTTTGCTTCGACACCGAGATGATCAAGGACAACGATTAGGTCACTTTAGTTCACTTTCTTCTAAAAAGATTAAAAACAAGTTGAGCAAAAACAAAGTAACTTTGCCAATTTTAAAAATTTTTCTTAAAAAAAAATTCAATGTTGTGTCCTTTCTATTTAGCAATCCATGCACTTTCCTAATCCAATTCAGGGCGGTCTAACATTCCATGCATGCACCTCGTATTTCTAGAAACATGCCCAAAATAACACACCCATAAAGCAATGTAAATAAGGAAAGTTAGAGAAGTTACCTTATATGGCGCTCCCCGGCAATGGAGCCAAAAACTTGATCGGACCCCAAGTGCAGGGTGCGATTGTAGTAATAAAACTGGTGAGACCAGGTCGATCCACAGGGAGCTTTGTAAATTAAGGTTCCTTCTCAACTTGTACCTGCCTTAAATTAAAATTCTAAATCTAGCCTAACGAACTAGAAAATTACAACCATCATTCCTACTTTCCAAAAATTAAATTAATTACAATTCAATGAAAAGAGAACTCCCTAAATCTAAAAATACTAAACTAAAGAAAACTAAAATTGCTACAAAAGAACACACAAGTTAGAACATAAAAAAAATATAAAAAAATAAAAAGTACCAAAAATAAAACTAAGAAACTAAAATAGAAACAAAATAAACCTAAGTTTAAAAATTAGTAATGCAATGCATGCCATGAGATGCTGAAATTTCTAAGTCTAGAAAACTAGTATGCAAGGCTGTTTTTATACATGATTTTTCCTAATCTAATGCAACCTAAAACTGAGTTTAATGGTTGGGTTTTGAACTACCATGATGCATGAATCAAATAAAAAAAAAAAAAAACAGAAGTGAAAAATGATTTAAAACGAAGGAGATATGAGTGTATGAACATGACTAAAAAAAAACTGTGTAGAAATTCTGCACACAGGTGGGTCCGACCAGCCATGTTTGAGTCATTGGTTCACCATCTTTCCAAAACTAATTTTTTATTGAAATTTTGGGGTTTGAAAATACACTAATCAAACTTTAATTCCCCAAATTTCATCAAAAAATAATGTGTTTTGATCAGGTTTCTAATCGCAAACGTTTTACACAAAATCTGTTCTGAAATTCCTGCAACAATGTTCTGAATTGTGCACTTTATATTGGGATCCGAATTTCCAAAAATTATTTTGCCAAAATTATTGACTCAAATCTCTGATTTTTCTTGCTTATTCAATTTCCAACTCCGATTCCAGCAACTTATACATGTCTAAACTGCACCAATATAAATATGCATGCAATGCTAATTAGTTTCGACCATAAACTATGCACAAAATAAACTTAAAATTGAATTGATCATAAAAATAAAGACAATAAACAAAAGTCCAAGAATTCAAATGTGTGGTGAAAACAAGAAAAGTAAATGTGTGGTTTTAACAATAATTTAAATGTATGGAAGAATATAAATTTAAATGTGTGGAAGTGTATTCTCCTCTTTCAAAATTCTTTTCTAAGCGGGGTCATAATTTGAATCATACTCTTAGGGCCTTTGGGTCATCAATCCAAACACCAACAAGAAAAGAAACATAAAAAAAGAACCAATTACCCAAGGACAAGAAAGAAAATATTGAAAGAGTAAGAAACAATTTTACTAATATGCAAAGTCATACATAAGATAAAAAAAATAAACAATGACAATTACATACTAGGATGAGAAGCCTCTTCTAGATGAAAAACCCAAGGGGTAAGTGTGATTTCTGGCCAAATCTCCTTGAGGACTTCAATGGAAAGAAAGAGAGAGGAAGAAGATGGAGTGTAGTAGTAATTCTAGAGTGAGTTGGTCTATCTTCCCATGAGAGGAGATGGATGCTATTGCCTTCAATTTATAGATTTTTGCTCTCTTTCTTTCCTTTTTTTGTTCCAAGTTTGTAGCACGCAATCTTCTTTGCTGGGAAGTCCCTTCCTTGGCCAGCAATTCTTCAAAGAAATAACAAATTGAGTGAGAGATTTTTAGTGCTTTCCATGTACAAAAATTGCAATCCCGAGTAGAAATTATAACACCAAATTCCAGAGGCCATATCTTCCTCGTTTTAGCTCCGATTGACACAATCTTGGGTTCTAAAGATATCTACTCGAAAAGAACTTTCCAACGGTGTATGAATTGAACCAATCTGATGGCTGGATTAAGAGTTATGACCATTTTAATCTTGTTGCCCCTGAAAAATCCGAAAATAATTGTGCACATATGGAATTTTAATTGTGCAATGGGGTGTGTAGGACCCATGTGAACATCCAAAGGGATCTTTGGATCTTTCTTTCCTTGTTTCTTGATTCCCCTTCCATCTTTGGTTTGCTTCCAAGCTTCTTTGATTGACTAGTCAACTCTTTTAACACACTTTCCTTTCTTGAATATCTTTTTTGATTTTTGAGTTTTCAAACTTAGTAGGAATTAGATCTTACCAAATCTGAAGTTTCCTTTCTTGATCTTGAAGTCACAAATTTAGCTTTTCATTGTTGACTCTTCAAACTCCTCAAAAATACCAAGATATGTGGGTCCACCATGAAAGACGTCCTACCCTTGATCTCTCTCAAATTTCACCAATGTGGTTCCCATTCTTGATTTCTCCTACACAAATTAAAACAAATGGATTCAAGAATAATTCTATGTAGGGAATTTAAATGGATGATGCATTGGACCCTACTTGATGCACCTAAAATAACTGACTTTCCAAAAATAAATCTCCAAAAATGGCAGGTTTCATAAATTTATGCAAAAGTTGTGATTTTTGAGTAAATTATGCATAAATGCACTACAATGGACTTTAAATGCATAAAAACATGATTTGATATTAAATAAAGCTATTTAATATCAATAAGCCATTAAAATGGTCCAAAATGTATATGAAAATGTGCGCTTTTCAGGACTCATCAATTTACAGATATATTGAATTTATGCGATTTGGTTGTGGACTTGATGTTTTATTTAGAGATTAATTGTTATTTGTGGCAAGATTTACACTTGCTTTAGTTATTATATACCAGTGTCATGAAGATTTGATGACTTTTGCATTAAAATGTTTTTTTTTTTTCTCTCTTGGATCTCACATGTAGCACATGAATATGATCTGTATCATGTATGCACGTCTTTCTTCATTGAATAAAATCCGTTCTTGTTTATATTAGTTTATGCATACCAACTATATGATGAAATTTCTACAAGAATAATAATGCATGCAGCTAACAAGTTTGTATCTTATGCAACAAAAAAAAAAAAAAAAAAAAAAAATTCCGGTGGTAACAAAACATTACATTTATATCAGATTTAACTAATATTGCATATAAAGTAATATGTTAATGTGGATGGCAAGGGGTGGGTCTGAGAAACTTTTTTTATACAACCTTCATGGTTTTGATCAATGTACTTCTTTTTTTCATTTTTTTTGACAATTAAAATAGTCTCTTGGATCGATATTGTCTTAGTCCAAATATGTTGTCAAGGATATTACGGTATGCTTCTTAATAAACTTGCACATTGTCTTAGTTTCGCATGTGTTCTGTATTTTATGACATTTTATCTATTTGGTGCAAAATCTATGCATCTATTCTCTAGATGTTTTATTTTATTTATTTATCTATTTACTTATTTATTTGTTTGTTTATTTTTATAGTTTGTTCAATTGTCAAGAAGTGGTTAATTCTCTATTTAAAATTATTTAAAGTTTAAGTAAACCCACACTAACCATTGGACCACGTAATTGTTCGCTAAAAAATTTCACAATTAATTAAATGGTGATCATGATTGTAAAAACCTAATTTTTTAGGATTGTTTTTATTTTTTATTTTTTATGAAACATTAATGTAGGTTAAGCGGCTAGGGTTTCTTCATGATTTATTGCTTTGCATTTTCAATTTTTTTACAGTGGATTTGATCATTTTGATGGTTAATTTGCTAGGTTTCATCTCCTCCTCCATGTCTTTTTTTTCTTTTTTCATTCTTATTCTTTCCTTTTCTTTTGGATTTCCATAAGACAAAGAGAAAAATTCCATGGCTGGGTGTGTTCACCCACAAGATTTCCATGGGATTTTCTTTTGGTGAATTCTGTTACAAATTTATGACACAGTGATGAGTTTTTGAAAAAAAAAAAAAAAAAAAAAAAAAAAAAAAAAAAAAACATGTTTCCTGAAACCTTTATGAATTGTTCTTTCCTTGTATCAATTATTTTGATTAATTCTAAAATCTGATATAACAGTAACGGATTCTTTTTTTTTTCTTTGTACTGTTTCTCTCTTTATATATGTTCAATTTCTTTATATGCAAACATTCATTGACAGTGAGTAAAATGGTTTGATATTCCATTCTTTTGGAGCATGCTACTTTCGTAGAAAATCATGATGATTTTAGAAACTTCTTTGACTAAAATAGAATTCATAGAGTACAGGGTGGCATGGTCTGAAAGGAATCTGAAATTCCAAATAGTGTGAATTTACATCAAAACTCTACTTATCAAACATACACTGATTATTTGAAAGAGTGGAATAAAAGTCATTTTTGAAGAGGATATTATTTTTTTTTATCCCATTTTGATCATTTTATGGAACCCAAACAAAGTAAGAATTTCTATAAAAAAAAAAGACCAGAGTAGAAGTTTTTCCAGATACCAGGACAGGTTATTTGAAGGGAAAAATCCAATTTTTCATTCATGTTAATTGGATTTTAATTGATACTATCTTGAATTCATTTAATAGGGTTTTTTAAACAATGTTGAAAATTAGAGTTCCTTTGGGGATCATGGTTACTAGAATGAGTTTTTGACAATTATGTTGGTGGCAGAATCCAATCCTCCAGTTAACTTTTTCATCTTAAAGAAATTTCTGTTCTTGATCTACTCACAATAGATTAAGAAGGTTGGAATGGCTTCTCATGCTACCCATCTATCCTCTTGAACTCCAACACTCAAGTAGCTCAAGCATTTCTCTTCTACAGAGCATCTATGCTTAAAAAAGAAACTATGGAGATGCACAGACATTCTACAAAACATATTGTACTTGTGATCTTTTGTTCAAAATGTCTTGAATCCTATTGTTTTATGATTTGTTGGCCATGCATAACCTCTTTATATTTTTCAGGATTGAACAATCAATTTCATTCTACAAAATCCTTATATTCATATATATATTTTTATCTATTTAATGTTTATCACAATTATTTACTTACATGCTTGAATCCTAACTATAACGATCAACTCTACAACAATATTCTAATTGTTTGGAAGGCATTCCGGGCGCCCTTCTCATGCAGTATCATTATTTTGATTTTGTGATATTTAAATGAATCAATTAGTATGTAGTAGCTGCAATCAAATTACATTAAATCAGATGGATGCCACTAATTTTTCCATTCTCATGCTGTAAAATTAGTACAGCTAATGATTGCATTAATCCTAATGCTGATTTTTTTTTTTTATGCAGGCTGAAAACTTTACATGTAAACTTCTAATTTTAAAGTTTTTTGAACTTTTTCTAAACTTTTATGATATATTTAATGTTATGAATTACATTGCCCATGCTAAGCATGTGGCGCTTTGCTAGTGTGACAAACGTGAATGGGATTCTTGTTGTTGTTTCTAGCAGTTCAGTCCAATATAAGAAATATCAGTATATAGCAACAAAATTAATGTATCATGCATCCTAGAAAGCTGAAACCAGTATATTGCTTGGCTTTGTGAAAACCATGGTTTCCATCTGTTCCCTTTTCCGTTTAGTGCCATCCCCTTCATCATTGTTGTCGTCAACATTGTCAAAAACTTAATGGCTTTTCACTAAAAGTTGTGCATATGACATTCTTAATCATATGTTAATCTTGCTCTTTTTTTTATGCAGATTGAATGAAAATTGAAAACAAATTTTTGTTGAAAGTGTCCATGCCGTTAGGATGCAGCCAACATAAAGGCCAAGTTTGCAGGGTAACAGATTGGTATATATTAAAATGGGACACATGAAGTTTTTTTTTAAACAATGGTGCAGGTGTTGGAGTGGTGCAACAATGAAATGATCATATATGAATATGTAAATTTTCATTGGCATTTGAATGTTGGTAGAGAGTAGAATGTTAGCATTTGTTTTAAATTTGTAATGGTAATAGTAAAGTGCTTTCAATGTTGAAAAGATGTTTGAATATTAATATGAAGTAGAATGAATTTTCTTTTTTCATTTTTTTTTTTTTTTATGGTTTGGAATGGGAATGGATGTTGGGTGTGTAGTAGATTTGGTCTTGAATAATGGAATTAGCAATTTCAGTTTATTCATGTGACACTGGTTAAAATTAAAAATAAAAAAAATAAAAAAAAAAGAAATTAAAAAAAATAATTCCCGGCGTTATAATTTTCATAAAATGTAAATCTTTTCCCCGGCGCAAAATAACGCCGGCAAAGGTTTTTCTAACATATATTTTTAAAAAAATAAACCTCTTTTCCCGGCGCAAAAAAACGTTGCAAAAGTTTTTCTAACATTTATTTTTGAAAAATAAACCTTTCTCTTGGTGCGAAAAAACAAAAAAAAAAAAAAAAAAAAAAAAAAAGGCCAGCAAAAGTTTTCCTAACATAAATTTTTGAAAAAATAAACCTTTTTCCAGGTGCAAAAAAAAAAAAACGCCGGCAAAAGTTTTTTAAATTTTATTATTGAAAAAATAAATACCTTTGCTTGACGAAATAAACCTCTTCCCCCGGAAAAAAAAAACGCCGGCAATGTATAGCCTTTTACCGGCGCTACCTTTTTTTCGTCGGCAAATGATGTCACTGGCATAGTTCTCCTGGCGGATTGCCGGCAGAAGAGAAATCACCGGAAAAGGTTTTCACGGGCGTTTTATAGACCTTTACTAGCGCTTATTTAGCTCTAATTAACATCTAATCATAATTAATTAGCTACTAAGTGTATTTAAGAAGGATCAAGGTCTTACAAACCTATCCAATTACATTTTCAAAACAAGTTAGTCTCAAACTACAAATTGCGAAATGAATGCAAAGTGGTAAAGTTGTGGATAAGGTAACTATGGATCATTGTCCAAAATACTGCTTCTAAATCATAAGGCCCGGCTAGCCGTTGTTGAACTCTTTTTTTATTTCTTGGTAGCCCCAGCCAAGGGGGCTGAAACCCAAGAGAGAGCTCGCAAGCACACGGTTAGCCGACGTTGTTGAACTCTTGAGTTAGAGAAACCGATTAGCAAATAAAATTACTCTACCCGCATTGGATACTCATACCAATTTAAATCTATAAATAATAATCTCCATTTCAAATGCAAATTGGTTGAATTGTGAACTGGGTAGCTCTGGGTCTTCATCAAAAGCACTCCATCTAACCATATGCTCAGCTGCCACTGGCCCAACACAAATTCCGCAACCGATGTAGACTTTAGAGCTCTAAAAAAAGTCAACCCCACTTGGAAGCATGTAGATTATCAGCATCAATAATTCAACAAAGATACTATTCCCATTCCCTTGTGAGAATTTATTCCTCCTCACACGAGGATTAGGAGAAGCAAAGGATATGGCTAATTCATTCTACGTTCCATCAGCAACGCCTATAAATAGTCATTCATGAAGCTGTTGATTGTTGTAGGAGTAGCTCAATTGTTCGGGCTACAAAGAGCGGGGGTGTGGTCTTACATGAAGACAGGAGTGTGCTTTGGTAAGCCAAGAATGCTTTGCCTATGTCGTGGTAAAGGTTTCAGGGTTTTAAAGATATGAACATAGGGATATAATTATATAAAGCAATGGTCGACCTTGTTTACTATATCACATGAGAGATTCAACCCCAAAATACCCTATGTTTACTATAGCAATGGCCACCCAAGTTCTGACCTAATCCAAGTTTTTGTGTTGTCAAGGGTGTTTTTTTTTTTTTTTTTATCAAACCCCAGGTACCAGCTAAAGTGGCTGGAACCTTGAAAGACCCGATTGACACAAGAGTGAACTACAGCATTTGCAAGGATCTAGAGGACCACCTTTACACAAAGGGGAGAGAACCCAGGCATCAAACTGTAGGTAGTTAGAAGATATATGAACTCCCAACCAGTAGGCTATACCTTCATTCTCCTGTCCCAAGTGTTGGGGCATCAGATTTGTGATCTTTTCTTCATTCATAGGGAAGCGTCAGTGTTACAGCAACAGATTTGATATCTTTACTTCATTCATTCATAGGCAAGTCATTCTTGGTGAACTAACAGGCTCATGTCTCTCTCATGCTAGACCAAGTTCCTCTCCCATTACGAGCTTTCAGAACCATATGGAGACTAAAGGTGCGTTCCTCTTAATTTTACATCACTTCCACTCATGGTCGCAAATCCAACTCACTCAAGATTGATATATCGCTATATATGTGTTGGTGATGGACAAAATATGAATTCAATAAGAGTCCTCTGATTGATAATGTCATATTATTAAAATACACAAAAACATGTTTAAATGAAATGGTGGGCCGTAACTTATTATATTTATTTTTTTCAAACAATGAAGAAAATTTATTTTGTGACATGGATTTCATATGTGCATACAGTAATGAATTTATAGGCTTGCTGCTGAGAACTCTCAGATGACTGGATAGAACTTGATCCATTACCCAATTTTTTAATTTTTTTTATGTGTTTGTATAAGTGCCTCGAGAACCTTCTAACTACATTTTAATGTTATAATAATCGTCAAAGTTTTGTTTCAACTATGTTTGGTAGCTACGCGAGTTTCGTTTCGCCATTCAACTCTATCCGGAGCAAAGTCCTTGGATAGATTGTATTGTTTATTATTTTTTCTTTACTATTTATATCCATATACTTTTCTTCTACCTCTTTTAATTTGAGGGACAATCAACCTATATGGGAAAACTTTTCTTTACCTATATTATTAAGCTATGTATAGAAATCTTGTCTCGCTAGCATCATTGTGGGCATCCACTGGACATGTCCAAACTTTCTCAAATGAGTCTTTCATAACTAATTTCCTTTTATGAGATTTATTATTACATCTCCAATTCACGTAATAAAAAAAAGTCAACTTACATTCAACTATGATTATTTTCTATTTTCTATTTGACTTAACAGCCCACTCAATGGAGAACCCATTCCACTCTTCTGATAGCAGGTCCTCAACCCGACCTTGTAATTCAAAAAGGGCCCATAGAGTTGGCTTTGGAAATACAGTCCGGTCACCAGAGCTATGGGTGCATGAGGAGCCATCTGCATGCGAGAGCCTGGATCCCGAGTGTCTCCTTCACACTTCCCAAGAGTGGTTTGCATGGAACTCTATGTGGGCCAACCTAATTGATTATTCAACCATTTAAAATGAAAGTCACCCCCTTTGGTTTCATATGCTCAAGTTATAGTTTAATGCGATGGGTCTCATCATAAGATTGAGCACACAACTGATAACGTCACTAGTACAAATGTTACACATTATTAATTAGGGAAAATCTCAAAAAAGTATAAATTGTTTGGCTCATTTTCAAAAAATACATGAGAATTAAAATATTTCTAAAAAGTATAGTAGTTTTCCATAATTCTTTTAATAAAGTCCCCTCTATTAAAAACGCTTTATCAAAATGACAAAAGTGCCCTTCCCTTATGACAAGTTTTTGTCTTTTATTAACCTTTTTCGTCCCCATAAAAAAACATTTTCATTTTTTCAAGTGGGCCCCACTAGGTTATTTGAGTTCGACTTGATCAGTTCTCTTAAATGATTTATTAAAGAAAAATCTTGCAAAATGACATATGGGTATTTTTGTCATTTTTTAGACTTTTTCCTTGGTGAATACTTGATTGAAAGAAATATGGTAACTTTGATACTCTTTTGAAATATTAAAGTTTTCGAGCTTTTTTTGAAAGGGAGGCAAAAGTTTTATACCTTTTTGAAAATTCTCCTATTAATTATATCCATTAACTGTGTTATCAAGTTCTTATAGTGGGACCAACTCTTATTGAAGTAATAGTTAAAGTTATATTGCTGAAGGGGATGACATTCATTTTGAACGGTCTAGATTATCAAAAGGTGGACCCCCTGGTGGAGTTCGAAACATCCCGCTCGGAAAAAGCATGTGAGGGACACTCTGAGAATCGAAAATCACATCTTTACATTTTCCCTCCAATGGCTCTCAAGACTTTCCAAAACTATTCAGACTCTATTATAAAAATTAACTTCTAAACTTGCTTATGGAACTAACAAAGTAATTATTTAATACTATGCTATTAATGAGCACTAAAATACATAGTTATGGGTTGGGACATTATAGCGTGACTTGGGAGTTGTCGGGGTCGTGGGTTCCTATAATCTCGGGGCTGCAGTTCAACTTTCCTTGCTTGTTTTTACCTTCTGTCACCTCTGTCTGCTTTGAAACTTTACTTTTTACAATTTAGGGCCCTGTTTCAGCTTGGGGATACAATCTTTGCCCGTTTCGTAAATTCACTTTGTTAGTGAAGTCAAGTGAATGATCATTTCAAGTGGCAACAAAAGAAAATGGGTCAAATAAAAAAGGTACCATAAAAAAAAAATCACCTCCACTATTTACAAAAAAGGTCAAAAAGTTACTTTTCCATACTAGTAAATGACAAAAGGTCATTTGCTTTTTTTTTTTTAAACGTAACAAAAAGCTACATTTTCATTCCACTAAATAACAGAAGGCCATCATCACCTTTTGGTTTGACCCCTCATCTTCTTCTTTTTTCTTAATTTGACAATTCACCTCACTTCACTTTATTAGTGAAGCTACCAAACAGACTTAATTTGATGTTCTTCACATGTTCCTTGATGATCTAGAGCTGAAAATGTATATTTAGGATCGCTTGAGTACCCAAAAGTGGACCCACTTGGTTTCTCTTCCTTGGACTTGGATGTGGCCTAATATCATCTGAATAGCTTATCTATTTTATCTTGAGCCTTTGAATCTGATTGTCAAAATGGTTTTGACTTCCTTTTGGCTTCATAGTCCCAGTATATGACTTAGTCTTCTGGAATCCTAATTTTTCATGTGCCAATACTGTTTCGCTGGTGGACTCTTTCTATCTCAATCCAAATATGCAGTTGACGTTTTATTAAAAACTATGATGCTTAACTCCAAGCCTTTTAGCACTACTTTAGTCCAAGCAGAGTTTGCATACATCAAGTGCCCCACAAATTGATAGAACATCCAATAGCAGTGTCGGAAGTGCCTTGCAGCACCTTACCTGGACCTTTTCTCATGTGGTCAATTTGGTGTGCTAGTTTTTGAACACTCCCACTGCTCATTATCAGGCGGTAAAGAGGATTCTTAGATATTTAAAGGGCTATGACTCCTTTCTCAGTCATCCATTCAATTTTGAGTTCCAAAGTCTCACATAATATAGACTCTTCATCTATAATAGATTTTCTTTAATTCCTTTTATATTTAATTTTGTTTTATTTATTTTTATTTTCTTTTCTTTTCTGAAATTCGATATAATCTTTCTGATCATCTCAGCAAAGAGCCTCCAAATCCATTAGGTATTTGGCATCTTTTTAATATATCTTTATCATTGTTTAATTCCGTTTAGTAAGCCTCTGCTTTACAATTTATTTTATTGTTATATGATCTAAATTTTTAGACTTTTTTTTTTCTAAAATTGGGATTAGAGTTTTTATTGGGAATATGATTTTTGGTTTGAAACTTCTAAAATTTAATAGATTACTAAATAGGGATTTTGAATTTGGGATTAGGGATTTCTGGATTTTTTATTAGGGACATCAAGTTGGGGTTAGAGATATTTAGAATTGGGAGTACTTTGATTTTAGGATTTGAGATTTCAAATTTGGGGTTAATGATTTTTGAGATTGGGAATAGGGTTTTTTCAATTGTGGTTAGGAATTTTAATTTGAGATTAGAGATTTTTGGAATTGAGAATGTTTTGATTTTGGGGTAAGGGATTCCTGAAACTCAGATTAGGGATTTTAAATCTAGGTTTAGTGTTTTCTGAGATTGGGAATAGGGTTTCTCAATTGGAAGTGTTGGGTTTATTTTAAGCATGATCTAGATTAGCATATTTCTTATTTCTTTTTTATCTAAAGATTAACGGGAAGTAGAAAATATATGGAATTTTTTTTGTATTTTTTTTGCTAATCTTGTTTTAAATTTCATTTTACGAATGATATAATCTAACACATTTTTAAATCATTTCTACCCAAAAATTAATAGAAACTCTAATTTGTGATTGGTGCATGCACATGGTGAAAACATCCTCCCTATCGATGACTAAATTTAAGTCCATAGAGTTTTTAGGCAATAATGTTGTATTTTAGATCTCAGATAGTCTACATATATGAAATTAAATAAATTTTTTTTATAAATATCGTAACAAAAAATTATTTTGTGCTAAGAACGAGTGTATTCATTGATCCAGATAGGGGCTCATGGACCAGGTTGGCCAAAGCCTAACCAAATACCAACCTACTTTGGGCCACTCTTTTGCCTTAGGTTTTGGTACACAAGCCAAATTTGGATATAAAATCTATGTAGGTTTAAGATACGGGCCGTGTTTGGATTCAGTGGCAGAGAGCTCAAAGCCCGGCCCAACCCAAATAAGATAAAAAATTTAATAAAAAAACATCTTTTTTAATAGGATGGAGACTTAAACACATGTACTTTATCACACGCATACACGTCCCAACCAGCTAAGCTATTGCTTGGTGTTGATATATAACGGAAGCCTTTATATATATATATATATATATATAAACATTATCCACCCAGGCTCATTCCTTACCTTTTTTGAAGTGGGCTAGGCCAATCACTATATCATTGAATCTAAACATCAACTATCATTGATTCATTCTACTCAAGTAGTACAATAAATCTTCAGTATAAAATTTTAGAACATTACAAATTTTAGATGATATCATTTTATTATTTATTGTTAGATATATTTTAAGTATTTGGTTTGTGTTTTATTAGCTGATTATTTACTTTGCATCTATAATTAACTAAAGTTTTCCTCTATTTCTTGATTGAATGATTTATTTAATTTCTTTATTTATTGTTAGATACATTTTAAGTATTTGGTTTATGTTTTATTAGATGATTATTTACTTTGCATCCATAATTAACTAAAGTTTTCCTCTATTTCTTGATTGAATGATTTTTTTATTTCTTATTTACAGTCTTCATTATTTCATTATATAATTTTTTAAATGATATCGCAGAAAAATGCGACTGTGCACAACATGGGGTATGATGCTAGTTATTATGTATGAAGCTAGGGCGATTTGATTTGATTTGAACTTCAATTTCCAAATCAAATCGCCCATTGGCAGTGCCGAGGGATACCAGCAAATTTGGACCTTAAATCTATAGTCCATATTTATTGATATGGATAGGGGTGCTCATGGGCCGGGTCGGGGGATACAGGCCAAACTCGGACCTTAAATCTATATAAGTTTAACTTGGGCCAAACTCGTGTTAGAAACGTGTAGAAACCAGGATCTCTAGACATTACGTACAGATCACTGCGGAAATAATTTGAACTAATATGATTAAATCATACTTGCGAGATCTCTCTGATTTGATCTCGGTCTTGCAGCAACCCGAAAACCTCAAGATCTTCTATTGTATTCTTATATGCTCGAACTCACAACAGGGAGTGGGTCTCTTTTGCGAATTCTCCTCTGCTCTCCAAAGACCGAGATTTCTCACTTACTTTGCTTGTTATTAACCTAGAGAGCAGTAATGCATATTTATAACCTACAATAGGGACTTTAAGAAGGAAATAAGGATAGGCTCCTTATGTAAACAAGAAACCCTAATTCGACCCAAATTAGAATCCTAGTTCCATAAATTATAATTCAGTCAACTAAAGAATTATAATTGCACTCCTGTCCTTATTCTCAAAATAATATTTCGAGCTTCTTGTTATAAAATGCTTATCAATCTCCCCACATTAAGATTTCAGATATCCATCGATTAAATAATTATTGATATCTATATTTAATCGATATCTTTATAGTTCATTGAGACCTTACACTTAACTTATATGATATGTCGGACAGAAAGTCCACCTGCAGGGTTTGACATAATTAAAACTTAAAAGCTTCATCAAGGGAATATCATCAATCCCAATTACGGGACTTGGATTCCGTCAATAAACTAATATCCACCATACACATAGTGTAGTCATCCAATTCACTGAGATTATTAACCTATAAAAGATCTCACTCCTTTGTAAATCAAAATGCCAAATACTAAATGTATGTGTCTATTATTTATGTCGGGATTAAGAGTACAAGCACTCATAATAACTATTTCGATGTTCATCATCTTCTATAGTCAGTACAAAGACAATAAACCCAAAAACACGGTCACGTTCAATACACACATAATGTAATAGCATAATGAGTCGAAACTAGACTGTTTCCTGCAGCCAAGATAAGCCTGCTGAAACATCATGCTACAATCGTACCGATGGTGTGCCCAAATCTTTCTAGATTGTGAACAACAACTTATATTCTATAAGAACCGTGATAAGTCCTTAAAAATACATAATTTCCACATCATTTTAGTTTAATTAAGGACTTAATCATCAAATCATGGACCATTTTTAGTAAAAACATCATAATTTTATGTTAGTGAGCATCAAAGTCTAAATTCGAGTCAAAATTCATCCAAAAATTGTGTTTTTACATAAAATCATGAATTTCGAAATTTCTTGGCATTGAAAGTCACAAATTTCTCATAACTTTTCCGTTACACAGGAAATGATGTACTTACTTTGTACCATTGATTTAATTGAGAAATTGATAAAATGGTGACATTTATGCATCTATTTAGAGTGAATTTGGCCCGCATCTTGCATCATTCCTCCCCTGTATGAATAAATTATTCTTTGACATTTATTTTTATTTTTGAAGGGAATTACAGAAATTGGGGCCCATGGAAGAGAATTGATGAAGCAAATGCACCATGGGACTCATCTACGATTGGCATAAATTCCAAGGAAAGAAAGGGCAACGATCGACGGGACAGAGCTCGACCTCGTTCATGAACAAAAATTCCTTCTTGAGAATATGATTCGCTATAAGAGATCTAAATGTTTAAAAAGAACAATTCGCTCCTCAAGAATGTAAATCCATGCATCACGCTTCCTATTTAACATCATCGAACTTAATTGCAATTAAATTGGTAGAAAACGGAACCAAGATTTGGGGGGTGGTGAGGTAGTTTGTGGAACGTGGAGAGTATTGTTAGAGTCAAAATCAATTACATGCAATCGCTAATTTCTCAATTAGAAATAGTGGCTTTCATATATATAAATTAGGTTTAAGCAAATTAAATCATAGATCAAGGCTTTATAGTTTTTCTTATGTCAACAGGCCTATTTTTAAATGTAAAAAGAAGATTTTTTTAGAATTTTGGCAATGTTCGTCTTAAATGTGTAGTGATTTCTTATTTCACATACGATATAAGGTTAACTTTGTATCAATTTCAACTTAATTTCTTATTATTCTCATTTAGAATTAGTTTCAACTTAATTTCTTATTATTCTCATTTAGAATTATTTTGATCCAAATTCCAACTTTAAGTTTGAACATTTTGATTTTATCTCAATCTCAATTTTGATCAAATATCTCAAAATTTGGTATCACTCTCCAATATAATACGTATCAATTATTGGGTCAAATGTGGGTTGGTTATGAGTCAGAGTTATAGGTAAGGTCATGTTTTATCCATCCATTGATCCAACCATCATAAGAGTATTGATCTTTTTTCTAACGCATGCTATTATCAAAATATCTTTTTCCTAAGTCAATGAAGCGAACTGAATTCAATTAGAATTTAGTCCCAATTGATTTTGACCATCGAGAATGTATTTTGACTACTCCAAGATGGTGGTTTTGTAACTTTTGGGTTTCCATCTTACATAAAACATTCTCTCATGTTTCTCCCCATTCCCTTTTTACTCTTCTGTAACGGTTTTCTAAAGCGTCCGCAACTCTTCATCTTCTATTATTTTCTCTAAAGTGCAGATGTCCGCAACTCTTCATCTTCTCTTCTTTTCTCGACAATGCAGACGTTCAAACCTTCTGTCTTTGTGCCTTATGTTTTGGAGGCCTCTCTTTCGGAAGGTGGATAATGAAGAACCTTGATTTACAGATATGTTGAATTTATGCGATTTGGTTGTGGACTTGATGTTTTATTTAGAGATTAATTGTTATTTGTGGCAAGATTTACATTTGCTTTAGTTATTATATACTAGTGTCATGATGATTTGATGACTTTTGCATTCAAATGGTTTTTTTTTTCTCTCTTGGATCTCTCATGTAGCACATGAATATGATCTGTATCATGTATGCACGTCTTTCTTCATTGAATAAAATCCGTTCTTGTTTATATTAGTTTATGCATACCAACTATATGATGAAATTTCTACATGAATAATAATGCATGCAGCTAACAAGTTTGTATCTTATTCAAAAAAAAAAAGTTCCGAAGGTAACAAAACATTACATTTATATCAGATTTAACAAATATTGCATATAAAGTAATATGTTAATGTGGATGGCAAGGGGTGGGTCTGAGAAACTTTTTTTATACAACCTTCATGGTTTTGATCAATGTATTTCTTTTTTTCTTTTTCTTTTTTTTTTTTGACAGATAAAATAGTCTCTTGGATCAATATTGTCTTAGTTCAAATACGTTGTCAAGGATATTACAGAATGCTTTTCAATAAACTTACACATTGTCTTAGTTTCGCATGTGTTCTGGATTTTATGACATTTTATCTATTTGGTGCAAAATCTATGCATCTATTCTCTAGATGTTTAATTTTATTTATTTATCTATTTTGCTTATTTATTTCTTTTTTTATTTTTATAGTTTGTTCAATTTGCAAGAATTGGTAAATTCTCTATTTAAAAATATTTAAAGTTTAAGTAAACCCACACTAACCATTGGACCATGCAATTGTTCGTTAAAAAATTTCAAAATTAATTAAATGGTGATCATGATTGTAAAAACCTAATTTTTTAGGATTGTTTTTTTTTTTTTTTTTTTTTTATGAAACGTTAATGTAGGTTAAGCGGCTAGGGTTTCTTCATGACCTATTGCTTTGCATTTTCTATTTTTTATGGTGGTTTTGATCATTTTGATGGTTAATTTGCTAGGTTTCCTCTCGTCCTCCATGTCTTTTTTTTTTTTTCATTCTTATTCTTCCTTTTCCTTTGGATTTCCATGAGACAGAGAGAAAAATTCCATGGCTGGGTGTGTTAACCCACGAGATTTCCATGGGATTTTCTTTTGGTTAATTCTGTTACAAATTTATGACTCAATGATGAGTTTCTGAAAAAAAAAAAAAAAAAAACAAAAAAAAAAACCCACGTTCCCTAAAACCTTGATGAATTGTTCTTTCCTTGTATCAATTATTTTCATTAATTCTAAAATCTGATATAACAGTAACGGATTCATTTTTTTTCATTGTACTGTTTCTCTCTTTATATATGTTCAATTTCTTTATATGCAAACATTCATTGACAATGAGTAAAATTGTTTGATATTCCATTCTTTTGGAGCATGCTATTTTCATAGAAAATCATGATGATTTTACAAACTTCTTTTACTAAAATAGAATTCATAGAATACGGGGTGGCATGGTCCGAAAGGAATCTGAAATTCCAAATAGTGTGAATTTACATCAAAACTCTACTTATCAAGCATACACTGATTATTTGAAAGAGTGGAATAAAGGTCATTTTTGAAGAGGATATTATTTTATTTTTTTATCCCATTTTGTTCATTTTATGGAACCCAAATAGAGTAGGAATTTCTAAAAAAAAAAGACCAGAGTAGAAGTTTTTCCTAATACCAGGACAGGTTATTTGAAGGGAAAAATCCAATTTTTCATTCATGTTATTTGCATTTTTATTGATACTATGTTGAATTCATTTAAAAGGGCTTTTTATACAATGTTGAAAATTAGAGTTCCTTTGGGGATCATGGTTACTAGAATGAGTTTTTGACATTTATGTTGGTGGCAGAATCCAATCTACCAGTTAACTTTTTCATCTTAAAGAAATTTCTGTTCTTGATCTACTCACAATAGATTAAGAAGGTTGGAATGGCTTCTCATGCTACCCATTTGTCCTCTTGAACTCCAACACTCAAGTAGCTCAAGCATTTCTCTTCTACAGATCATCTATGCTTAAAAAAGAAACTGTGGAGATGCACAGACATTCTACAAAACATATTGTACTTGTGATCTTTTGTTCAAAATGTCTTGAATCCTCTTTTTTTATGATTTGTTGGCCATGCATAAACTCTTTATATTTTTCAGGATTGAGCAATCAATTTCATTCTACAAAATCCTTATATTCATATATATTTTTATCTATTTAATGTTTATCACAATTATTTACTTACATGCTTGAATCCTAGTACTATAACGATCAACTCTACAACAATATTCTAATTGTTTGGAAGGCATTCCATGCGCCCTTCTCATGCAATATCATTATTTTGATTTTGTGATATTTAAATGAATCAATTAGTATATAGTAGTTGCAATCAAATTACATTAAATCAGATGGATGCCACTAATTTTTCCATTCTCATGCTGTAAAATTTGTACAACTAATGATTGCATTAATCCTAATGATGGTGATTTTTTTTTCAGGCTGAAAACTTACATGTGCACTTCTAATTTTAAAGTTTCTTAAACTTTTTCTAAACTTTTATGATATATTTAATGTTATGAATTACATTGGCCGTGCTAAGCATGGGGCGCTTTGCTAGTACGAATGACATGAAAGGGATTCTTGCTGTTGTTTCTAGCAGTTCTGTCCAATATAAGAAATATTAGTATAGAGCAACAAAATTAATGTATCATGCATCCTTGAAGGCTGAAACCAGTATATAGCTTGGCTTTGTGAAAACCATGGTTTCCATCTGTTCCCTTTTCGGTTTAGTGCCATCCCCTTCATCATTGTTGTCGTCAACATTGTCAAAGACTTAATGGCTTTTCACAAAAAGTTGTGCATATGACATTCTTAATCATATGTTAATCTTGCTCTTTTTTTTATGCAGATCGAATGAAAATTGAAAAACAAATTTTGTTGAAAGTGTCTATGCCGCTAGGATGTAGCCAACATGAAGGCCAAGTATGCAGAGTAACAGAGTGATATATATTAAAATGGGATGCATGAAGTTTTTTTAAACAAAGGTTCAGGTGTTGGAATCGTGCAACAATGAAATGATCATATATGAATATGAAAATTTTCATTGGCATTTGAATGTTCGTAGAGAGTAGAATGTTAGCATTTTTTTTAATTTTGTAATGGTAATAGTAAAGTGCTTTCAATGATGAAAAGATGTTTGAATATTAATATGAAGTGGAATGAATTTTCTTTTTTCATTTTTTTTTTTTTTTTGCTGGTTTGGAATGGAAATGGATGTTGGGTGTGTAGTAGATTTGGTCTTGGATAATGGAATTAGCAATTTCAGTTTATTCATGTGACACAGGTTAAAATTAAAAATAAAAAAAATAAAAAACTATATATTAAAAAAGATTATTCCCGGCATTATAATTTTCGTAAAACGTAAATCTTTTCCCGGCGCAAAATAACGCCAGCGAAGTTTTTCCTAACATATATTTTTTAGAAAATAAACCTCTTTTTCCGCCGCAAAAAAACATTCCAAAAGTTTTTCTAACATTTATTTTTGAAAAATAAACCTTTCTCTCGGCACAACAAAAAAAAAAAAAAAAAAAAAAAAAGCGCCTGCAAAAGTTTTCCTAACATTTATTTTTGAAAAAATAAACATTTTTCCAGGTGTAAAAAACAAACGCCGGCAAAAGTTTTTTAAATTTTATTATTGAAAAAATAATACCTTTGCTTGACGAAATAAACCTCATTTCCCGGCAAAAAAAAAAAAACTGCCGGCTATGTATAGCCTTTTACCGGCACTACCTTTTTTCGTCGGCAAATGATATCACTGGCATAGCTCTCCTGGTGGATTGCCGGCACAAGAGAAATCGCCGGAAGGCGTTTTATAGACCTTTACTAGCGCTTATTTAGCTGTAATTAGCATCTAATCATAACTAATTAGCTACTAAGTATATTTAAGAAGGATCAAGGTCTTACAAATCTATCCAATTACATTTTCAAAACAAGTTAGTCTCAAACTACAAATTGCGAAATGAATGCAAATTGGTAAAGTTGTGGATAAGGTAACTATGGATCATTATCTAAAATACTGCTTCTAAACCATAAGGCCCGGCTGACCGTTGTTGAACTCTTTTTTAATTTTTTGGTAGCTTCAATCAAGGTGGCTGAAACCCAAGAGAGAGCTCGCAAGCACACGGTCAGCCGACGTTATTGAACTCTTGAGTTAGAGAAACCGATTCGCAAATAAAATTACTCTACCCGCATTGAATACTCATACCAATTTAAATCTATAAATAATAATCTCCATTTCAAATGCAAATTGGTTGAATTGTGAATTGGGTAGCTCTGGGTCTTCATCAAAAGCACTCCATCTAACCATATGCTCAGCTGCCACTGGCCCAACACAAATTCCGCAACAAAGTCAACCCCACTTGGAAGCATGTAGATTATTAGCATCAATAATTCAACAAAGATACTATTTCGATTCCCTTATGAGAATTTATTCCTCCTCACACGAGGATTAGGAGAAGCAATGGATCGATATGGCTAATTCATTCTATGTTGCATCAGCAACGCCTATAAATAGTCATTCATGAAGCTGTTGATTGTTGTAGGAGTAGCTCAATTGTTCGGGCTACAAAGAGCGGGGGTGTGGTCTTACATGAAGACAGGAGTGTGCTTTGGTAAGCCAAGAATGCTTTGCCGATGTCGTGGTAAAGGTTTCAGGGTCCAAAGATATGAACATAGGGATATAATTATATAAAGCAATGGTCGACCTTGTTTACTATATCACATGAGAGATTCAACCCCAAAATACCCTATGTTTACTATAGCAATTGCCACCCAAGTTCTGACCTAATCCAAGTTTTTGTGTTGTCAAGGGTGTTTTTTTTTTCAAACCCCAGGTACCAGCCAAGGTGGCTGGAACCTTGAAAAACCCGATTGACACAAGAGTTAACTATAGCACACAAGAGTGAACTACAGCATTAGCAAGGATCTAGAGGATCACCTGTACACATAGGGGAGAGAACCCATGCATCAAACTGTAGGTAGTTAGAAGATATATGAACTCCCAACCAGAAGGCTATACCTTCATTCTCCTGTCCCAAGTGTTGGGGCATCAAATTTGAGATCTTTTCTTCATTCATAGGTGTGTGGGGGCATTCTCCCAACAAACGGAACAGGCCACGGGTTCGGTAATTCTACCAGCCCGGTTTTCCTAAAAGTGTGGGGGCAACATTCAGATCGGTAGTATACAAGTGTACCGATATGCGTGCAGTTCGGTATTGTTACCGATGTGAAGACTGACATGTCCAGTCCGCATTTAATAAAAGACTGACGTCACAGAGCACGTTGTCAGGGCGCTGATCGGAGATAAGAGGTTATCCTTATCAGCGGTCATATCCGCAATTATTTTGGAGGTCACAGTACGTCCGACGGGACAGTACCTCCATTTATAACCACTATAAAGTACAAGGTATGGTGATGGGATCTTCCCTTTCTACCTACCTCCACTAAGAGAGCCTCTGATGGGACATCTACACCTATAAATATAGGGCGAGTAATCCCATAACAGGTATGCAAAAATAGAGAACACTCTCCCCCACTCTTATTCACCTTTGCTTAGTGACTGTGCTAACTCAGGCATCAGAGAGCCTTCGACTATCAACAGTCAGGGGCCTCTAACCTTTGCCTCCTCTCGCTCTTGCTTTCAGGCATCAATCTTCCCAAAAACCAGTTCGACGACAGAGCTTCGAGCATCATCATCTCACCATCAAGTCCGTATTATTTTAGGCACTCACAATTGGCGCCGTTTGTGGGAAAGATTATACCCACAACTACATCAAAGCTCACAGAAAGCTGAGAGCTTTAAATCATCATGCCACTGAAAGCTAAGAAGATTGGCGAGGCACCGAAGGCCTTACCAGCACCTCAGTCACCAATACTGCAAGAAATAATATCGTCCCATCCCCAAACGGAGCGATGAGAAGCCATCCCGACATCCCCCTCACCAGTATTACAAGAGATACCAACGTGTCGGACGGAGCGACGAGACGGGGCAGTCCCGCCAGCCCTGCAGACTCTGCAAAAGCAGCCGCAACCCACTCGCCAGAGAGGGGCCAGGGGTAAGGCTCGCCTGACAGAGGCCCCTCACCCTGGGGCTTCAAAGAAGGTAATGGCTCCTTCTCGACGGAACTATCAGCCTGCCAAGCGCTCCCAGAGACAACCACCACCACCACCCCCCCCCCCCCCCCGGTCGAAAGGGGGCCATAGGCAAATCTCGTCTTGGAGAAGAATCCCAAAGAGATAGATCTTTGACGCCTGTAGTATCCGAAGAAGAAGGTGGCTACGACCCTCATGCTGAGGAAGTCAGAGCCCAAAACGCCGTTATTCAAGAGAAGGATGAATTGATTCTTCGGCTTCAGCAGCAGCTGGAGGAAAGAACGGCGAACCAGGCTTCGCCCCCAGGGTCCCAGCCAGGCGTTCAGGACTTGAGGCACATCCTGGATAGCAAAAGACGCCATCGAGCCCGTGACAAAGGCTCGAGCAGCAGCCGCCCGGCCGACTCCTAAGGAGGTCGGAAACGGAGGATGGAAGAGGAAGATGACATGCCAGAGTGGCTCAATGAGCGTATCAAGCAGGCCATCCGACAAAATATGGAGGTGGCCGGTCTCGCCCGAGATCAGCCGAACGACTATGACTCGGGAGATCTCAGCGCGTCTCCCTTCTCTCGAGAGATAAAAGACTATACTCCTCCCGAGAAGTTCAGCATTCCGAGGTTCACCCTTTATGATGGAACCTCGGACCCTGCAGCCCACCTCCGACACTTCACTCAGCGAATGTCGGTATGGGGTCACGTCGGTCACCGTAACTGCAAGGTTTTCTCCTCCAGTGTAGGCGACCTTCGTCTACGATGGTTTTGCGCCCTCCCAGCGGGCTCGATCTCGAACTGCCGACAGCTCATGGGCTCTTTCCTGGAAAAATTCCAAGCACATAAAGTCATCCCAAAAATGAACAAAGACCTCATGGCCATGAGGATGAGGGAGGACGAGAACGTCACTCGGTTGGCCAAAAGGTTCTGGACGATCTATAGCCAAATAGAAGACGCCAACGAAGAGCTGGCTGTCATGTGCTTCCAAGAGGCTCTGCTGCCGGGAACCGACCTCAGAAGAGAGTTCGTCAGATACCCCGTGGCCACAATGAAAGCACTCATGGCCCGGGTGAATCAGTTCGTCGCACAGGAAGAAGACGAGGCCAAAGCATGGGAAAACTTTGGTCTCAAGCAATGGAGTGGCCACCGCAAAGACAGACCCTCCGCGAAGGGCGGAAAGCCATTCCGAAAGGGAGAAAGAGGCCAATACAAGGCTTCGTCGAGTTCGGTAATGGTCTTGGCCCCTGCCCCAAGAGGCAGCAAGAAGCCCAGACCAACGCCAGACTCATACAGGGCAGTAAACACTATCTTCGAGGAGCCGATCTACAGGATCCTCACTAAGATCAGAACACAGCCATTCTTTGCATGGCCGCAGCCGATGAGGGGCGATTATTCTACCCGAGATCAGAGCAAGTTTTGTTCCTACCACAAACAGAATGGGCACAAAACAGAAGATTGCACGTCCCTCAGGTCCCACCTTGAGAAACTCGTGAAAGAAGAGCACCTCAAAGAGTATGTAAAGGAGGAGAGCAGCAATAATATCCGCGCCCCTCGGCACCAAGGCGATGAAGATAGCAACGAACCAGAAGGGATAATAAATGTTATCCACTTGGCGCCCATACCAGCAGGGGGCAACCAGGCACGTGCCGAGGCCAGAAGGGCCTCCCACAATAAGCAAGTGCTAACGACCGAACTGAAGCCGGCCGCGAAGAAAGCTCGGATAGAAAAACCGGGGATCTGGTTCTCGGACCAGGACCTTCAAGGAGTCCATTTCCCTCACAATGACCCACTAGTGCTCACTCTAAAGTTCAAAAATTTTGTGGTCAAAAGGGTACTTGTGGATCCCGGCAGCTCCTCGGAGATCCTGTACTTTGACTGCTTCAAGAAGCTGGGACTCAAAGAAGAAGACATGCAGGTATCACGCACCCCCCTCGTGGGATTCAATTCCAAGCCAGTCTACCCTAAGGGAAGAGTCTCTCTGAAGGTTCAGGTCGGGGGTGCCGGCATACAGGCCGACTTCCTGGTGGTCGACATGCCGTCTCCGTACAACGCGATACTGGGACGAAGCTGGCTGCACAGCATGGAAGCTGTGCCTTCCACCCATCACCAGAAGCTGAAGTTCCCGTTGGAAAGCGAGGATGGCAGGTTTGAGATAATTACAGTTGGAGGAGACCAAGAAATGGCCAAATAGTGCTTGATGGCCGTTACATCTAGAGAAAAGGAACCGCCCCAAGTACATATGGCCGAGCTGGAAGCGAAGTTGGAAGACTACGGCCGAACTCCCGAGCAGAAGAGTATTGAGGATTTAGCCGAAGTCATAATTGACCCTCAAGACCCCAAAAAGTTCTTCCTACTCGGTAGCCAGCTCAACGAGCCGGAGAGGGCCGAGCTCCTCAACTTCCTGTTACAGAACAGGGAGGTCTTTGCCTGGACCCCTTATGAAATGCCCGGCATCGACTCGGAAATCATCAGCCACAAGCTGAACGTGGATCCAAAGCACAAACCGGTCATCCAGAAAGCCCGGCGGTCGGAGGTCCAGCAGGCCGAAGCGGTGATGGAAGAGGTCGACAAACTACTGGAAGCGGGAGCAATCAAGGAAGTCCATTACCCCGAATGGCTCGCCAACACTGTAGTGGTCAAGAAAAAGAACGGGAAGTGGAGGGTCTGTGTTGATTTCACCGATCTCAACAAATCTTGTCCCAAAGACAGCTTCCCGCTTCCGAAGATCGATCAGCTGATCGACGCCACCGCAGGGCATGACAGGATGAGCTTCCTTGATGCTTATCGGAGATATCACCAGATCCCGATGTATGGACCAGACGAGAAAAAGACCGTATTTATAACTCCCAGAGGCATCTATTGCTACAAAGTGATGCCCTTCGGGTTAAAAAATGCGGGGGCGACCTACCAAAGGCTAGTCACAAGAATGTTCCAAGCCCACCTCGGCAGGACCATGAAAGTCTACATCGACGACATGGTCATCAAATCCAAGAAGTCAGAAGACCACCTGGCCGACCTCCGGAAAGCTTTCGACATCCTGAAGAAATTTAGACTGAAATTAAACACGTCAAAATGCGCATTTGGGGTTGGTTCTGGCAAATTCCTGGGAAGCTTGGTCACCAGATGAGGGATTGAAGCCAATCCAGAACAGATCTCGGCAATACAAGCAGTCCAGAGCCCGTTTCCACAACAAAGCAAGTCCAGAAGCTCACTGGGATGGCAGCTGCCCTCAATCGCTTCATCAGTCAAGCTTCAGACAAATGTCTCCCTTTTTTTCAGCTCCTGAAAAAGAGTTCAAAATTTCAGTGGACTCCGGAGTGTGACCAGGCTCTTCAGAGGCTTCAAAGCTATTTGTCCTCAGCCCCCATACTGTCAACGTTGCTGCAAGGCGAAGTACTGTACCTATACCTAGCAGTCTCTGACCATGCAGTAAGCTCGGTGCTTATTAGAGAAGAAGACGGGCAGCAGAAGCCTATCTACTATACGAGCAAGATCCTGCTCGACCCCGAGACCAGGTACCTACCACTAGAAAAGCTTGCACTGGCCCTCGTCAGCGCCTCTCGCAAACTCTCCCATTACTTCCAGACGTATACCATAGTGGTTGTTACAGAACATCCACTCAAGTCCCTCTTCAGAAAGGCGGATTTCTCCGGAAGAATTTCAATATGGGCCGTCGAACTGGGGCAGTATGATATCCAATATCAACCCAGAACGGCGATCAAGGCTCAAGTCTTGGCCGACTTCATTGTAAAATTCGTTTCTCCGAGTTCGGCACCAACCGAGCTTGATACCAAACTGGGGGGCACTGAGGAGGATAATGTCGCAAGCGGAGATGAAGCCACCAAAGCTGAACATCAATCTTGGAAGCAGTTCCTTGACACAGCTTGGAAAGTCTTCGTGGACGGATCCTCAACGTCGAAGAGGTCCAGTATCGGCATAGTGCTCCAATCTCCAAAAGGTCTCGTCATCGAACAGGCATTGACGCTCGGCTTCAAAGCATCCAATAACGAGGTTGAGTATGAGGCACTAATTGTAGGATTGGGCAACGCCAAGCTCTTGGGGGCACAACAGCTGGTGGTTTTCAGCGATTCTCAGTTGGTGACGAGTTAACTCAGGGGAGACTACCGAGCTCGCGACGAAAGGATGGCTGCCTACTTGTCCCGCGCAAAGCAACTTCTCTCTCAGTTCCAAAAGACCAAAGTCAAGCAGATCGGGAGGGAGTCAAATTCCCATGCCGATGCCCTTGCTAATCTGGCATCGGCTGTTGAAGCTGGCAGGAAAAGAACGGTCGAAGTAAGAACGCTGGAATCACCTAGCATAGAGCTTCCGCCAGTTCGGCACATCATGTATGTTGATCTCGGTCCTAGTTAGATGGACCCAATAGTGGCTTACGTAAAAAATGACCTGCTTCCCGAGGACAAAAACGAGGCCCACAAAATCAAGCTGAAAGCAACTCGGTTTTGGCTATCTCCATAAAGCGAGCTGTATAGGAAGTCCTTCATAGGACTTATCTCCAGTGCGTTCACCCAAGCAAGGTTGAAGATTTTCTGTATGAAATTCATGAAGGCATTTGTTGGAGCCACATCGGAGGTCGGTCGCTGGCTTACCGAGCCATCAGCCAAGGCTACTGGTGGCCTTACATGCAGAAGGATGCACAACTCTACGCCAGGAAGTGCGAGAAATGTCAGAAGTTCTCTCACTCTCTCCATCAGCCAGCCCAGGATCTAAGCCCACTTTCAAGCCCGTGGCCCTTCGCTCAGTGGGGATTGGACATCGTCGGACCTCTGCACCGGACTCTGGGAAATAAAAGGTGGCTAATAACAGCCACTGATTATTTCACTAAATGGATAGAGGCAGAACCGTTGTCCTCCATCACCGAACAGGACAAGAGAAACTTCGTCTGGAAGAACGTTGTAACAAGATTTGGAATCCCTCGAATATTGATCTCGGACAACGGGACTCAGTTCGATTCCAACTTCTTCAGGAACTTCTGCCAGGAACTCGGCATCAGAAATCGTTACTCATCCCCAGTGTATCCACAGAGCAACGGCCAGGCCGAAATCTCAAACAAGGTGGTACTCGATGGCCTCAAGAAGAGGCTTGACAGGGCCAAGGGAAGATGGGTGAAAGAGCTCCCGAGCGTCCTTTGGGCGTACAGGACGACACCAAGACGATCCACCTCGGCGACACCTTTTTCCTTGGCTTATGGGATGGAAGTCGTAATACCCCTCGAAGTTGGCCTTCCCACTCTAAGGTCGGAACTTTTCGACCAAGGTGAGAACGACATGAATCTAGCCAGAGAGCTCGACCTGGCAGAAGAACGAAGAGAGGCCGCAGCTATCCGCCTGACCGCCTATCAATAGCAGCTGGCCAAAGGATACAACCAAAGAGTCAGAGAGAGAAAGTTCACAGTTGGAGAGTTGGTCCTAAAGAAAATGCTTCTGCCAGACAAAAACCCAAACAAAGGAAAATTGGCACCAAACTGGCATGGGCAATTCAAAGTGATCTCAACAGCAGGAACATCCTCATACAGGCTTGAGGACATGGATGGGAAAAAATTACCACGCCCTTGGAACGCCACCCACCTCAAGAAGTTCTACCTTTGAAATGTACTCTTTTGAAATAAATTAAAGAAATTCTTGAGTTCGGCTGTATCCTTCGAAGTCATCTCGGTTCGGTTGCAGAACCAGCCACCTAGATCACGAGTTACGAACTCGGCAGCTCGGTTATGGAACCAGATGTAGTAAAGCTCGGCACAGCTCGATCACAGAGCCAGCCACCAAACCTGCACAGTCACGGGAACCACCCCCAGCTCGGTCACCGGACCAGCTATTTCTGACGGTTCAGCTTGGTTACGGGACCAGTTACATCGAACCATTACAGCTCGGTTACGGAACCAGCTATGCAAAACGCCTTCCTAAGGGACTAGGCAAAAAACTTGGTTATAGAACCACGAATGTTTGATTAACTTAAAAAGTGATGTTATGATTCAAAAGTATGTTTATTCATGTTACTAAACCCGGATCTACATAGAATTCGGTCACCATACAAACATCACAAAAACGAATGAATTCGAAAGATGTATATTCATTACTGAAGAAGTACAAACCCCGAGCCGGTACATATGCCGAGCTCCCAAAAAACAAAATGGTGACTCAAAAGAGAAAAAGGTACAAGGGGAATAGGTCAGGAGGAATCAGCCCCCGCAACATTATCTCCGGGAACCTCAGCAAGAGGAGGAGGAGCGTCAGAAGAAGGGTCCAGAATAGGAGCCCCAGGAGGAAGAGTCGAGGCGATCCCATGAGCGACTTCCTCCAAAGGAGTCGAAGGAACGGAGACCGGATCCTGCGCCACCACGTGCTCTTCAAGCCTAGGAAGATCCTTGAAGACGGGATGGTCATCGGGGACCCCCGCTTTCTTCAAAGCGGACTTACAGCCAAGCTCGAAGAGGTACGGGCCCAACTCTTCGACCTGACGCTCATAATCCTTTGTGGCATCCGCCACCCCTTCGCGATAACGGGCGTCGACTTCGGCTTGATGAGAGGCCGTGAGATCGGACTTCTCCTTCAGCGCATTTTCGAGCTCCGTACCCCTCACCACGAGTTCAGCCTCTCTTTCTGCCAACTCGGACTCCAGCTGGACCGCCCTTTCCGCCTTAATATCAGCAACCGCCCTCATCGCATGGAAATCGGTCCTTGCTTTGACAAGATCGATCAGCGCCGAATCGTAATCCTTCTCAAGGCCGGCGATTTTCTCCTCTGCTTCCTTCTGCTTTTGGCGTCCCTCCTCCATGGCCATCGCCATTTTCCTCCTCTCAGCCTCCAGTCTCTCAATCGTACGGTCTTTCTGCTGGAGCCTTTCCAAGGCCATTTTGAGCCTCTGAGCAACCTGAGAAAAGAGATCGGTAGTCAGAAAGGCTTGCCAAAATGGAATTTAGAATCTGTAAAAACTTACCAAAAAGATCGACTGCATGGAGGATGCTAGCAACACTGCATCGTCTACACCTTGTAGCCTCTGCATGTCCAATGGCAGGGCACAGGCGTTAGCAAACGCTGCAGCAACGAGGGGATACCCAGTAAGACGGTCCTCCACCGTCATCTGCCTCCCGTCCTCGAGATGAAAGGTCGGCCTCCAAGGGGCCGGGCCCGCAGGCTCGGAGACCTGAAGCTCTCCGGACCCTTGGTCCATCAGGCCCTGGGTCCCGGACCCCTTCTCCGTCATCCCTCCAAAAGCCGACCTCTTCTCCTTCGGGGCTTTCTCCCTCGGTTCTTTATCCGACGAAGCCTTCTTCCTCGCTTCCTTGACCGGACGCTGACGGTCAACTTCGTGGGGACCCTCCTGCCGAGGCCATTTTCCTTGCCGATCTTCCCCTTTATTGACATCGGTAGGACGCTCCCGAATTGCTCCGAGAACGCGCAAGGACGAAGAAGACCCGGCAACCCCCGAGGCTGTAGAAGCAGAGCTGGGCTGAGAAGGAGCCGATGCGGAGGAAGTTCCCTTCCCGAACTTGGCTCCCAAGTTCTTTGTCTGCAGAGGTGGTTTTCGCTGCATCTCTCCTTCCGGCGAGCTCGGCGAATGATAGTCCTCGACGATTTCTTCTAAGCGAACAGATCCCGAATCAGGTCGAGGAGTAGAAGCCTCAGCACCAGATGACCGCCGAAACTCTGCCTCAGACTGTTCTTCCACCCCCTCGCCTCTTCTGATGTATGTTATTTACCTCGGCATGTACCGGAGAAGGTCCCAAGCAGCTCGGCAGTTGTGGCCTTTGTAATTGTACGTGCACGGCTCTCGACCAAGTTGGATTCTTCTTCCACCGTGCGATGGTGGCTCTCTTTCTCCTCTCGTCGACTTCTGCGAAAAAAGGAAGAGAGGCGTCAAATCGGCAAAACAAAGAACACATAAAGACACATATGAGGTCGGTGAATTACTTGGAGGAATCCCGAGCCTCCGGGGAATCCTAGAAGACATCTCCGACGCAGTCTCGTTCGTCCCGAACTCCCATTCGCCGGAGATGAACAGATGATCATCTCCGGCATGCCTACTCGAGTCTTCCAGATCGGTCACGAACTGTTCTCGCCCCGGCTTGCCCCGGAGATAATAGCAGTTGCTGCTCCCTTTGGATTTGCACAAATCATATGCATCCTCGATGTCATGGACACCGAGGTTAATGCCCAGGATTTGGTTTAGGGCAACTGCGCCCATTATTATCTTGAAGCCATTGGGCATCAACTAGCAGGGGGTAAGACTCCAGGCCTCTAGACAGGCCCTGAGAAGAGGATGGATAGGAAATCTGACACCACCTTCGATTATAGATACGAGGGGGAGAGGCATCCAGCCGTCCCGAAAGGACATGCCATCGAAGACATCATCTGGATCGTCTAACCTGGTCTCCACATCGCCCGGGATTTGGTACATCTCCCTAAAAGTGGCCATCGCCACGGAAGTGTCAAGCCAGTGCCTGTAAACTCCCATGTCCACTAAACAGGGACCCTAGAACTAAAGACGGAGATCCTAAAGAAGGAAACTGAAACGCAGAGAAAAGGCGAAGGAGAGAAATTCACAAACGACCAACGGCAGCACAGGCTGGCACCGGCAAACAACAAGGCAAGCTTCTGTTCAGATCTCTCCTATGCAAAAGAAATGCTTCCCTCCAGGACAGTCGCCAAGGTAAACGAAAGAAAGAAGGAGACAACCCTACTTATAAAAAGATAGGGTGCCGTTTTGAATTTCGAGGGCGGGCACGCACGAAAAGTCCCTTCGATCACGCCACGCGTCTCCTCGATATGACCCAAACCAGTCAGGCATCGACACGTGGTATCGTCAGTTCACCTTCTACATTGATTGATGGCGGCCCATTTACTGCCCCATTAAATGCCTCGAGCAGGCGGAACGACAAACGGCGCGTTCCTCCCAGACAGGCGCAACAGCGTCGCAGAGAGGATCAAGCGCCCGCGACTCATAACCGATATGGGAAATCACCCTATATAGCTCTCGACCTCGAAAAGAGGACTCAAGGTCGAGAGCTAGGGGGCAATTGTGTGGGAGCACTCTCCTTTACAAACAGACAGGCCACGGGTTCGGTAATTCTAGCCAGCCCGGTCTTCCTAAAAAGTGTGGGCACAACATTCAGATCGGTAGCATACAAGTGTCGATATGGCATGCAGTTCGGTATGCTACCGATGTGAAGACTGACATGTCCAGTCCGCATTTAATAAAAGACTGACGTCGCAGAGCACCTGTCAGGGCGCTGATCAGAGATAAGGGTTATCCTTATCAGCGGTCATATCC
Organism: Camphora micrantha; assembly: GCA_003546025.1. Taxonomy (NCBI): domain Eukaryota; kingdom Viridiplantae; phylum Streptophyta; class Magnoliopsida; order Laurales; family Lauraceae; genus Camphora; species Camphora micrantha. Next base: position 33,849,372 of record QPKB01000003.1, on the reverse strand, counting down.
GCAATTATTTTGGAGATCACGGTACGATCGACGGGACAGTACCTCCATTTATAACCACTAGAAGTATAAGGTATGGTGATGGGACCTTCCCCTTCCGACTACCTCCACTAAGAGAGCCTCTGATGGGACATCTACACCTATAAATATAGGGCGAGTGATCGCCATACAGGTATGAAAAATAGAGAACATTCTTCCCCACTCTCATTCACCTTTGCTTAATGACTGTGCTAACTTAGGCATTGGAGAGCCTTCGACTGTCAGCAGTCAGAGGCATCTAACCTTTGCCTCCTTTCTTTCTTGTTTCAGGCATCCAACCCCAAAAACCAGTTCGACGATAGAGCTTCGAGCATCATCATCTCACTACAAGTCCGTATCATTTTAGCACTCACAACTATCAAAAGAGGAAATGGTTTTAATGACAGATATGGAAGAAGAGCTACAATCTATTGTACAAATAGAGGAGATAGCATGGAGGTAAAGGTCCGGAGGCATTTGACTTGATGTACAGCTTTCTATCAAAATAAGCAAATGCTTGAAAGAGTCCAATTATATTAGCAAATTGAAAGTGAATGGTGTGGTGGTGATAATGAAGACATGACTATTGGCTGATCATTGCCTTCTTTTATATCACGTTATTCAGATTGTTGTTGAGGACATTGAAACTGGATGGTCTAGATTTTGATGCTAGGCATCACTCATGAGTATTGCTTAAGTTATCTTTCTAGGAAAAAGAAGCCATTATTCATTTTCGGATGGAGAGAGGCTTTTGTATGCAGAGTGCTGGCAAACTTGGAGGTGTCTTAGAATTCTTATTCAGATTGGGGATAATATCTCCCAATTATAGAAACTGATATCTCCTAAGAATGGAAACTGAATAATGCTGACTCGTATCCCACAATTGACAATTCTGGAATTCGCCGGAACGGAACGGAATTGGCCTTGGGCCTCACCCCCTAAAGTTTCCGGATGTTTTGGTCCATTCTGGTTGTTTCGGTTCTGATTCCGGACAAATTCGCTCCCCATTCCAGCCAAGGTTTCGTACTTCCTTTTATTTTTTGAATAGTTACTTTCATTGAAATAAAAAAAAACAGACAGTTCAAAAGATGAGTACCGACAAACTAAAGCAGGATAAATGGCAACTTAGAAAATGGTTAATTATGAGAGTGTAGTTTAATTTAAGTGATGTAAGTATGCATTTTTAGTATTATTTTAGCATTCAACTATTTTTTTCAAATTTAGGTATTCTTTTATACATTTTTTTATTTTTTAATTTGCGTCTTTTCCGTTACGGAATATCGGAATTGACTTGAATGCTGAAACATTCCACTACCAGGGTCAAACCGAAAACGGCGACCGTAATGGGAATTGACAACTGCGTTGTATCCATGCAAGGGGATATGTATGCTCTACTAAATAAACGCTTGTGGTTTATTGGGCCTGATCATTTTGAGCTTGATAGATGGACCACTTCTACAATTTTTAAGCTGAGTTCTGGGTTATGGCGCAATGGCATGTGCAACGGCCATGGCACGTGGAGCAGCGAGTTATTTCTAAAGGGCTGCATATTCTACTATATGATTTATTTATTTTTTTATTTATTTATTTTTTACCAAGGTTTTAATGCTATTACGTTCTGCAACGTTAGATTGCGCCAAATAATCCTATCTACCATTAACGTACAAAATATGTTGAATCTATTGCCATTTTATTAGAGAGAAGATTGAGAGTAAAGAGACTTTCAATCCTAAGGCTGTTACGTGAAGAAAGTTATCAGAATTCAGGTGCATTGTTCAAGCTGTACATAGTTGATACCGATGCACCTGCGTGACGGGCAGTGTTGAAAGGCATAGTGATTTTATGTGTAAATTTCTAGAAAAAATGACGGGCTGCTTTGTTAAAAATAGCTAGAAAAAGAGTGAGGAATCTTATTGTAAGTATAAAAAATATAAGAAAGCACCCAGCCCTAAGCAACACCTCCAAATGATTCATTTCATCTAATTAAGGTTGATTTCTTGTTTCAACTAAGGTTTGTGACTAGCCCTAGAATATCAATGCAAGTATCAACACACAAACTCTTGTATATGGTATTTCCACAGTCAGCTCGGCACCTCCGGGGTTAGGGGTCATAATGGATGAGTAGTGTGCCATTAGTGGTATCGTTCTCCAAGCTGGCCATACTTGGTGGTTTAATTGAGCGGAAATCTAACCAATGAAATAGGGCTTTCGTATAATCCGATCCATGCTTCAGGGGCTGGTGCTGGTGGGGGAATACTTGAGGAAAGCCATTGCTTGGGCAAGTGGAGAAGCAATAATACCTTGGCATTTCCTTTATTATTTCATTGTTGATGCAATTTGGGCATGTCTCCCAAAAAAAAAAAAAATAGGATGTCCAGACATATTTTGGAGTTGTGTTTGTTTCAATGTAGGTACTGAATAGTGATTACTTTTTTTTGTATATAAATAATAAGAAACATTCTTGTTTCTTCACATATCAATATATCTGTATCTTTTGCAAGTTTTCAATGTATTATTTCAGAATCTCAGTTTAGGGGTTCTGGACAAATTGCAATGAATGATGCTTGGCCTTGTTTTAAGCCTTACGTTCATATGGAGCATGATAAAATCAGATAATTTATTCCTTTCATAAAATCCCATTCCAAGTTTTTCTTATAGAACTGCAAGTGTGGTTGTTCTATCATCTATGACATCATTAGCTATCTGAAGGTCAATTAAAATAAAACCATAATAGTTTTCAGTCTGACATCAAAAGGATGGATAAGATGTGCATAACACTTGAACTTGTCAATTTTTTTGGCATTTTATTATGAGGTCAAATAATTATTTCGCATCCCAAGTTGCTAATGAAATTCCATGCCAACAGTTCAACCCTTGTGCTTTACCTTATATTTTCACTATATACTAATACTATAGCTTAACCTTCAGCTTGGTTTGACTTGACATGAAATTCTCAACTCTCTAGTAGTTTTTCTGTATATACGACTAATGGGATTTTTGCCTTGATGGTTGTTTCATTCTAGCATATCTAAAGAGATTTCCATTGAAGTAACTATGTTTGCTAGTGTGGTGTTCCCATGTCTCGACCCAGGTCTATTCAGGTCTATACATGATTACTTAGAGTTTATAACATAAAGTGGGAATGGATATTTAGTTTTTGAATGAAGAAAAATAAAGAGGTCGGCAAATTTTAAGGCAATTAGTGTTTTTTAGAAAAAAAAAAAAAAAGATAGTTATAGAAAATCAGAATTTAAGAAAATAGATGAAAAGTAGAACTTGGGATTGAAATAAATTAATTGCAAAATAATTAATAACTATCCTAATTTGTAGAGATGCGAAGATTTACACTTGCGCAACTCACTACTTCAATTTATGGGGAATGGAGAGGATACTTAGATGTTCCTTGAGGGTTTGTTTTGGTAAAAATACTTGTAGGGTGAATTGAAGTGAAGTGAATATTGATGAGAAAATCAAATATTATGGGGTATAATAATTGTATGATGAAAATTTATTTTTAGTGGCTTGATAATGAAACTTTTTTATTTTTTACGTAAAAGGTAGATGAATTTTTGTCTTTTAGAAGGCCTGAGAATGTTGCTTTTTAACTTTTTCTTAAATGTAGGAGGAAATTTTAAAATTTATACTTTTGATATGACCCATGGTCTTTTCTTGTCTGGTGAAAAGAAGCTTTACTTCACTCCACTTTATTAGTGAAATGGCGAAACAAACCCCGATAGAGTTGTCCAAGCTCGTTCATCTTTGATCTACATTTCAAATAATATTAATTGGCTTTAAAATCTACAAGTGTTATTATTTATTATTTTATTTTCGAAAGGTTAAACCTTGCAAAAAGAAATTTCCTTTAAAAAAATCTATGATTGCTATTAGAGTTAGTTTTTATAGAGGAATTATTGTTTTAAGAATTTCAAAATATCTTTTTTCTAGGAAATTTGATCAATCAAAAGTCCCACATATACCGATTTCCAAATGTCAATTTGAATGGTTTTTATTAATATTTATTATGTTTTGAAATTCTCCTATAAATACAAGGAAGCGATGATATTGACGCTCTCTAAAATAAAGGGAGCAATGTGTATGTAAAAAAAAAAAAGTGGCCCTAGAGGACCATCCTTTTACGAGGGAAACTAAAAGGGCTTTTTTTAGTGCGATTAACATCTAAGGTGATTTCTTTGATAAAATACTTAATGTTATATATAAAAGTTATTCTTTTAAATATTCAATATTCATTTTTTTTAATTATAGAGTTAACCACTGCCAAACCAAACTTCGACCCATATCTATGGTAGAGTTGCATTTGATTGATATGCTCTCTCAAATAGGTCACAAAATAACCACAATGGCGAAGTGTTCACAAATTGTAATCTTGAAGGGTCGATTCATTGCCCTCATTTATCTTGGTCCAAATTTTTCTATCTCCTAAAAACCTCATGAGAATGAATATAGGTGGGCTCCAAATAATAATAAATTTGTGGGGCATATAAAAAAGTAAATTTTCACTAAGTAATGCTCCAAAGTGGGCCACCCAGAGTACGGACGACGGAACAATTTGTTATCATATTGCCAAACAAGTTATATCCAGCAAACTCCTAGCACATCCAAATCCGGTGCAACCTAGTCTCGGCACGGGATCAGAAACCAACATGGAAATGATGCCAAACAGGCCCATAGGTTTGGGTGGGATTTTGAAATCTACCAGATATAAAATCCAAAACTATATTTAACACTTCAGAAGGCTTACTTATATGGACGAGACCTTTCCTTTAAGATCATCATAATCAATTCACCATTTAAATAGATTTCAACCCCCTTTTCAAATACAGATCGGGAACTTTCCTCACTTGCAAATCAACCCAACTCACCACGCCCCGTTTGCTCTCTCTTTGTTACCACACCCTTAAATCAATCCAACCAATCACACACACCATTTGCAGATCAACCAAACCCCATCGCACACCTCACCTCCAGATCAACCCAAATCACAGACACCCCACCTATAAATCAAATCAATCCAATACGTACCCTCTGAGAAGATGGGCAAAAGGAGAGATAGAGAGGCAAAGAGAACGAAGAAACAAGGGAGAGCGAGAGAGATGGCTGGCCTGGGCAGTGGGGTTTACCTAGTCTCGACACAGGATCAGAAACAACATGAAAATGATGCCAAACAGGCCCGTAGGTTTTCATGGGATTTTGAAATCTACCAGATATAAAATCCAAAACTATATTTAACACTTCAAAAGGCTCACTTACATGGACGAGACCTTCCTTTAGGGCTCGTTTGGTAATTCAACTTGCAAAGTCAACTTAAGTGGAGTCATGTCCCAACAGTCATATAAATCACTTCACCGCATTCGATATCTGAAGTCCTACAGTACTGCAAAATCGCCCCTATTCCCCCATACACCTGTCCGTGCAGAACCTACGATACTCCATTTGCAACCCTACCAATCGCCATATGGTGAAGTAGTGGGATTTCTTGTAGCCAAAACAAGGCAACAATCAAGTCACCCATCCCATCAGAGAGAAGAGGATGATCTTATCCACTTCCCAACTAACGAAGGCGCCTAGGAGGAGGAGACAGAGAGTCATCCCTACCAACGATCATTCAATACACATTACTCAGCACCTACACCAGGGCAGATCAGTGTAAATGAGGTCTTCAACTCTGCTGCAAATCTAAGGATTCAAGAACGCCCAATCTTTGATATTTTTTGAGATCCGAAACCACTGGCTACATCGGAAAGCGGATCTACACCGCCCAAGTCCACGAAAATTAGGGATTTGCAAATTTTCATCTCCTGGAAGTTTTAGTGAAAATCTCTGTGCAGCGCGTCCCGTCAACCCTAGAGACCGGATCCACCCCAACTTTACCATAACAGCGTCTACTCCTTCATCTGTAGATCTACCGAGACTTCTCTCTGTTGCTACTATTCCATCTCTCAATCAAGTGATTGTCCAAACCCAGATCTCGTCACGTGCCTCGTTGATTCTCTCCTCTGATTTTTTTCTTCTTTTTTCCTATTGAAATGAAAAATCAAGACCCCAGTCTAAAACACAGCACAATCCTCCTATAAGAAGGCCACCCCGAGGATGGAGTATGATGCAACAACGATCGGAAGTCGCCGAGTGGGGAAATGGCTTCTGATGCGCAGGCTAACATGTCGGTGGAGTCGCAAGGCAATCAGGCAACCCTGACTCAATCACCTTTACTACATCTGTGCGTTTTAACATATGCTTATATTAGTTGAAAGCTGATAATGGGTGCATCATACACTTATGGCTTAAGCTTAGTTGCATGTTGAAATTATTCTCTGATCTGTCTGTAATTAAAATATTTTCCTGTTTGTATATAGACTTACTTCATTGGAAAATTTTCACTAACCATTGGCCCACATAATGAATTATCAAACATGGGACGAGATTCAAAATCACACATCGTACAGCCACTGGATGTTGATCAAACCTGTTATGCCTCTTGATGATATAAATTATCCAATCTAACTCGATTTGCCATAAGTTCATAATTGATTAACGACATACTCATATTCTAACCAGAAACTGATGCTGATTGAAATGCCAATTACCTAAATTTGATGGAACCAAACATCACTGGTAAGGCCCCTAACAAATGGAGCGTGAACGTTCGTTTTATTATAGTTCAAAATAAGAGGAGGAGGGAGGCCAGAACCAAGAAAAAAAAAAGCAGTCCTGGCAGGTGCTCTGGGCAACTCTAGCAGCCTTTCAAATGCAGGTTGCGGTTGTGGCTTGTAGTAATCTTCACCTGGGAAAATAAAAGGGAATGCAGGAAAAGATGGAGTGCCGAACGAGCACATTATCTGCCTAAGCTTACAAGGGGGAGGGAAGAGGGAGTGTATTAGTCAGCTCAGGCTAAACAAGCTAGCTTTGATTATATGTGCGAGCTTCTAAGAGTGGATGGGCCTGCTGCAAGACAGTCGTGAGATAACCGTTGAAGAGGAGGTCGCAGCGTGCCTGCACATTCTTGCACACGCTGTGAAGAACCGAATGATAGCGTCCAGGTTCATGAGGTTCGGGGAAACGGTGAGCAGACACTTTCACGGAGTGCCGAGCGCTATCCTCGCGCTCTCTTCTAATTTCATCCGCCTGGCTGGACAGCATACGCCCCCTGGACCACCGAATTTCCAGGTACATTGTTACTGGGACCTTTTCAATTGACCAATGTTCACATTACAACTGTGGACAATGTGCAATCTTACTCATCCAATCTAACAATGTCTGTCATGCTAACAGGATTGTCTAGGGGCAATCGACGGCACTCACATCCCTGCCTTTTTACCCAATACATTCACAGCCACGTTATCGAAATCGGAAGGAACGTTGTCACAGAACGTTCTGGCAGCTTGTGGTTTCGACTTAAAAATCCAGTATGTGCTGCCCGTTGGGAGGGTTCGGCGACAGACGCGCGAATCTTGCATAACGCACTATCAAGGCAGACCGCTTGTCGTGCCGCCAGGTATGAGACATAATTCACACATTTAAGTCTCTCAGCAATAAGAACATGGCCAAATGAGTGGAGTGTAACCACTTCATTATCCTATCTATTGGATTAGGTCGATACTACCTCGTGGATACTAGATTCGCCAATGCACCGGGGGTTCCCTCGCTCCATACCGAGGAGTTTGATATGATTTGAAGGACCACCCTAGGCAGACACCAGACAATGCGAAGAAACTGTTTAACAAGAGGCATTCTCAACCAAGGAATGTCCATCGAAAGGTCCTTCGGCCTGTTTAAAGGGAGATTCGAAATACTACGGACAGCACCCCAATATGATTTCACCCCATCAGGTGTCAATAGTGCATGCCTATTGCACATTGCATAACTATATCCTCATCTAGAATGAGGGACCAATGCCTGATGGGGACGATAACGAAGCATCTAATGTCAATGATGCTGTCCATTATGATGATCCAGTCGATGAAATCGATCTAGCAAACGTTTTCAGGTCGTACACTCAGCGAGAGAGGGATGAGTGGCATGCATTCCGGGATAATTTTGCAGCGAGAATGTGGCAGAGTAACAGTCTAATAGGGCTCATAGAGCAATTTGATGGGTCTGAGGAGATGTTGATGTCATATATACTAAGGATTCCATCTGGAATTTTTTTTTTTTTGTTTATCTCTTAGTCATTTTCCCTTTTTCCTTTGTTGTTTTTGGAACACTATCAGACCGAACTGCATATTATTATAGCTGCTAATTAAGGACCAATATTTATGGATGAAATCTCATGAAGTTCTCGCTGTATTATCACTGTTTTGGGTTGGGATTACAGTTTTATCAGTTTTTTAGCTATATTTTCAGTTTTTAACTGTTATCACTGACGAATCTCTGTATAGCCCCTCCTGTGTGTGTAGAGGAAGAATTAATGTTTTCAACGCAAAGATGGACGAACTACTACTGGATACTCATGTTTGAACAAGTGGCATTGGGAAAGGAAGGGTGACCGAGCTTCAAGGACGAGGCATACGTTGCCGTTGTGAGCGCGATGACTACGGCTGGCAAGGTTGGAAGGGTCTTGACAGAGGCACGATAAGGAAACCGATGTAAAATCTAAAAAAGCAATACACTGTATGCACGGAGTTGCTAAATACATCCGGTTTTGGCTTCTATAATGCAACGAAGCGGATTGTGGCTACTGATAAAGTCTGGAGGATTGGCTTTGGTATGGATGCCTAGACGGTCAAATATTTTTTAGAATATTCTATACATTGTGTCAGCCAACAACACGTATCATTTCGTATTGCAGGGACATCCTGATGCACATTCCTGGCGTTCTAAGACAATCGACTACGACAAGCCTATCGCTTGTTTTTTGTCGTGATGTCGCAACAGGCCACTTCGCACGTTCGTCGCAGAATGCCACACCTGTGTACGACTCTCAATCACGCACAAACACGCAGGCCGTGTCCGAGAATGCAGAGAAATAGGAATCGAGGATTGCCTAGAGGAAATACGCATGAGCAATGGTGGGTGTGAAAGTTCAACGGTATCTAGAAACAGATGAGAAAGGGCACAAGCATGACAGAATTCATCACAGGTTTTAAAAAGCCTCTGGTGCGATAGGGAAATCAATCGAGGATGTCGCCCATACGATGCTGGATCCTTCATAGCGCCTTTCAGAAATAATCGCTGCCGAGCTCAAAAAAATACCCGAATTGTCCCCTGCCGATCTGGATATTGAGCATGAGTGGCTGAACAACAGTTCGGACAGTTCGATGACATTCCTACACTCGAAGGACAAGTCGTCATGGATATTCCGTCGCCTAGAGCCCATGCACAGGGAAACTGGACTCTGACGGATGCGGGCATGAGTCATAGCCAGAGACATAATTTGCTATGACAAGCCTTGTTGTCTAACTCTAGAACCGTTTTCATGCACTTATTCTGAATTTCGAGCTATAATGTGTATTAATATGGACTTACATCAGTCCACACCATGCTAACTTCCCTCACGCTAATGACTAAGGAACTTTTTGTCTCTTGAAAACAGTTGGTCTATAAATAGGATAGTATTTAATATGGACATCGACTGCTGGTATATGGCTTTCGCAGCCAATCCTGCAGTTTTGGAATCGATAGTACCTACTACTATTATTAGTGTTAGTAGGAGTTTTCTATATATTATGATGTTCTTCTATATTATTAGATATGCAGCGTCCCTAGTGCGACTCGACTGTAACAGGCTAATATAATGGTTCTGTAGGATATACCAGTCTGTCTGCCTGAACATGTGTTGTGAACATTCGTTGTTGTGATTTATAATAACTTGTTATTCTTGCACTGTAACGCATGTTGCTCCTTGAAATTTTTTAAATCTGACTGTGTGCACACCAATTTAAATTTTTTATTCTGCACTCTGTATTCCCAGTAGCTCTATGGATGTTACTTTGCGTCTTCTCCTAACTTATGTCATGGGTTAGCTATTTATGTTTTGCAGTTGCAGAAATCCAGAAGGTTAGCTTGCATGCAGACTGATACAGAGTGACCCCATCTTAGGGGGCCTTAGTTTCCAACATAACCATCCATTTCGACATTAGCCAGGTGGACGATTGCCAGAGCAAGAGTGGTGTTGTTTGCGCCCAACTCAAGCAAATACCCTAGAGGTCACTACATCATTGCTTACCACCGTTGTAATTGCCGCGGTATGTCACATTCCGCCACCTCTAGTTTTCAAGCAGCACCAAATTGCCATTGTGGTAATGGATACATGCATTTAATTCACATCCCATACGAAGGCCAATCCCACAGGAAGTTCTAGGGATTGCCGAAATGGGACGGTAAGTCAGCTACGTGGTGTGATGACTACAATAGATTAGAACGCCTGTTTCTTAATCCAACACCATCCTCTTTCTATGTGATTTGTATAGGAAGGTTACGTGGATGTGGCACATTCCTTTTGAAAGACAGAGTATCGATCGTCACCACACACTAATTTGGATGAGGTGCCATGCCATATAATCGACATTCGTCTTGATTTGCAGAGACTGTCAACTAGTCTGGACCGGCTGAAGGGGAAATCGAGATGCAAAATCGACTTGTTCAAGTGGAGATGGAAGGAGGCACGAGAAGAGAAAGTTGTTGGAGAACAACTTACACATGCGGAGAAAATTTATATTTCTGTTGCTAACTACCTTTCTTATCTGTGCTGCACATATCCATGCTCTACATGTAGTCGTATGTTCCAGTTATCACCATATGCTTAGAACGATCAAATGTGCCTGCTTATTTATATGACTTTTTATCTGTATATATATCCTTTTGGGCTGTCTGTCAAACACAATGGCTATCACGTAGAAACCCATGTGTCCTCTATTCTAACGGCAGTTCGAAATGTGCCCGGATTTGGATAAGTGTGATGTTAATACTGCAAAATAGACGTCAGATTGTGCATTAGCGCCGTGATTTCAATTTTTAGTTGTGAGGACTGTTTTTGAATTAGGTACGGTACCCCATTAGATGAAACTACCGTTGTATGAAACTTGTTGAGATAATCAGTGCCCATAAAATGGTAAACTGGCGTGACCATCATACAAATGTAGCTCACAGTGGCCCACCCCCCCTCCACTCAAGTGAAATCGAATGGCAGCCTACTTTTTCATACCAAAGCATATAATGTTTATGTGGTCTCCCAAGCAAATTTCATATGCAGTGCCCCACTTGCGGAACGGGAAGTCTAACGTCTTCACCCATACCCTCGAGGAGACAAACCAAAACGTGGGTCACACACGTGTTGGGTGTTCGCTGGAATGACGCTCTGGATAAATTCGGGTGTCGACTAAAAATTGTTCAATCCACACATGCATCAGATATTCAACATGACATATCCAAAACAAGAGATTTTTCCACCTATGAAGTGATTCTCAATCCACAGATATAGCGATTATAAAAGTTCTTCTAGAAAGATCAGGGACCACCAAAAGGAAAAAAGTAATATATGACAGATTGACAGATTTTATCAAGACAGATTTAAATCCAATATAAGACAGGCATTCAATAAATGCCCTAACCCAGGGACACCCTTGTGAGTCCGAAAGTCTTCAGCTGGTTGTTGTACATGTCATGATCCATCTTCTGGCGAAAATACCACATATCCGATTTGTGAGAAATTGAGAGCACAGCCTTGGCAGATGATCTGCAGATGGCCATGACGAAGGTACCGCAATCATCACTGATTACAAAACGTACGATTAATATGTTAGACAATTCAGCGATAATTATGGCGGTGGATGAGCCCGAATGATGCCAAAGAGGATAGGCTTACTTGTTACTGTCGGATGTGAATTTTGATCCCCCCGGGGAGGGAAATCGCCATTCAACTATATATGTTATTTAAAATTTTACATCGAAAATAAGGATTCTGACCACCCTCAAAATCGACGAATCACGATCGCCAGCTACGGTAACGGCCGTAACACCGTTCTTCAACAGAAGCTGAAAAAAAAAAAAAGAAAATAAGTGGGTGGGTTCTTCTTCTCGTTTAATGTGCTGCCGGCAACACACGACGGTTGTCTTGTCACATTGATTTGGGTCTCTTGGGTCTCTTTAATATAGGGTCAATTCAGGGTCATGAGTTAAAGTCCAAATAAGGTTAATCCTCACATAGCCAAATCATAGTATTTCCAAAAAAAAAAAAAAAATACAATAAAAGGGGGAGGTGC
>QPKB01000003.1:33712963-33831746 GCA_003546025.1 Camphora micrantha | reverse complement strand
GTGTTTGGTGATTTTCACTAATTTCAATGTACCATTGAAGTGTTTGAAAATTTATAAAAAAAACTCACAAGATGATATACCAAATAAGAAATGAAATGAAAGTAATCAATTGACCCAATGCAGGACCCACTAATTAGTTATTACATGTGTTAATAATCATGGTAGGACCCATCTATTGTTAAAAAATTACTGGATTAAATGTTTAAACCTTAAGATCCAAGGAATGTTGCTTAATTAGGTAGGTCCATCAAATATCGATAGTCATAGTGTAATTCATCTAATGGTGATTATCACAAATGAGTATATCTAGTGTTTTTGTCTATCTATTGTCAAGTAACATTGATGAATCCATCTATGAGAAATTATTGTGGGGCTTATCACGCACTGAGCCTGAGATTTTGCTCATCTCGAAGTGCGACGTACGCCCGCGTAGAAATTCGAACCGACTTGAATTCCATCTATGAGTTTTCCCACAGGATATCACGTGTGAGATTTAGAATTTCCTAAACCTTTATCATGCAACCATATATCCATCCAATTTCATAAATATATCACATAAGACATGATATAAGAGCATAAACCAATCCATGAGGGTAGTTAAAAGTTTAAGTTTCCAACGTTAAAAAATTATAGCAGGAGCAAAGTATTAATTAAGTTTACAACCCCAATAAAATGTCTAACTCAAGTTTAAGTTTATGGCAATCCATGCCATGGTCAAGGGTAAATATGTCGACCAATCAGCTCAACGAATAGACGTCTAGAAGACATCTTCAGGGGCCCACTTTGCTAGCTGTTGAGGAGTCTCCTCCCCAACCTCCATGATCTCTGGGATAATGGTGTTAATGTGGTCCTTATCTGTAATGCCAAGTGTAGCACCATTAATTAGACTAAGTTAAGCAAAATACACATGCATAAAGCATAACATTGCATAACAAATGAGTAGAAGTGACATGATAGATCATATGAGGTCAAGTAAGGAATCTAAGCATAAGTAGTGCGTGAATAAGCGTGATACATAAGGAATCAAGGACGATAAGTACATAAACATACATAAAAATTTGGCACAAACACATGAGCCATATTCTCCTATATAAGCATATAAACATGGAATCACATGAGAGCATAAGCATAGCATAATATAAACATGGGGAACCACTTGGAGGCATAGGGCACGGAAACTCCATTGTGGACTTGAGGTTCCGATTAAACGCCATAAATATCCCATCTGCAGAGGTCCATGAAAATATAAATAAACCCGCACGCACCAGCTGGATCCAACCAAGCTAAGGTCGAAGATAAGTGGTGCCGACTCAAGGAATAGAGTGTACATCAAATATCATGGTGTAACATAGCATGACCATAAACATATACAATTGTAAACATGGACAAGTACACGACCATAATCATAAGTGTGTTACACTACATCACATTTAAACATATATATATATATATATACACACAATGCATAAGGAAACATATGGCGTAAAATAACAAGATACATCAACTAAGCAAATGGACATGAGATAACATGTACAAATCATGCAAGAGTACAAGAAAATAGAAATGAAATGCATGAATAAGGATTGCTATGGAATCGAGGACGCATGATAAGCCAATCCTATGGTTTTGGAACACTTGTGGGCTTCATCATCCAACAATATGTAGGCTTAAGGTTTCTGACATCATTAGGCTATAAGAGAAACCTTGGCATTATATAATTTGGGACGCCAAATACATTAAGTACGACCTCTAGTTCTGGGTAAAAGAAGTCTAAGAGAGTTTCCATGAGTGTGTACATGCGCTCAAATGACACTCTCTAGCACTAATTAATCCATTGGGCATGTCATTAGGGTATACAGGTATCATACTATGGTCAACTATGGTCAAAACAAAAAAATCTAATCTCCTCAAGTTTTTGGGTGGGGAGCTCGAGCGTGCATAGGGGCGCTCGAGCAGGCCTGCTCTCTAGGAAGTTTTCGCTCAAGCGGGAATAATGTGCTTGAGCGGGTCCTCTCTCTGGAATTTGTGCGCTCTCATGTGATTTGAGCCCTGTTTCCTTCTATAACAAGGGTATTCCAAACCCTTTCCTCCCCAAACTCATACATATATAGGTCTAAATCCTGCAAATTAGAGCCTCTGATGCTCTTCAAAACTACTACAAACCACATTTACTCCAAATCAAAACCCTAGATCAAATTATTAACAAACCCATTTTCAAATCTAAAATCATATTAATGAACCAAAATGAGCTGAAACCCGGGTAACTAGCATGAAATCCATATAAGAATAAAAGAATAGAGAAGAACATGCACATTTTTTAGTTGTTTACTTGCCTTAGGTGCTTCAAACTCAAATCTCACTTACTACCAAGCCTCTCTAGAGCCAAAGCCCCCAAATCTATTTGTCCCTAAACAAAACCCTACACCAAAAAGATGAAATGTTGATTGAAATGTTTAGTAGATCTAGGCTTTTAGGAATGATTCCAACCAAAGGAAATGAAGTTTGGAGAGTGATAGCTAACACAAAAGATGGAATAAAGAAAAGGAAGCTTGGAGAAAATGACACTTAAAGAAATGGGTTCTTGTTGGAGAAGATGAAGTAAAAGACTCTCAATCTCTCTCCATTAGGTGTTTGGAAGCAAGGAAATGGGTACCTCTTGCTAATGGGGATGAAATGAAATGGAAGAGATAGGGTTTAGGGTTTTAGCAAGGATTTTATACTTATGAAGTTTCTGATAATTGCAGGAAAGTCCAAAATCTAATAAGGATTTTGCAGTTTAAGGCTTTTGGATCATAAAAGGGTCTAATTAGGCTTAAATGAGTTGGGTCAAAACACGAAAATCGAAGAACCACTTATGACCTATGAAATACACCTAAAATCATCAGAAAATAGAATAACACACACAGGACCTAGTAAACCCAAAATACTTAAAAGTTATAACGCTACCTAGTCAATGGTCAAACCCCTTTCTAATTTTCCTAACCAAGCCCATATACATTCAAAACACCCATTAGGTATCTAATTAGGGTTAATTAGACACTAAACACTAAACACGATTAGGGTAGGATCAGGATCTTACATGGCTCATTTGATACTGGTAGTCATATTGTTGACACCAAAAATGCCACTTTGCCAATTCAACATCAAGAAGCTATATATAAAGCCGCATCCTACCACAAACAAGCAATGATACTTCAAGCATAAAATCTTGTCAGAATCAAACAAAAACAACAAGATCCTTCAAAACAATCAAAAGAGGAGAACACATGAAGTTCCGGGCCATTTCAACACTGTTTGGCCTAACTTCACTCCTCCAACAGCTGCACAAGAACTCCAGGAGGCGACATCATCGAAGACATCAGATCTTCAATCAGAGCCTATGGATGGTCTCAAAATACCTCCAAAAGGCTCCATGTCAAGTTCTAGGTCAAACTGACGGCGTTTGACCCTACATCAACCCTCAAACAACAAAATCAAGCCTCTCGACGGCGAGAACCACCAAGGCCATCACTCATCAAATAAAGCAATGAGTGACTTCAAAAGGCTTCCAAAGGGCTACATGTTAAGTTTCATGTCATTTCGACAACATTTGACTATACTTTGACTCTTGGAAACCAAATCAGGCCTGCTGGCGGTAGAGCTCCTTGGGACCATGATATCCAAATTAGAAGTAATGGATCATCTCAAAATGACTCCAATAAGATCCTTGTCAAGTTTCAGGTCAATCGGACATCGGTTAACCATACATCAAAGCCGGCATCTTCCTCTCAACAAAATCAAGTCTATTGGCGACAGACCCCACATGGATTCAAAACTGAAACCAAAGCCTATGGTTGGTCTCATTTATTGCTCAGTAGGCTTCACCTCAAATTTCAGGTCATTCCGACATCGTTTGACCCAGTTTTGGCTTCTGACGGAAAATCGGCAACTCTGTGCGACAAAGTCTTCAGCTTGCCCAGAAAATAAGAAACTTTGCGCTATGATGCGTAAGGCTTCTCATCAAGTTTTCTGCAAGGAAATCATGCCAATATATGTAAAAAAATGTCATGAAAAATACCTAAGAAAAAAGAATTAGAAAAATCGGAAAGACGGCCGAAAATTGGCGACCAAAAGGGGAGAAACCCCCCATAGTTGCCGACGACCCTGGGTGCATGGTCGCCGGCCACCCTGGAGATCCAGGTCCCTAGATTTTTGCCGAAAGACTGTTTTCGGTCCCTTTTTACGTTTTGAGATGTCTGGCCCCTGTGATTTTTCAAGAATCTGACTTTTGTGGCACGGAATCCGTCGATCTCCGTCAACATCACAGATCCTTCGTCAAAAGCACAGAATCATCATCGATCGCGCTTCAAAATTGTCAACCGACTGAACAAAAGAGTACACTTTCTGCTTGATCAATCAAGAAATCGACATGACAGATAGTATCAGTCCACTGGTAGCAATCAATGCCTAAAGTTGCATGGTCATCCAACATCGATCAGCATGAAGATCCATCGGCGATCATTGCAAAGAGAATTCCAAAAGACGTGGCACGGCCCATGACTCTTCAAATGCTTCGGCGACTGTTCACACCAAAAATATCATTATGTCCATTCCACACCAAAAGCTACATGGAGCCACATCCTGCCATAAATAGGAAGGCACCACTTCAAGCATCAGATCTTGTCAGAGTCAAACAAAAACTGCAAGGTCTTTCAAAGCAGCCAAAAGAGGATTACACATGAAGTTTTGGGCCATTTAAACATCATTTGGCCTAACTTCACTCCTCCAACAGCCAGACAGGAGATCCCGGCAACGACAGTGTCGAAGACTACAAAACTTCGATCAGAGCCTACGGATGGTCTCAGAATACCTCCAAAAGGCTCCATGCCAAATTTCAGGTCATTTCGACAATGTTTGACCCAACCTCGACGCTCCGAAGCAAAATCAGGCCTGCCGGCGGCGGAGCACCCCGGAATCATGGCATCCAAATTGGAGCTAATGGATCATCTCAAAATGACTCCAATAGGTCCCCCGTCAAGTTTTAGGTCAAACGAACATCGTTTGGCCTAGTTCCAAAGCTCGGCATTTTCCTCATGACGAAATCAAGGCGAGCATTTGCGGGACCCCAAACGGCTTCAAAATTCAACCAAAGCCTATGGTTGGTCCTATCTACTGCTAAAAAGACTCCCCGTCAAATTTTAGGTCAATCGGACATCGTTTGGCCTAGTTTCAAAGCTCGGCATTTTCCTCGAGGTGAAATCAAGGCGAGCATTTGCAGAACCCAAAAAGGCTTCAAAACTCAAACCAAAGCCCATGGTTAGTCTTATTTACTGCTCAAGAAGCTCCACGTCGAATTTCAGGTCATTCCGACATCGTTTGGCGTAGTTTCAACGCTTGACAAAAATCGGTAAATGCCGCACAACAAAGTCTTCGGCTTTCCAGAAAAATAGGAAACTTTGTGCTCTAATTTGCGTGGCTTCCCATCGGGTTTTTTTCAGGAGAATCAAGCCAATAAATGAGGGGAAATGTCAGGAAAAATACAGAAGAAAAAAAGAAGCAAAAAAGGTCGAAAAACGGCGGAGAAAAGGCGACCGGACGACGACCAACAAATGGGCCCAAGGCCCATGGTCTCCGGCGACCATGGAGTTCCGGCGACCCAAAAGTCGCCGAAAGACCCCTTTTTCAGGTCCTTTTCGCGTTTCGAGTTGATTGGCCCCTGTGATTTTTCCAAAATCTGATTTTTCGTTCATGAAATCCGTCGATCTTCGTCAACATCACGGATTCGCCGCCGAAATCATTGGATGATCATTAGATGCCTCGAAATCGCCAACCGGCCGACAAAGAAAGCACACTTTCTGCCCACCCGATTGTGAAATCGACAGGACAGATGTTGCCGGCACATTGACATTAATCAATATCTGAAATTGCATCGCCATCCGACATCAAACAACATGTGGATCCACCGGCGATCATTGCAAGAAGAATTTCAAAAGACGCGGCGCGGTCCGCGACTCTTCAAGCGACTTGGCGGCCAATTAATGAGGTTAAATGACCCATTTTATGACAAGTTAATGCGGTCATTAACTCATTATTTTGGACGGCCTAATCAAAAGCAAGCAAACGGGAGTTACAAGTCAAATGATTCATGGCATTAAAGCCATGAAACTCCTCCCATGATGGAGATTAAAGGCAATTAAAAGTTCATTATTCTCCATCAGCCAATCAGATTCAAGGAAAAAGGAGTTACAAAACAAATAATTTAAAACTTGTAACTCCTCCCATTATGAGCATTAATGCATTCAATGCTCATAAACCCCCCCTAAATGGCTACCAAAGGCCTATAAATAGGAGGGCATTCCAAAGGGAAAAACCCGGGGGAAAAAAATCCAGAGAAATCGCCAGAGAAATTCACTCGAAGTCCAGAGAATTGCCCGGAAAATCCAGAACTCCTGCAACTCTGCTGCAAGACCACCAAAAGGTGATTGAAGCACCCTTGGGGGGCCACCCCCCCAAGGACCTCCCTTCTTCTACCAATATGGCTAAAACGTGGCTTTTCAGCCCGTTTACTTAGCTTTTTATCGGATATAAGACATTCTCTTGGTCTTTATCCTTTAAAAATCTGAGGTTAAAAAGCCAAGACAAGAATCCAAGAATCATGTTCTCATTTGCATGGACGACGGCGGAGCCCATACATGGCTCGGGTCCGTCGATCTGAACGTGTCCCCCACAATCGAATGAGAAGTTAGATCCCTTTTCTTGCTTTTCCTTTTGTACTTTGTATTTTTTTAAGAGACAAAAAAATCACAATTCTTGTCTTTCATAATGGATAAGATTTGTAAATCGCCTTTTACGGCAAAATCGCCTTTTACGACAAACAAATGAAATCGCCTTTCACGGCATATAAAAAAAAAAACCTTTGTCCCTTTTCTTAAAATGTGTGCAATGGGAAACTAGAAAAAGTTTTATTTCCCCTTTCTACTTGTGAAGGTGGATCTTCGGATCACCATTCCAAGATTCCAAGTAGAAAAGTGAAATTGGCATACCCGTACAAAATGTTGATACCCTTTACTTTTTTTCTCCTCCCCTCCGCCGTACCCCGAAAGACCCGGGGCGGAGGCAGCGGGAGAGAGGGAAGAATCGGGTCCATCAGCGACCACTTAATGCAGTTAATGGCTCATTTTATGACAACTTAACGCAGTACGGCCCAATCAGAAATAAGGAAAAAGGAGTTACAAGTCAACCATAATCATGGCATTAAATCTCGTAAGTCCTCCCATCATGGAGCTTAAAGGCAATTAAAAGCCCTTAATTCTCCATCGGCCAATCAGAAGTCAAGAAAAAAGATTTACAAAATAAAGAAGTTACAAAATAAAGAACTAAAAACTTGTAACTCCTC
The DNA here is from genome assembly GCA_003546025.1 of Camphora micrantha. Lineage (NCBI taxonomy): Eukaryota > Viridiplantae > Streptophyta > Magnoliopsida > Laurales > Lauraceae > Camphora > Camphora micrantha. Next base: position 33,824,371 of record QPKB01000003.1, on the reverse strand, counting down.
CCATCATGTGGCATTAATGCATTAAAAGCCCATAAACCCTCCTCATGGCCACCAAAGGCTTGTAAAAGGAGGTCATTCCAAGAAGAAAGGATCCCGGAAAAATCAATCAAAAAATCTAAAAACGAGAGAAAGCTCTGCAAAAGTTACTACAACGACCTCTCTTCCCTTGAAGAAGTTCTGCAGCAACCGCAACTACAAGGTGACCAAAGTCCCTTGGGGGGTCACCACCCCCAAAGGCCCTTTCCTTCCATTTCCATGGCTTAGACGTGGCTTTTCAGCCCGTCTACTTAGCTTTTTATTGGATATAGGACCTCCTTTTGGTCCTTATCCTCTGAAAATATGAGGTTTAAGCCGATCCAAGCAAATCAAGAGCATTCTCTGTTCTCAGTTGAAGGACGATGGCGAAGTCCACACACGGCTTGCGACCGTCAATTTGAACAAGTCCTTACAATCTCCTCAGAAGTTAGATTTCATTTTCTTACTTTTTCATTGTATTTTGTATTTTTTGAAAGAGACAAAAAAAGTCACAACTCTTGTCTTTCATTATTGATAAGAATTGTAAATCGCCTTTCACGGCAAACATCGCCTTTTATAGCAAAAATCGCCTTTCACGGCAAACATCGCCTTTTATAGCAAAAATCGCCTTTCACGACAAACATCGCCTTTCATGAAAAAAGTTGCCTTTTACGGCAAAGCAAATGAAAATCGCCTTTCACGGCATGCAAAACAAACCATGTCTCTTCTCTTAAATATATGTGCAACGGAAAAATAGAAAAAAGTTAATTTCCTTTTCTACTTGCGAAGGAGGATCTACGGACCACCACTTGTCAATTCCAAGTAGAGTAGAAAATCTGGCATACCCGTACAAAAAATGTTGATGCTTATTTCGTCTCCAATTGCAAAGGGGTTGGACCCCACGGACTCTCACGTCCACAGACCCCAGTAGTACCGCGAGCCCAAAAAGCGAGTCCATCACACATTAACACAAGGGGAGCTACCAAATAGTGAGACCCATTTAATGATGACAAACTGATAATTGCAACTACATAATTCAATCTTGGTAATTAATAAGGAACCTAGCTAATTTTGGTAGTATGAGACCCAGCTAATGTTGGTAATCACATTGAAGACCCCATAGTGTGACATTAATAAGACTCACCTAATATTGATAATTAACAAGGGCTATATAATTGTGATATGATTATAGGACCCCACATTAAACTTGTAAGCATTGTGGGGCCAATCTAATATTGGTAGTCATAGTTGCACTCCTATAAGGATAATTGATGTTGAAAACTTATAGTGGGCCACTATAATTAATGGTTGCCCATGAACTATTTGGTATTTAGGGAAAGTTTTGTAACAAAAAATTATTTTATAATATATCCTTGAATAATATAATACCGAGATTTTTGGAAGAAAGTGAGATATTGTAAGATACTTTCTAAGTTATCCAAAACATCCTTTTTTGGTGAGTAGATTAGATTCTAAATTAGTAGATAATATAACAAAATCTTTTGAAATATCTTGTTTCCAAACACCCCCTAAATAATAAAATAATATCATTTTTTCTTATAATGGAGGGTGTCCTAGCCCTTTGGACTGGACTAAACCCTACAGGTCCAGAGGAGCCTAGTGTGGTAGCACAGTTTCGAACCCTCAATATCTGGGAGAAAACCATGGTCTTACGCCAACTGAGCTACCCCTCAGGTTTAATAATATCATTTAGATTTTAGTGTTTTAAATTTTTATATTGAAGACTTATTGTACTACTTGAACAGATGGAATCAATAATAGTAGACGTTTTGATTCAACAACATAGTTGATTAGGCTAATCCTTATGGAGGACACGATTTTTTTCAATATTTTTTTAAGAGATTTGAAATGAAAAATGAAACTCCTCCAGAGTGAATGTTGAGTCTTGTGTGTGATGGAGTCATCTATAGTATCATATTTAGACAAAAAGAAGTAAAGATCAGTAAAATGAAGAGATGCCACAAGTAAATGCAAAAGGAATAAGTTAATTAATCCTTACACTTGATAAGATAATCATCCCCTTCAACGACATATCCACGACTTTTACTACAATAAGAGTTGGTCCCATTATAAGAGCTTGATATCATATTTAATGCATATAATTAATAGAAGAATTTTCACAAAGGTAAAAAAACTTTTGCCTCCTTTTCAAAAAAGCATGAAAACTTTAATATTTCAAAAGAGTATCTTAGTTACCATATTTCTTTCAATCATGCGAGTACTCACCAAGGGAAAAGTCTAAAAAATGAAAATAATATCCTGATGTCATTTTGCAGGACTTTTCTTGTAATAAATCATTTTGCAGGACTTTTATTTGTAAAAAATGAAAATTCTTCATTGTTGGAAAAAATATAATACGATTACAACCACCGAGTAAATCGACCATATTTCATTTAGACATGTTTTTGTGTATTTTAATAAATTGACATGATCAATCAGAGGACTCTTATTGAATTTATATATATTATGTCCATCACCAACACATATATCAATCTTGAGTGAGCTGGTTTTGCCATCTTGAGTACAATTGAAGTCAAATTAAGAGGAACGCACCTTTAGTCTCCATATGGTTCTGAAAGCTCTAATGGGAGTGAAACTTGGTCTAGCATGAGAGAGACATGAGCCTGTCAGTTCCACCGAGAATGACCTGCCTATGAATGAAGTGAAGATATCAAATATGTTGCCCTAACACTGATGCATGCCTATGAATGAAGTAAATATCTAAAATTTGATGCCCCAACACTTGGGACAGGAGAATGAAGTTATAGCCTAATGGTTGGGAGTTCATGTATCCTCTCCCAACTATCTACAGGTTCTCTCCCCTATGTGTGTAGGTGGTCCTCTAGCTCCTTGTGTATGCTATAGTTCACTCCTTGAGAACACAAAATTTTGGATTAGGTCAGAGCTTGGGTGGCTAATATAGGGTATTTTTGGGTTGAATCTCTCATGTGATATAGTAAACAAGGTCCATTGCTATATATTCCTATGTTCATATCTTTAAAACCGAGAAACCTTTACCACGACATCGGCAAGTCATTCTTGGCTTTTCTAAGCAGACTCCTGTCTTCATGTAAGACCACACCCCCACTCTTTGTAGCCCGAACAATTGAGCTACTCCTACACCAATCAACAGTTTCATGAAGGATTATTTATAGGCGTTGCTGATATAACATAGAATGGATTTGCCTAATCCATTGCTTCTCCTAATCCTCTTGTGAGGAGGAATAAATTCTCACAAGGGAATGGGTATGGTATCTTTGTTGAATTATTGATGCTAATAATCTACATGCTTCCAAGTGGGGTTGACTTTTTTAGAGCTCTAATGTCTACATCGGTTGCGGAATTTGTGTTGGGCCAGTGGCAGCTGAGCTTATGGTCGGACGGAGTGCTTTTGATGATGACCCAGTTCACAATTAGACCAACTTGCAATTGAAATAGAGATTATTAGTTATAGATTTAAATTGGTATGAAAATCCAATGTGGGTAGACTCATTTGATTTGCTAATCAGTTTCTCTAACTCAAGAGTTCAACATCGCTGGCTGGCCGTATATGTGCGTGCTCTCTCTTGGGTCCTAGCTAGCACCCTTGACTTTTTTTAGATCTCTAATGTCTACATCGGTTGCGGAATTTGTGTTGGGCCAATGGCAGCTGAGCTTATGGTTAGATGGAGTGCTTTTGATGTTTGATTCAGAGCTACTCAGTTCACAATTCAACCAATTTGCATTTGAAATGGAGATTATAATTTATAGATTTAAATTGGCATGAGTATCTTTGGTATGTAAATTTTCTCTTCCTAAAACTTCACCAGATGTCATCAAATGATTTAAGCATAGGAGGTTCATAGAAATATGATTTGCTAGAACCATTCTTTGATCTGAAACGTCTGCTGCGAGGCAAAAATGCTTGGGCACCTAGGTTAGCCATATATTGGAATTAGCAATTGAAAGGTTGGATCTATGGATGAATGGAACTTACATGATAATCTGGTACCCACTGATTTTCATTAGTTAGCACTCTAAAGTTAAGGAGGTTAAATTTTCTAATTCAGTCAAATCTGCACCACCACCAACGCTATTCATGATAATTAAATGACATGCTCAGCTTGCTTGAACCATGGTCAGGCAAGAAAAGCAACAAGAAGTAATCGGTTTCTCTAACTCAAGAGTTCAACAATGTCGGCTGACCATGTGCGTGCGAGCTCTCTCTTGGGTCTCAGCCCCCTTGGCTGTGGGTACCAAAAAACTAAAAAAAGATCTCAACAATGGTCAGCCGGGCCTTATGGTTTAGAAGTTGTATTTTGGGCAATGATCCATAGTTACCTTATCCACAACTTTACCAATTTGCATTCATTTCGCAATTTGTAGTTTGAGACTAAATTGTTTTGAAAATGTAATTGGATAGGTTTGTAAGACCCTGACCCTTCTTAAATATACTTAATAGCTAATTAATTATGATTAGATGCTAATTAGGTTGGTTTGCATGTTAGTTAAGTGGTTTAATAGTTTTGATGAGGGGTTTTGGACCAGGTTAGGTAGTTATAAGGACCTTTTTATAATTTTGGAAGAAAGTTAGGGGTCATTTGTAATTTCATAAATAGGAGGATTTTGAGTCCGTTGGTTAGAGAATCTCATTCCGATCAACTTTCGCGTTTTGTCCGAGCCCATTTGAGGTCTTGAAGACCCTTTACCTATCCAATCTCTAAAATTCCATGACTTACAAGAGAAAAGGGGTCAATTTGTATAGAACAATAAGATGCTTATTTCATAACCCAACTCCAGCTCTCACTTACCCTTCTTTTCAAAAAAGAAAAAAAAAAACACATATCCGCTTGAGCTCTTCTCCGTTCATTCCTTCTTGCTTCCAATCAGCTAAGGAGACCTTTGCATGTGGGATTTCTCAACCTCTAAGGTCTCATCTCTTTCATCTTCTTCTCCATTGATAAGTCCATAAAACTTCATATCATTGTCATTATTTCAACTAGATTTTCGACTTATTTAGGGATAAATCATTTGAATTTCATAAAAATATGCATCAATGTTTTCAAATTGGATTTTATGAGAATTTATGTTTAGTTTTGAAATTTTACATATATTATGGAATTATTATTTTTGAATTATCTTATTATCCTCTTGAATAACTTCATTTTTACATATAAACTCTTTTCACTGTTGCATTGTACACGAAATTTTGAGTAACATAGTATATTTGCTTGAGTTCATAAGTGTCCATTTGGGTCCCATGCATGACATGATAATTTTCTATGGAAAACTATTATTTTTAATTTAGTTGATTTATTTTATAGAAAATACACAAATGAGACCCACTTGCGGAGCCACACAGAAGTTGTGCAGAGAAAGGAATCCAAAGAAGAAAAGAAACCAAGAAGAAAAGGACAAGAAATCGACCTCTAGTGGGACCCACCTTGGGCATGATTCCCAAGGTGCACACCCAAACCGTGGTGGCCCAGTTATTTTTGCAAGCAATTTTTCCTCCTAGTTTTCGAGAGATCTGAACTTCAAAAAGGCATCCAACTTTAGCAACAATTGAAGGCTTGGAGAATAAGAAAAGAAAGAACTCAAATTCAAAGTTCCAAATCTCGAAATTTGAATTATCAAATTTTAAAAAAGTGCTTTTTGCATATACCCCCCTTAGGTTTTTAGAATTTATAAATATACTCCTATGGTTTTGGTATTTGTAAATAGGCCCCTGCCTTTTTATTTTAATACCTTTTGTGTCCCCAAAATCAATAGCCCTCAACCACCAAAAGTTTTTAGAGTGAAATGACTCGTTTGCCCATCTCTTTATCCCTTTACGTTTAAATTCAAAAGCTTGCACTTATTTCTTTAAAGCTTGTAACATTAATAATTACATTTAATTGGAGAGAATAACCATACGTAAATCTGTTTTTATCAATACGGGGCTTATTTCATTAAATCCAAATTGGTTATAATGACAATCAATGCATGTGCTTATAATAGGCTATACTTGATCCTATCTATGCACGACCTACCGTTAGACTGGCTAAAGTCATAAAATACACGATTAGGCTTCATGTGCATTAAAAAGTTATTGAGAGAGATTGTTGGGAGTTGTGATAAAATAATGGTATTTTGTAACTAACAATATACTCATTTTTGTTTAATGAATATAAAGGCAAAGATGTCATTTTTAAAAGTTCATCACAAATCTCAGGGTGGTTACCCACTCTCATTAGGAATACTAATTTTGGGGACATAAAAGGTATCGAATTAAAAATGTAGGGACCTATTTACAAATACTAATACCACGGGGACCTATTTACAAATCAAACAAATCTTAGGTGGATATATACAAAAAAACTCTTTAAAAAAATTTGAATTTCAATTTTTCAAAAGAGAGAGAAGACTTTCCAAAAATTCAAGAAGTCTAAACAAGGAAGATTTGATCTAGATAAGATCAATGATGGAGTTCGCATAGAGTTTTTATCAAAGATGGAAGTTGTGAAAATTAAGGAGAGTACTGTAACAACATGAACCCCAAATTGGAAAGAACTTTCTAAAACCCCTATTCTTTCTCCTATTTTTATATTTTCTCTCTATATTTTCTCTCACTCTCTTTCCTTTTCTCCCACTATGTTTCCTTTTCCCTCCTTTTTATTTCTCCCCATGTTAGGAAAGTTTCCTTCCCACTCAAATTCAACTGCCAAAAATGATTTAAATAAGGGAGCTTAGGGGTGCAGCTTTTGGACCCCTCCATCCTATTCCACTCTCCCAAGCCACACGGTTAAACACCCCCTCCAAATTCTTCCTTTTCAACATTGAAGATTAGTAACACGAGATTCATGATTGTCAGACCCCGACCCAGGTTTAGTATAATTTATTATTATTTTAATTTTGATTAGTCACTAAGCGGGATTAGAGGACGATTAGCTTGAGTTTTTAGTTGGATTAGAATTTTGAATAGCTTTGGGGAATTTGGAGAGCGTAGTGTTCGGTTTGAACGGGCCCGGGGTGACCCGTAAAACGCGTGTTAGTGTGGGAATTTTAGTTATTTGATTTATTTGATTTTGGAAAAATATGAATTGCGACATTTGTGAATTTGTTATTTTGATTCCAACAACTTTCCTATTTGTTCCATTTGCATTCGAACCCCAGAAATCACGTTTTTCGAGAAAAAGGACAAAACAGTCTTTTCACACCCAAATCTGTGCATAAATTTCAAAATTTGAAAACCATGAGGAAAATATACTTTTTATAAACTAGATTTTTCGACGATCATTTTTCCCTTCTTCGTCAACTTCATTTGGAAACCATAAATGATAGACCCAGCTATGTGAAGTTTTCAGGGCCATTAGGGCCCACAACCCATTTAAACAATCCAAACCCACGTTTGTCTCTTTCTTCCTCACTTCACTCATTCATTTCCTGCATTTTCCTGCAACCTACTCAAGAGAACTTCCTCTCTTTTCTCTTATCTCCCCTCCTTTGCATGTCTTGCAAATGAACCCCATTTGACAAACAAATTGCACCATTCTCTTCTCCTCACCTCTAGCTTGCCATTGATACAAATTTTAAGGGATTTTGGCTGAGTTCATCATCTTCTCCAAGCTCTTCTTCTTGTCTAGAGTTCTTCAAAGGTTAGCAATGGCTTCCTTCTTGAAATTTTGGATTTTCTAGACCCTTTAGGATTGTTTTATCATACATGCAAGAGCCTTCATGAAAACCTTCCTTGATTTCCAAAATTTTGTAGATTTTTAGTGTGTTTTCTTTGGATTCTTTTGTGTAGATTGGAGTTTTTGAGTTTGAGAGTTTCTTAGAGTGATTTGGTGACCAATTTGTTCTAGGCAAGTGAATAATTGGATTGTGTATACATGGTGTGGAAATTTATCTTTTCTAAGAGCTCTTTTGATTTGAACTATGAAGCTTTGAAGTGGGTGGTTGTGTATGAATTTTGTGCAGGAAAATGGTTTAATGGTGGCTCATCTTATGTTGCATTTTTGTTGCTTGAGATTTCAGTTTTGTTTAGAGATGATAAATTCTGTATTTACCTAATTGAATTCTGAAATTCTGTTTTCTTGCTTGTCTTTGATATATGATATATGAATTGGGATGATGTGATGATGATGGTGGTTGAAAGAGGGTGTTTGGAGGAATTTGGAATTCAGTTTTTGAGTGAGTTTTGAATACAAGAAAGAAGGAAGAGTGTTGAATGTGAGAAGAAGGAAAATTCTGCAGGAGAGAGACAGTCAACTTGGGCTGGACAGAGGCCCAGCCCGCTCGAGCGGGCCTGGCTTCTGCCACAGCCCGCTCGAGCGAACTGGGCCCGCTCGAGCGGGCCTGGGTCAGGGCTTGGGTCAGGGCCTGGGTCAATTCCTACATGGATTTTGGGCTGTTTATGTTAGTTTTGATGGATTTTTGGGCTGTTTTAGGCTAGTTCTGAGCCCGGTTCGAGTATGAAAATTCCCTAATGACTTATTAAGTATCAGGAATTAAGAATTTGAGCCCGAATCATTTTTATTTGATTCAAACTATAGAGAAAGTTTGGAAATGAATTAACTTAATTACCCGGGAATTTTCTACTAGTCTTAATGTATACTTTATGGCCTCAATTGTCGGTGACCTTCAGAGACACCAACTTCTTCACTCATAAACCGACATGGAGACAATAAGTGTGTATTGAGACGGCCTCGGTAAGCCCATCAAACATTATCAATCATCCAAATCATCTCATTCCAAGTTAGAGAAAGTTTATGTTTACTCATAAATTCGTTTGAAACAAAGTTGGTTAATTTGTCATGTTTGAAAAACAATAAAAAGGCTACTCATCTGATTTTTTCTGAAATTGTCTGTTTATTTTGATAAAGAGTAGTCCCTTTATCTGGTTTGAATTGTGTTCAATGGTTTGAATTGTATCGTTTTGGATTTGAATCTCAAGGCAAGATGGGGCCAGAGCTTTGTAGTGCGAGCCCATGAGCCAAGGAGAACTTGACTTGTATCGGTTCAGGTTTTGAAATGTAAAGGCACCACTAAGCTTAGGTTAACTTGTTGGGCTGATCACCCATCTTGGAATCTTTAAAACTATTTGCCAACTGCAGTTTGGATTCTGTCTGTTTGTCCGGCCATGGCAACGGTTCTGTTTCCGGTCCCACGAGTAGTGGCAACGGTTCTGTATTCCGGTCCCACGAGTAGTGGCAACGGTTCTGATTTCCGTCCCACTTTATGTGGCAACGGCTCTGTTTGTTCCTGTCCCACGGGTAGTGGCCACGGTTTCTGTTTGCTCTTGTTATTTCGGTAATAGGAGAATTTAGCTAAATGTGGTTTGCCATTATTTTGATTATTTGTCAGATAATTTTAGATATTTAAACTATGAAAAATTCATTTGTTTGCGTAGAAATAATTCATTTGATTTATTCTTTATGTATATATGATTTGTTTTACCAGCATTTTTATGATTTTAAACATGATGTTCATAACTTGTATATCAGATCTGCTTTATTCACCTGCCAGACCGTCGTGTCTGATACTTCTTTTGTTTGGTGTCAGATGTCGGACCCGCAACCCTTAAGGTGGAGTGCACGCAGGAGGTAGTAGGGCCTCAGATGGAGCCCGAGTGGCAACCAAATGATGTCATGTAGACGTCACGTTTGGTTTGGAGCATCGATAACATTTTTTGGGAAATGACAGTTATTTTTGGGAATTTTGGTTATAGCCTTTGTTGGCTTTGTCAGGGCTGTATAAATTAAATTACTTTTGTTTCACAACTGTAATTAACTTTGGTTATGCTATGTATATATTTCTCTTTTGATATCGAACTTGTACCTCTATCTTGTGTTATATGGAGTTTTATTTTGCTACATGCTTCCGCATAACATTATTATTAATATGAAATTAATTCTTTGGTTGTGATGGATTGTTTGGGATCCTCACCGCGGAATCCTGTGGGAAAATAATTAGCGCGTGCGGGCGAAATTTTCTAGTCCGTCGCGCCGCGTCCCACGACTTAAGGACTTGATTATCAGGGCCTCGGTCCGGGGGCGTGACAATGATCATGCTAAAATTGAAGACTGATAGTACTCCAAGTGTAGGGTGGATATGATGTAGTAAGAACTTGGTTAGTTCGAGGTCTATCTGCAGGGAATGGAAGTAGTGGCATGCTTGATCTATCATAACAAAACTCAACTTAGGCTCGAGGGAATCTATACAACCAATGTCCATAAATTTGAAAATTAATTACAAACTTACAACCAATTAAAAAGAATTCCTAATTTAAAATTCGTAGAGCTAGAAATTCCTAAACTAAAAAATATGTTGCAACACAATAGGGAAAAATCAGAAAAACCAAATATTGAAAGCAATTAAAGCAGATAACAATAAAAAAAGCACAATCTAAGATGTGATCCACTTGCCTCTAATGACTTTCTTTGTTTTTTTTTTTTTTTTTGCTAATGGCAATTTGTATTAGAAAAAGGGGGAAGAACAAGGAACAAAACAGCCTAAGAGAGGGAGGAGAACAAAGAACTAAACAGCCTAAGATAGGGAAGGCAAACAACCACGAAACTTACAAAGAAGGAGAAAAGGAAAACAAAACCTGAGACCCCTTAAGGGATAGCAGACAAAAAATTACAGAAAGCTTGGAGAGGTCTTTCAGAAAAAGGTTTCACTATCTTGAGAGAAGCTTTGAGAAGTTCAGTCAGGTAGTTGGTGATCTTCGTCTATGACACTCTAGAGTTCCTGTAGAGGTGATCATTCCTACAATTCTAGATAGCAAAAGTAATGGAGAAAAATATAGAGGCAGCCCCTTTGTAGGCCAATCTGTCACTATTGTTGGAGAGAGCATACGATAGCTTAGAAGGGGTGAGGGGGCCAGCCAAGGTTACTTGCCTCTAATGACTAGAAATACGTATTGCTTAAATTTTGGCGGCTGTACATGGAAAAAAGAGGCATTGCCTCTAGTTCTCCAAAGTGGATAGAGCTTATAAACCATTGCCAAAAGCCTCTATTTTAAAAAACTCTACTCGATACATAGATTTAAACAATTAGAGGCAAAAAATAGAGATGCCAAACAGGGGCTAAGTACTCCATATATCACGGAGAAGATAAGAATCCAAAGAAACGTTCATGATAAAAATAGAAGAACAACTAGAAAAATAGTTCCTTGATTAATCATGTCCATCCATAGAACTAGTAAAAGAGTACAAGCTTCACCTTCTTCCTTAGATTACAAGAACAACTAGCCCACCAATACAATCTTCTTCAGCTTCTTCTTAAGATGTTGGGTTGGGGGGGGGGGGGTGGGTGCTGGATGTACTCCTTTTTTTTCTTAATGGTTTTTGCTAAATTGAAGCCCAAGTCATGATGGAATTAGGAAAAACTGGGCTTGGGCGGAAAGAAATGAGTGGGAGAAAAAAAGAGGGAAATTTAAAATAGTTGCTAAACCTAATTCCTTATTGTGCAAGAACTTCTAAATTGGTTCTCACCACTTGCTTCTTAGAAAATCTCCACCATGGACACCATCTCCAATTAAATTGTCTTCATAAGGGGTGGAATTTGAATTTTTTGCAAACACAAGGGGGTCCAACCTTGGGCGTGCAACAACTAGTGTTGGACCCCCTTGGACGTCTAAGGCTTCTTGGATTTTTCCTTGATTTTTCTCTTTCTTTTCCTCCTTTTTCTCTCCTTAATTCCTTGCTTGCTTTGCCTTGCCTCCAACCTTCCATTTTTCTTTCCTTTCATGGACTCTCTAATTTCAATTTTGAATTTCAAATTCTCTAAACACAAGGAAAGAAGATTTCTTGAAGTGCAACAAATGTGAGTGGACCCCACACCTTGCCGTACATGCCTTGGGACTCACGGACAAGGGGGTGTGGGTCCCACAGGGTGGAATTTCTCTCTTTTGCTTCTATTATTTTTCTCCATTGCTTTTTCTTGAATTTTTCTTTCTCATTGGCCCCGAATTTCTGCATTTCCTACAAAAAGAATGGGAATAATTAAGAAGAACAATTTTCATGCATGCAAATACGCCGTTTGACTCAGAATTTTGTGTACTATGTAATGGTGTAGAAAAATTACGTGAGTTTACGTGTAGTTTGAAAATTACTCATGAGGATAATCCGATAGTTGAAAATAATAACTTCAATAAAACCACGCAATTTTATGGATTTTAAACCAATTTTTTTATAAAACCAACTTTAGACAACATGTTGCACGATATTTTTTTGAAATTCAATGCAATTTTCCTTAAAGAAGTCCATATTCTAAATGAAATAATGGAAATGGGATGCAATTTCTCAGACTTATCAACACCTCCACCCAACATTTTTCTTTTCCTTGAGGAAAAGATGAAAAAAAGGGTGAAACTACTCAACTATCCTAACCTAAACTAAAAAAATTAGACAAATTAACTAATGTCACTTTGACCGGTACTCTCGACTGCATTTAGCATATGTAGTAAACCAACAAACCCCTAGGTGACCCCTAGTGGATGAGTTGTGCCTAGTGAGGGTTTGCAGTGAATATACCCACAAAATTCCTTTTTTTTCAAAAATAAAATCTGAAGAAAATCAAAAGAAACTTTTCAAAAGAAAATTTATAATCATCGGATAATCTCTACATTTTGAATAACCAAAGTAAAAGACAAATTCAAAACTCGGTTCACTGGTCCACCACTAAAAAGATTTCAAAAGCATGTTAAACTTGAGTGTGGACAGTGAAACGAACAAATACATAAATAAGGTGTTAAATGCTCTACCATAATATCATCAAGATAACTTTATTCTAAATAGTCAGGTCCACCTAAACGTAGCAAAACTTAGGTCTCCTCTCAAGGCAATCATTAGGCTTTCACACTACTATTTTTAAAAGGTCTACCTCCTATTTATCCTAGCGTAAGAAATTCTAAGCTTGAACATTGCAAATCTATTTCTCAGAAGCTAGTGTCTCCGATCTTCAGAGTCCCTGTTTCTCCTTTAGTTTATCACCTGATGTTTGCTGATGACATCCTTCTTTTCTTCCAAGCTTGTCCTCAGAGTACCAAAGCTATCAAGGGTGTCTTGGAAGCCTACCAATCGGCAGCTGGTCAGCATTTCAACCTCAAGAAGAGTAATGTCCTTTTTGGCAATAGCAGACAGTCTTTCAAAGCCAGATCCTTGAGATCCTCAGGCATCTCTCAGGCCTTCTTCCCTGCTAAATACCTGGGAGTTCCCCTTTTTATTGGCTGCCCCAAAGCTCAGTATTTTGAGAGTTTAAAGGATTCTTTTAGGCAAAGGCTAGCTGGTTGGAAAAGTAATTTTCTTTCCTTTGAAGGGAGAGTCATCCTTGTCAAGCATGTGCTTCAAAGCCTCCCTCTTCACATCCTTCTCGTGCTCCCTCTTCCTAGATCGGTTTGCTTCTTCTTGGAGAGATGGATGAGAAACTTTCTTTGGTCCGGGGGCCCTAATCAAGTCAAGAGGAGCCTCATAAATTGGCATTCAGTCTGTCAGCCAAAGTCAGAAGGTGGCCTGGGTCTTCGTCTCATTAAGGACCTGATTTTGGCCAATTCGGTTAGGTTGGGTTGGGCTGCTTTCTCCTACTTTTCCTTGTGGGCTAGCTGGTTCAGAGCCAAATTCTATAAAGGTTTTTCCCCTTGGCACCATTCCTCCCTAATCTCTGGCTCTTGCATCTGGAGGTCTATCAAGAGAAGCTCGCAATTCATTTTCCAAAACAGTCACTAGTTTTTGGGAGATGGTAATAGCACTAGTTTCTGGTATGATAAATGGCATGGCCCCCTCTCATTGGCGCAGGTTTTACCAGAGGTTGTTTTTCCCTGCTATGAATTTGTGAATGGTATTTTTTCTAATAGACAGAGGCTTCCTAGTCTTCATCTTCCTTAGCAGGTGGACTCTTTCTTATCCTCTCTCCTATCCTCCTTCTCCCTCGTTGAAGAGCCTGATGTGCTGCTGTGGTCGAGCTCCAACTCCATTCATCTCTCTTTTGTCGTTCCTTGGAAGCTCACCAGATCTAGAAGCCTCCCATGTGTTTGGTCCAAGTTTGCCCAGAACAGCCTCCTTAAGCCTTCCATAGCTTGTTTTGCTTAGAAGTTGTTCCATTACAAACTCCCCACCAATGCATGGGCCCAATCTATTGGAGTTCATTTAGCTTCTTGCTATCTCTGTGGAACTCACCAAGAATCAGCATACTATATGTTCTTCCTCTGCCCCTTCACCTCATCTATCTGGGCCTGGCTTGAGGTTAAAGGGAAGTTCCGGTTCCTCCACTGTAGCTCTGTCTCCTCCAAATGGGAGTCCTTCTCTGCCAACTTCTGTTCTAGAGCCAAGAAGGGCCTGAGTGCCCTTTTCATCATTGCCATCTTCAGCATTTGGAAGGTCGGGAATCAGGTTGTCTTCAATAATAAAATCCCCTCCTCGGACTCAGCTATCTTTTTCTTTTTGGAGGATGCTTCTTTCTCTCTCAGTAGAATGAATTCTTCTTTTTCTAGTGCTATTTTAGACTCCTCCTTCATTCTCTGTAATCAGCTCTATCCTAATATGAGATAGAGCTCTGTTTTTTCTCTTTCTTAGTTGTTTTTCCAATGTCCCTGTTTTGCCTTCTTTGGCTGTTGTTTTACCTTTTTCTTTAATTCAAATTGTAATTCAGTAAAAAAAAAAAAAAGGTCTACCTCCTCACGAGTCATTTAACCTTTTAGATTTTCATTTTTTCTTCTTCTTTGTTTTTGCAAATTCTTTTCTTTTTCTTTTTCATTCTCATCGGCCAATTTGGCACTTTTTTTCTTAGCCTTTTTGGCAATTCTTCACTCAATGGACCCTAATAGTAGGCAACCATTTTCAGCATAGGTTTGTGGCTCCGGAACCACCTAGATGAATTAGGAAACCGAAGAACTAAGTTTCGATTTTTCATCATATTCTAAGTGAATTATCAAAAACAACAATTATAGCTTCACATTTAAAACTCCACAAACGTATATAGCTGTGTTTGTGAAACAATCAAACATAAAACTCTACAAATGTATATAGCTATGTTTGTGAAACAGTCAAAATTCCATAATTTTCCAAAAGATTTTATGCAGACAAAATAGTGAGCCAAATTCAAATTTTTCTAAATTTTAAAAATTCTTAAATTCTCGACATCATCAGAATATAAAAACTCTCTTAAAGATTTTCTTTTTCCTAAAAAATACAAAGAGAAATAAAGAAAACAACAAAAAATTTCCCTAAGACCTCGAAATAAAACAAAAACCGTTGAAAAACTTTTGCCTAATGAATGCAAGTGTGGCTTGTCCCCACCCCCAACCTAGGACGACATTCTGTAGGCACAAAACCCAATAACTCCCTTGGGTTTTGCACTTTCACCAAAGTTTTCCAACAAGATTCAATGAAAAATGATAGAATTGAAGATGTATTAGAATTGTCGATTAGTGACACATTGTATTTATGCGGTTTATGTATTTGTTTTTTCATTTTAAGGTCATCTAAGGATAGATGGGAGGGTTGTAAAAAAATGCAATATAAACAACTTTCACCCACAAGGCCAGAACACGTGATTCCATGTAATTAATAATAATTTTGAGAGATGAATGAAAAATGCAGTTTTGGTGTAAATCATTCTTTCTCATACTTTTTGTATTTTAATTATCAAGAAATTCAAACAAAATTCTCACAATTTTAGTCAGCATATGAAGTTCCAAAAATACCCCCTTAACTTTTCTTGAAGTTCCAACTTGGTCCTTTAGAGCTCCTAACTAGGTGCTACGACTTTCAAATCAACCCAAACTCTATTCAAATATAAAACCACTTGTACGTACATTACTTGAACCTTCCTAAGAACACTATATAATTAATTACCCTTAATCACATTTTCCTAAGAACACTTAACATAATTGATTACCCTTATTCATATTCCGTTGCCCCAGGGTTCGGAGAGCGATGTAGTGCATCGAGAAGCATCTATTGCATAGATCTCTATTCTTTCCTTTTCCTGTAGTTGACCGTGTTGGCCTAGGATTGTAGTTAGTTTAATTATGAAAAGTACCTTGTAATCCCTTAAAGTGAAATAAAATTTTAGGAATTTGTCCATTTACTTGCTCATAAGATATTCACATTTATTTATATTGTTGGATTTTCTGCTTCTGTTAGCTACTTTCTCGTAGTGCCTTGAGATTTGAGGTAGATTTTGGGGCGTTACACTCCCTCTCCCTTTTCCATTTCTCAGTCAAGCTCTCTCTTTCCCTCTCCCTCCCCGCTCCCTGCTCTCTCAAAGATTCTGGTGGAACTCCTGACTTCTCTAACAGTCATCTTCGGTGGTTATTTTATTGGGAGCTGTCACAGATTTATGCATATTTGGGGGAATGGGAGGGTTTTCATGTTTTGCCTGCAGGCTGTACCATTATTTCATGTAAGATATAGACAGGTCTCTAAGAAGTAGTGCCTGTTGTCTGTGCCCGTGCAGTTTTCTTACGGACCCTTCTCACTTCGTATAGCAGATTGAGTTGTTTCAGTTGGTTATTACTTTAGCCAATCAAATGAGATTGGTGCACTCGCACAACATACCAAGTTCACTTATGTAGCAGTTAAGTTATAATTGTAGTTATCTTGCTTTACATGAATATGCTGACATATCAATCTGAGCAGCATCCATAAGTCTTTCTCATTGTTTAAAGATAACATTTTAAAATTGAGGCCATTAACTTTCTAGGTAACAAATTTGAGACTGAAAACTCTAAATGACGGTAACGATTTTGTTGTTGGAATATTTGCAATTTGGTATTTTTGGTAACCTCCGTGAGCCTTTTTCATTGTTTATGTATCTCAATATATAGTCAGGGCTAATCTTGTTGACAAAAAAAAAAAAGGAACAAAAATCTCTAAAGGATCATAATGATATCATTATCAAAAAATTTATAAATCATTAATATGGGTAAAATCCGTGAGCCTCATTCATTATCCGTGTACCTTAATCTATAATCAGGGTCAATCTCATTGCTGAACAACAAAAATGGAAGGAACATCTCTAAAGGATCGTAACGATATCGTTATAAAAAAAATTAGAATTCGAACTCTCATCGTGAGAGTTCGAACCTTGGTTGGTAGTATAGTCAATCCTTGCCATTTTCCAGAGGTGCCCATAGTTCGAACTCTAAAAATGAGGGTTTGAACGTTCATGGCCTTACTCTTCAGAGCCAAATTTTCAGTGAGCTCTGGAGTTCGAACTCTCACGGTGAGAGTTCGAATGTATTGGCAGAGCAAAATAACAAAACACTTATACATTCGAACGTTCCGGCCTTGTAGTAGAAAACCATCTTCTCCACTCTCCTTATTTCGCTATTCTTCTTGTAAAATCGATAGAAAGAGGAAGAGCTAGGAAAAGGGTCGAAATCGGACTTATGTGAAATGGAAAAGGGAGAGGCATAGGGAAAAAGAGAGCAGGGAGCGGGAGAGGGCAGGGAGATGGAGAGGGTAAGAGGGAGAAAGAGAGAAAAGGGGGGAGAGAGAAAAATGGCTTGACGACGATGGGGAAGAAGGAAGAAAGCCTCCAGTGAGAATAAGAAGGAAGAAAAAAAAAAGGTGATTGGGGGGGGGGGGGGGGGGGGGAGGGTTGGGGATGACAACGTTGTTCGGCATCAGTCGAGGTAAAGGTGTCCCAAAACCATTGTACGTACATCGAATTTGGTGGTTTTTATGTATTTTGTGATTGATCCGGCTAGTCCAAGTTTAGTAACAATTATTTGGTAAAATTACCTTCTTTTTAAGCTTTTTGTATATACCCGACCCCTAAGTTTGTAGGATTATAAATAGGCTGCTGCATCTTCATTTTAATACTTTCTGTGTCTCCAAATCAATAGTCTTCCAACCACCGTAGTTTTTAGAAAGCAAAAATGACACTTTCGTCCACTCTCTTTTATCCTTGTATGCATAATTCCAAAAGCTTGGATTCAAATTTTTATTATAAAGCATGTAACATTAACAATTGCACTTAGTGGGAGAGAATAATCCTACAAAAATCCGTTTTTCTTTTATCAATACAATGCTCATTTCATTAAATCCAAATTGATTATGACAACAATCAACACCTATACTTATAACCAGTTATGATTTACTCAACCCATACATGACCCACCATTGAATTGATGAAAGATTCAAAATATATGATTATGTTTCATGTGTAAGGGGTTGTAGAAGAAATAATGGAACAATGGGGAAATGTAAAAAAATATTAATTTTTAGAATTTATGGGGGTGGAGTGGTGTTTGGTTCTATGTAAAAGAATTATTGGGAAATGGGCAACTGTAAAAAAAAATACATTAATTTGTAGAATTTGCAGGGTGGATTCTAAACTTTTTCAGATATGGGTGGGGACTTCAGTCCCTAGGCCCTTGTACCTGGATCTACCCCTGGTCATGTGCATGGGAGAGTTATTGAGAGAAACTATTGAGACTTAAGATAAAATATTGGTATTTTTATAAATATTAATATACTCATTTTTGTTTAATGGATGTAAGGAAAAAAATGTCATTTATATAAAAATTTAATACAAATCTCATGGTGGCTGTCCATTCTTATTAAGAAAGTCGATTTTGGATCCCTGAAATGTATTAAAAAGAAAAAGCCTATACCTATGTACAAATACTAAAACTCGGTATATACTGTTAGGATTTTTGTATGTTGCTAATTTGATGGAAGCAATATCACTATCCGTCAACTGATCACACACTCATTCATCATAGTTTGGAACTTGAAATATGGCTCTTAGACTTGAAAATGCTTTTGATTTTCAAAGACTTCATCCTGCATGTTTTAGAACTTAAAATGTATTTTCGAAAGCCTAGTTCTTCGTGCATGGTTTTGAAAAATCAAGTTTGACATCAAGGTTCATGTTTTTCATACATTTCTCATTTTTAAAATCATGTTAGTATGCATAAAACATATTGGCCTGGAGTTTATGTTTTCATAAAACATTTTCTCAAAAATCTGATGGAACTCCTCTCAGGCCTGTGTACCCGGTCGACCGCGTCATGCTCCAGGTCGACCGAGTAGACTAAAATAGTTTATCAAAAAATCTGAAGGAATTCCTCAGAGGCCTGTGTACCCGGTCGACCGAGTCCTGCTCCCAATCGACCGAGCAACTAGCCGTTGGCCAATATGACCGTTGGACTCGGTCGACCGCATGGTCATGGGGTCGACCGAGCCAACTAGCCATTGGACTGTTTTTTGTATAAAAGTCCATTTCATTCCCTTCTTTCAAAGTGCTGTTGGAGTAAAACCTTGGAACTATTTTGAACCCTAAAGAAGAGGAACAAGCTAGGAAAGCTAGAGGCCTATTGGAAATCAAAATGTTTGAGATTTAAAAGGTATATCTTTCAAGTTAATTTTGATTTTCATTCCATTTAAAATCATGCATATTTAATTCTTTATAAATTTGCATGATTTCTAGCTTTATTTGAGATGTTTTGCAAGCACAATATCACTTTGAAATATTAGATTGTTTTGCAAACATCCTTGTCTCAATCACATGTGTTTTTAATCATTAAACTTCATACAACTTGTGTAGCATGTCTTTCCAAGTTGTTTGACTTCTTCATGTGATTAGCTTACAACTTTAATCATCTTTTTCTGTGCTTAGATTTTCAAATGCATCAAGCATTCATTTGAGAGCTTCCTTTTAGAAAATGATTAAAGTAAACATTCATACACTTTGAGCACACACCTTTGCTAATTGTTTGTGTATGTTTGTATCTTGATTTAAACTTTCATATTAGCCTATTTAAGAGGCAAATGTATTGAGCTTAAATTGTATCTCTTTGAGTGTTTGTGTAGACACTTCTTTGAGAAGAAATCTTTCTATTGTAAAGGTTATTGCTTAGCCTAAGAAAAGCATTGTGTATAGGTTATTGCTTAGCCTTTGAAAAGCATCTTGTAAAGGTTATTGCTTAGCCTAGAAAAGCACATTAATAGGTTGTTGTTTGGCCTAGAAAAACATCGTTGTAAAGGTTATTGCTTAGCCTTTTGAAAAGCATAAATAGTGGCAATCTAGTGAGGTGTTGGATCACAAGCCGGCAGTGGATGTAGGCATTGAGGCCGAACCACTATAAATCTTTGTGTGATGATGTATGCTTGTGGTGATTACTTTTGTTAGCTTCCACATCTTGTTTGGTAAATCATCATATGTGACTAGTTGTTTTTAAAGAAATTAAAATTGGCCTTAATTAGTCATTATTTGTAGATCACCCTATTCACCCCCCCCCCCTAGGGTTAGGATCCCGGACTTTCAATTGGTATCAGAGCCTCGTACTCTGTTTTAGGATCAAGTGTTTTTGGAACTCTTGATTAGGTGTAAAAACCTAGAGTCAAAACCCTAGTGTTGTGTTTTCATGAAAACCATTAGAATGGATTCCACTATTTTAGGTTGTATAGATTCATGTGTAGATTCTTCTAGATCCTTCCTTCTTCCATCTATTGGAGATTCAAACCTTCAAATTAATGAATCTCAATTTGACTTAAAAGAAGAAGAAAATGATGAAAATGAAGATGATATTCACCAAGCTTATGATGAATTATATACATTGTCCTTAAAGCTTGATGAGAATAATAAAAGCTTAGAAGAAGAATCTAAAAGACTAAACAAGGAATTCCTCAGAGGCCTGTGTACCAATCATGCTCCCGGTCGACCGAGCAACTAGCCGTTGGCCAATATGACCGCTGGACTCGGTCGACCGCATGGTCATGGGGTCGACCGAGCCAACTAGCCGTTGGACTGTTTTTTGTATAAAAGTCCATTTCATTCCCTTCTTTCAAAGTGCTGTTGGAGTAAAACCTTAGAACTATTTTGAAGCCTAAAAAAGAGGAATAAGCTAGGAAAGCTAGAGGCCTATTGGAAATCAAAATGTTTGAGATTTAAAAGATATATCTTTCAAGTTAATTTTGATTTTCATTCCATTTAAAATCATGCATGTTTAATTCTTTATAATCTCATATTTGCATGATTTCTAACTTTATTTGAGATGTTTTGCAAGCACAATATCACTTTGGAATATTAGATTGTTTTGCAAACATCCTTGTCTCAATCACATGTGTGTTTAATCATTAAACTTCATACAACTTGTGTAGCATGTCTTTCCAAGTTGTTTAACTTCTTCATGTGATTAGCTTACAACTTTAATCATCTTTTTCTGTGCTTAGATTTTCAAATGCATCAAGCATTCATTTGAGAGCTTCCTTTTAGAAAATGATTAAAGTAAACATTCATACACTTTGAGCACACACCTTTGCTAATTGTTTGTGTATGTTTGTATCTTGATTTAAACTTTCATATCAGCCTATTTAAAAGGCAAATGTATTGAGCTTAAATTGTATCTCTTTGAGTGTTTGTGTAGACACTTCTTTGAAACAAAATCTTTCTATTGTAAAGGTTATTGCTTAGCCTAAGAAAAGCATTGTGTATAAGTTATTGCTTAGCCTTTGAAAAGCATCTTGTAAAGGTTATTGCTTAGCCTAGAAAAGCACATTGATAGGTTGTTGTTTGGTCTAGAAAAACATCGTTGTAAAGGTTATTGCTTATCCTTTTGAAAAGCATAAATAGTGGAAATCTAGTGGGGTGTTGGATCACAAGCCGGCAGTGGATGTAGGCATTGAGGCCGAACCACTATAAATCTTTGTGTGATGATGTATGCTTGTGGTGATTACTTTTGTTAGCTTCCGCATCTTGTTTGGTAAATCATCATATGTGACTAGTTGTTTTTAAAGAAATTAAAATTGGCCTTAATTAGTCATTATTTGTAGATCACCCTATTCAACCCCCCCCCCCCCCCCCCCCCCCCCACCGCCTCTAGGGTTAGGATCCCAGACTTTCATATACAAAAGGATAATATTCAAGTGAGAACTAGTTCTCACATATTATATGAGAACTTTTTTATTGAGCCCAATTGTGAGCCCCATTTAGGGATTGGACCGGGGAGATGAAAATATCTATGTGAGACCACCCTAAGTTTGACCCCAAACCCATGTCTTTAACCCCTTCATCCATACCCACAAGTTTAATGGCTTCATATTCAAAAAAATATTCAACCCTCGATCCATCGGTTCAGTTCATTCGGACGTGTTCCAAGCCTTGGGATTAGTGACTGTCAAGGAGTTCCCTATTGGTTGCTAGATTTGAATGGTTGCTATTTTGGCCCCAAAAAATTTCTCATATAGTAGTTTTCACTTGAATATTTCCCTATAGAAAAAGCTTTTTCTTTTTGTGATTCTTTTGGTAAATGTGTAGATACTTGGAAGCCAATATTTGGTAGGTACGATGTGCCACGTGCTTGGAACTGGACAGCTATATTTGATATTTTGATGAGGTGTGGAAATGGGAATCACATGTAATAGTCTCAATCAGACAGCCGGATTGGATGACTTGGAAAGGGCGAGAGAAGGAAAAAGAGATAAGATCGGAATTAGAAAAGGAAGATCCAAAATACAACTACAACCTATGATCAAACTATCTACATACCAACTGAAACTCAAAACTAATAGGATCAAAAGAAGAAACACTGTTGCTGCTCCCTGATGTTACACCTGCAAAAGATGGAGGGTGCTTGTCTTCATGTATTACCTGTAATTCCTGCACGCAGACGTCATTAATGTAAGTTGGAAGTGATTCCTTTTATGTTGTAAGACACAAGGATAAATGATGTTTCACTTGGTTGCATTCCCCATGTAAAAAGGAAACTCTCCAATTCATATTATTATGATGAAAGATGTGATTAATCTTCTTCCAAATATGCATGAGTTGCCATGAAAGTTTCTTAAAGTTCTCCAATGCTGAGTCCTGTGTTTTTTCTAGAAATCATTCTCAGACATGGTGGGATTCTTAAATATTTTCTTGTACTTGAACATTCGAAAATTCAACCAAAAAGTAAAGGAACTAAAATTTATGAATTCTCAAAGATCATTTAAAAACTTTTATAGGGATTTTGAAATGCTTGTGAAAGAAACAAGACATTTGCAAATGCGATGACATCCTGTCCAAAAACACCCTGACAAGATAATTTCATATCAAAAATCCTAGTAAAGAAGCACGCCCTAAAACAATCTCTAGAATCACAGAGGTTAATGCATAAACTTTACAAAGTCCTACTCGTTCTCCTAGGGCTGAGAGTTCAACTTCCAAGGCACATGTAGCCTCTTTTGGACCTAGCAAAAGTGAAACCTTTTGGTCTCTTATGCCCCCCACCACCCCTGCCCCGCCTGCGTCCCACCCATCATGATTTAGTTTAACAAAAAAATTGGGTAGGGGGAGGTTGCGAGGATTTAATGAAGATACATAAGAACATCGAACGAGATTCAAGTCTGTTATCACACTCCACTGATGGATAAGATATAAAGCCTTGTATGCCATAGATTTAAAGTGAAGTAAAGCCTCCATTATCCAGACAAGAAAATACAAATTGTAATATCAACAGTACACACATTTGGATGCTTATTGTGAAGTTAGGGTCTGATTGTTTGGCATAAGATAGAATAGAAGAGGAGTAAAAATGGTCGCAACGGTTGGAATTTTTACCTCAAAGCGTGTTTGGATGGAGCACAAGGGACAAGTTAAATAAAGCCGTCAGGTGACCTGGCACCCTCCTTTACTCTACTCAACCCATTAAAATTTCAATCCAGCCAACCTGAATAACTTGCTCACTTTACCCCCACCTTCTTTCTTTCCAATGAAAGTTGCTACCCCTTACTTTCATCTTACTTTATTCCAACAAACCAAACACATGTAAAGTAATTCAATACTCATTTTATTTCAACCCACTCCACTTTAATTTTATTCCTAATATGAGACTTACTCTATTCATACTCTATCCCTCTTAGAAACAAACAGGGCCTTGGGGTGCAAAGAATACTATGCTGAAACCTATTTTATGAGGAAGCATACTTGACCTTTACTTAACCATGATCTTTCCCAATGATTAGAATCTTATTTTATTGATAAAGTGAATTCATGCTCTACATATTTCCTCAAAATTGTTTAAGGTTAAAGCAAAAAGGTTGGTCATGTGAATGATGCAGGTTGGCAAACCAATGGTTTATCTTTTTTGGGCCGGACTAATACCTACGAGCCTAGAGGGAGCCGAGTAAGTCTCCCGTGCCCCAGTGTGGTAGTACAGTTTCGAACCCTCAACCTCTGGGAGCAAACCGTGGTCCTACGCCAACTAAGCTACCCCTCATGGTTGACTGATGGTTTATCTATAATTATATTTGGTTTCCTGATTCATCTAAGTATTAAAATAGGGTAATTTGGATCGGGTCTTACACTTATGTAGGATCCTCTACAAAGAAATATATGGAAGCCACCACCAAATGAAATGGTTCAGGTTATGTGATTGGTGGGTTATATTGTTGCTAATCAAATCGATGAGTTAGATCTCACGTTGTGACTACTTGTTGATAATAATTGGATGAAAACAAAAACTATATATATCAATATCAGTGCACTGCCTGCTTGTGGTTTCTACATCCATACGTGAATGGTAATCATAATTCATGGCTGAAAGGGAGGATATATATAGTGGCTACGTGTACGCAAGGGTCTTGCAGAAAAAGCATGGCCATAAGTCATTCTAACCATTGCTCCTGTTTTTTTCATATATATATATATATATTTGTATAATTCATCCAAACATCATCATTAACGTCATCTTAGTCTCATTTGATTCTTTTCAAGATAAACTAAATGGTGACTATTGTTAAAATTCAAGAGACGATCAAGGTCAGAATTCCGGAGAATGTTGTCTCCTCCAATCCCTAACTCCCTCCCAATCCCAACGCCCGTAGTTTCTATGCCTACAGCTCCACTCCCTCCCCCAGTTCAAATCCCACCGTCTGTCGTTCCTATTCCTTCGCTTGATGTCCACTGCCCTCCTTCGCCAGCATCAATCACCTTCTAGACTAGCGATTTTCCCCCTTTATGCAGGTAGCCCCCCCACAGCTTGCCTTCTTCGTGCACTGCTGGTCCTTTGGCTTCTAGACCGCTCTCTTCTCACACCTCCTGCAGAAGCTGCTAGAGTCGTGCCCTGAGGACGCGACGGACCTGGTAACCTTCGTCGCTATTCCCCCAACCCCCAAATCCAGTAACACTTTGCTTTCTCCCCCCTATCCATTCCCATCGACTTACCACCTATTTGGGACCAAACCCAACTAGAGATTCTGCACAAGCATTTAGAAGGTCTTATTCACCTAAATAGAGCTAGCGCTCAGGTCCTTCCTTCCCCAGCCTCCCTCGCTCTCTCCCAGCCTAACCTAACCATCCCTTCTTCTCATTTCGGCCTTGTTCCTTCCCCTTCAACCTCTTCATACTTTTTTCCTATTCTACCCCCTCATCCTCCCCTCAAGCCTCCCGATCCTCCTCATCTAGCCACCCAACAACACTCTCTCTCTGTGGAGCAAATGGACCTACTCCTACAAATAGTTTCTGTGAGGCCCCACCCCTTGTGGACCCTCACTTTTGAATTTGAATACTATTTTATAGCCTATGGAATCTAATTATACTTATTAATAGGGATTAGTAAGAGTAGATAAGTACTTTCCTAAGTTTTAGTTTAATTAGATACTTTGTGTAATTTATAGAGTTTATAGGGTGTCTTTTATAATTTTTGAGTTAGTTGGTTAGAGGCCCTAGCTAGTAATTAGTATTTACTATAGTGGGGTCTCCACTTGAGAAGCTTCTAGACTTGCACCTAAAGACCAAACTACCCATGGCTCTAACCCTAATCCCATGTTTACTAAAAGGGTATTTTAGTACCTAGCCCAAACCACAACCTATATATATATACTACACTCATCCCATCCCATACTTTAGATACAATTTCCTCTCTAATTTCCCTCCAATTCTCTCTCAATTTCCTTCCAATTCTCCCATCTCTCTTCTCTCTCTCTAGAAACCCTAGATCTAAAACCCTAACAAGAAGAAGAAGGTGATCATCTTCAACAATCTCAGCTATAATCTCTTCTAAGGAGCTCTCATATCTTCTATATCCATTCTCTCCCTTCTAATCAAGGTATTTATCTCCATTTAGTTGAATTTCTTTAGATTTCTTCCTTTCTCTATCTAGATCTCCTTCCTTATAGCAATTCTCTTGTAGATGTGGGTGTAGGACTTAGAGATCTCTTTAGATATGAGTTTTTGGGGCTGGTTTGTGTGATTAGAGACCATAGGAGCTTTAGACTGCATTTTATAGCTTAGATTTTTACTTTCTCTATCTATCCTCTTGCAATTGGATTGAGGCAAGTGCAATATACTTAATTAACATAGAATGCATGTTTTTCCTTCATTTGATTATGTAATTTCTATTCAATTGATGTTAGAATTGCTAGATCTACCATTGAGCATGTTTTCATGGATTTATGGCCATTGATGGATGAGTTTCATCTCATTTGGAAGATTAATGGCCCAATGATGGTTGGTTGGATGTGTATTGAAGCGCTTTTCATGTTTTATGATGAGCTTGTGATGTTTGGATGAGATTGGATGGGTTTTGATGGAAATTAGATTGAAGGAGAAGAAATTCCATAAATCTGGAATTCTGCAGGTTGCGTGTACTCGGTCGACCGACCTATAGTCGGGTCGACCGAGCACACTGGAAAACCAAAAAATCCAAGTCCCAGTTAATTTCTGCAGGTTTTGTAGGTCTATTGTATTTTGTCAATTGGACCTTGTCCTCAGTTGACCGAACACACAGGATCTGCAGGATTTAGCTGAGAGCTGGACTCTCCCTTAGACACAAAAATCATGTGTTCTCGACCAACCAGACCCTGTTCTCCGTTGACTAACAACACATGGTTTACAGTGAAAATGTTGAGAGCTGGGGCACCCAATTTCTGCAGCTTTTCAGTATGTGCGGTCGACCGCTTAGGCCAGGAGGTCGACCGGACACACAGTGAATTTCTGAGATCAGGACATTGCCTGCCAGGTGCTTGACCCCATTTTCCCAGAGTACTCGGTCGACCGACCAGGCCAGGAGGTCGACCAAACACATTACGCAGAGGTCTACCTAGGAGCCAACATCCTGACAAATTCCAGTGTACTCGGTCGACCGAGCCCTGTGTCGGGTCGACTGAGGACAATGCATGCAGTGATTTTTCAGTTTTCACATTCTAAAGTTGTGATCGTTTGTGGAGCCCATTGACTGTCCAAATGGACTTCTATTGATGTGCCAAGCCCGAGTCAGTGGTGTGGCTCAACCTTGACTCGTGGGGACCACCGAATAGGGTCTTGGTTGTATATTCTACAATGATTCGATCCTTAAACGTTGTCAATGATGCCTGCAACTTCTGGAGCACCAAACACAGTATCCATTGGCATCTGAGACTCCATTTAGAGATCAAATTACCCGAGATGGACCTGGATCTAAATGTAGACCATTGCCTAGGTTAGATTATTGATATTTCCTCGTTGATTCTAGTACTTGGAGTTCTTACTTCACTTAGTGCATTACTGTCACCCTTATGTCCTTGTTATTGCCTATAACTGTTAATTAAATGGAAAATGGATGACCTGAACCTAGGACTACTTAGAGGTGACCTAGTGATGTGATTGGGTGAACACTGACCTGTATCTATAGCTAAGGGGGCTTTTTATGACCTATGTATGGATGTGTGATACCCTAGATTGGGAGGTAGATTATATTGGACTTATAACTCATTATGGATGAGAATGAACTATTTACCATTGGAAATGGACTTGTTACCTCGTTTGGACTGTTTTAGACCAGGCCATGTATCAGATGGGCCTTGGTATGGATCCAACGAGTGAACTTGGACCTGGATTGTGATCCATGGACTGAATTGATATTTAGACCTCTTAGGGACTTTGTTAGAACCTTGTTCACACAAGGCAAATCCTAGACAGACACGGACCTTTATTATTTCTTTGAGTTAGCATAGACATTCACTCAGTTGTTAAAAGGTCAGCCTTTGGACTGATCATCACTGGTAGAGCTATTTGAGTGCTAAGTGATGAATGAGCTATCATGATGAGCTATGTTTTAGATGGACGGTGTGATACCGGGTCCAGTCTCCCCGAGTGATGAGTGTGGTGAGACTGATGAGTGTGATTTGCGGGGCTCCTCAATCCCTAGTACTGGTGAGATTCCCCGCCGCGACTGTGTTCAGTATGGGAGTGCCGCGGCATAATATCCAACGGTATCCAGCTAGTGTGAATGTGCCATATTGTGATAGACTCGATATTATGTTTATCCTGATTTCAAATGCTTATCTTGCTTAACTGCGTAGATTCTGCATCTTGATATTCTCTTTAACTATATGATTGTCATTACTGTTTTGATACATATATCCTATGTTACTTGTATACTGTGATTTGCCAGATCTTTAGATCTGACCCATTCTTGGTGTTTAGGTCTCGACCTCGATTATGAGGACGGTGTGCTCGCGCTCGTAGAGGCGCCCGTAGCAGCTGGGGACTAGTCTACCAAAAGGTCGAGCTGGAAGTTGGAGAGCCGGCACCTAGGGTGTGAAAGTTCATTTGTTTTGTTTGGGATTTCGAGTGATTTTTGTAGTGAGCAGGGTAGTTGTTGGACTTTGTAATAAATCTTTGATTTTCACAACTTTAACACTTTAGGCTGGATTTCAGCCATGCTATATTTGACATAGACATGTGATACCTTATCATTGGTTCCATTATTGTATTACTTTGCTTCCGCTATATTCACATGCTTCCGCATTTTTAACCGTTGATCTTATATCGTTTAAAACGTTTTAAATTGGACCTCACTACGGACCTACGATCTTGGAAGTTCTCGGATTTTTCGGGAAGTAGCGCGCCAACTTCGGGTATCTTGACGGTTTTCTCAGTATCCGGAATTCGGGCGTTACAGTTTCCCTCCTCCCCTGCCAATCTCCTCCTCACCATAGTAATTGCTTGGGACTTTTCCATGCTTTTAAACCTCTATCCCCATCAGATTACCCTACTTCTAATTTTACTGAAGGTCAACTTTCCATAAAAATCCCATCTTCCTTGATTGAGCCAAGTAAGAACTCCTTCGCCAATGCAGCTATTGGGATTTTCCTAGGGAAAAGACCTACAGTTGAATGGCTGACTCAACAAGAAAATTGCAAATGGAACCTCTTCTAAACCTTGCTTGATCTCTCTAACCGAAAGGGGCCATTTCCTCTTCAGATTCAGTTCCAAGGAAGATAGAGATCTGATTCTACCTAAATCTCCTATCCTCCTGCAATCCAAAAAGCTCCATCTCCTCCCATGGTTCCTTGGCCAAGGTGATCCTGAAGGGCCTTCCTTGCACCCAATCTAGATCCGACTCCATAGAATTCCCTACCATTGTTGGAGTAGCAATATTCTCCTATCCTTAGCAAGTTCCATTGGTAAACCCATCAAGTTGGACAAAATTTGTGAGGCTTCACTCCTTGTGGACCCTCATTTGAATTTGAATATTATAATTATAGCCTATGTTATCTAATTATACTATTTATTAGGGATTAGTAAAGGTAGAGTAGTATATTAGCCTATTTTCTAAGGGTTAGTGTCTTTTTGTGGTTTATAAGTTCTATAGGGTGTCTATTATAATTGTTAGAGTTCGTTAGTTAGTTAAAGCCCTTGGCTAGTAAATAGAGTTAATAGGAGGGTTTTCCACATAAGAATATTCCAAATCATCCAAAAAGGACCTAACTACCCTTGTACTTATCTTCATCTTCCATTGAACAAAGAAGGACCCTTTGGTCATTAGCTACTCAACATTACCTATATAACTAAACTCTCCCATCCCAAACGTAGGCTACTTCTCTCACTCTCATTTCCCTCTCTTTTCTCTCTTCTCTCTCATTTTCCCTCCAATTCTCTCATTTTCACTCCCTTTCTCTCTAAAAACCCTAGATCTAGAACCCTAGCTAGAAGAAGGAGGATTACTACAAGCTTCAGCTATCATCTCACCTAAGGAGTTCTTCTATCTTATAGATCTCATCTCTCTCATTTTCTCTATTTCTCTCTCTAGTTTCCCTTTCTTATAGCAATTCTCTTGTGGATCTGGGATTAGGTGTTAGAAATTTCTTTAGATTTGGTTTTTGGGTTTGCTTGTGTGATTAGAAGACCCTAGGAGCTTGGATTTTCATTTGGATCTTGAATCTCTCTTTTCTTTCCCCGTTTTCCTTGCTATTGGATTGAAGTAAGTGCAATATACCTATTTAGCATAGAATGCATGTTTTCCTTCTCTTAATTCTCTAATTTCAATTCAGTTGATGTTTGAATGCTTACATCTATCATTTGAGCCTATTTTCATGGTTTTTGGCCATTGTTGGTTGGGTTTATCTCATTTGGAAGATCAATGGCCCAATTATGGATGGTTGGATGTGTATTGAAGTGCGTTTTATGTTTGATGATGTTTCCATGATGAATGGACGAGATTAGATGTGATTTGGATGGAAATTGGATTTAAGAAAGGAAATTCCAGAAATTTGGATTTTGTTGTAGGCGTGTGTACCTGGTCGACTAGACTGTGACACTGAGAAGTTAGAAAATACAAGTCTCAATTAAATTCCTGTACGACTTACAGTCCATTGTATTCGGTCGACCGGATACATATGTTTTACAGGAAACTAACTGGGAGTTGGACTTTCCCTCATACCCAGAAAACCAGTGTGCGCGGTCGACCGGGCACAAAGGAATTTCAGGGAGAGGTTGAGAGCTGGGATATCCATTTCAGGCTAGAATTTACAGAGTGTGTGGTCGATCGCCTAGGCCAAGTGGTCGACCTGACACACAAAGGAGTTCTGTGATTAGGCCATGCTTGCCAGGTGACTGTCTACTATTTCCATTGTGCGCGGTTGACCGACCAAGCCAGGAGGTTGATCGGGCACACTACACTAAATATTAACCTGGGAGTTAACATCCTGACTTCCAAGTGTACTCAGCTGACCGGACCCTATGTTCGGTCGACCGGATACACTGTGTTCAATGATTTTTCAGTTTTTATTATCTGAGGTTGTGATCTATTGTGGGGCCAATTGACCATCCAAATATACTTCCATTGATATGCCAAGCATGAGTCAATGGTGTGGCTCAACCTTGACTCATGGGGACCACCACGTAGGGTCTAGGGTGTGGATTTGATGATGATTTAATCCTTAAATGTCATTGAAGATGCCCACAACTTCTGGAGCACCAAACACAATATCTATTGGCATCTGAGACTTCATTTAGGGATCAAATTAACTAATATGGACCTGGACCTGAAAGTAGACGATTACTTAGGATGGACTTTTCGATATTTCCCATTGATTCTCTTACTTTGGAGGTTTACTATACTTAATGCATCGCTGTCACTCTTTTATCCTTATTATTGCTTATACCTGTTAATTAAATGGAAATTGGATGACTTGAACCTACGATTACTTAGAGGTAACTGGTGATGTGATTGCGTGATTAATGACCCGTGCCTGTGTCTAGGCGGGCCCTCATGTGATTGGTGGGTTACATTGTTGCTAATCAAATCGGTGAGTTAGATCTCATGCTCTGACTACTTGTTGAGAATAGTTAGATGACAACACGAACTATACATATCCATATCTGTTGCCTGCTCGTGGTTTCTACTTCCATACATGAATGGTAATCATAAATCATGGCTGAAACGGAGGATATATATAGTGGTTATGTGTATGCAAGGGTTTTGCAGAAAAAGCATGGCCATAAGTCATTCTAACCATTGCTCCTGTTTTATTTTTCATTTATATATATATTTGTATAATTCATCCAAACGTCATCTTAGTCTCATATGATGATCCTTTTCAAGATAAACGAAATGGTGACTATTGGGCTGTAAAACAGCATAGCATGGCCTGCCCGTGCTGGCCCGCCCACATGCCCCTCTTAATTTATAAAATTTTTAAACTTTTTTTATATAAATTGAAAGAGACTTATGGGCTTTTAGGGTTTTCGACTTGAAATAACATTGTAATTACTAAAATAAATGCACAAAGGTTTATGCTAATTTACAATTGAAAGCAAAGCATTAGTTATTTGGATTTTTATTTTTATTTATATAAAAGATTAGCATTTATTTTATACAAAAGCTGGGTGGGAACGTGCTAGGGCGTGCCATGCCGTGCTATGGCCCAGGCCTCCCAGCTTAGCATGGCCTAGATGTTGACTGTCGTGTTAGGTCACACCGGGCCTGGACAGCCCGGCCCAATTTACACCTCGAGGTGACTAGAAGATAGATAAGTGTACTTCTTTTTTTTTTTGTTTTTGTCAAGTTTTCTCTTAAACATATTCTAAAAATTTCAATTTCCTCTTGAACATGTCATCACGGGGCCACCATTGGAATAAAAGCTTCCTCTTTATGAATATTTATCATATGATTGATTTGAGTATACAGATAAAAAAAAAAAAAAAAAGAACACTTGCTTAATCTCTGAAATTCTTTTTAACTAAAGTGTCAGAAATGCTATTTCAAAAATGATTCTTTTGTGTGTGTGTGCGTGTTACAGAAGAATTCTTTTGTAATATGATTATCATTACTCCAACGATATTGATTGTATGATGGGCCCATCAAAGGATTGTCATAATTTTAACAAAAAAAAAATGTTAAAGTAAAATTTTTAATTGATTTTAAACAAACTAAAGGGTCCCTTATTTTGAAACTTACATCTTATACGTTTATTCGTTATAGAGATTGATTGATTTATTGCAGTTTTGACTATCTTAATATATTCAAAAAATATTTATTTTCATATTTTTAATAATCTTTCGATTTTTCATAAAGTTTTAATATCATGAAGGATCTTTACCGAAAAAATCCCCTTAGGCCCATCAACTTTTCGGTAAATCCTAAATCCCCAAGTTCTAATCCTAACCCTAAGAAACACAATCAAACACTGTTTTATTAAATTAACAACATTACTCAAGGGGTCTTTCAGTAGTCATGTTAGACCCTAGTCATATTAATAACTAGCGAAAGCCCCCTGTGCT
The DNA here is from genome assembly GCA_003546025.1 of Camphora micrantha. Lineage (NCBI taxonomy): Eukaryota > Viridiplantae > Streptophyta > Magnoliopsida > Laurales > Lauraceae > Camphora > Camphora micrantha. Next base: position 33,791,395 of record QPKB01000003.1, on the reverse strand, counting down.
AAACACGGGCAATGTAATTGGTGGTAGTTATAATGTAAAGGGTCTAAACTAAAAAATCGAAAGAAATAGTTTAGAGTGTAACCCTAAAAAAAAAAACATCAATGAGTTATTTAGTTGAGAGGATGGAGAAGGGGAAAGGGCTTGTGGCATTTAAAGGTAGGAAATGTAGAGGCGTGAATAGAAACACAGAGAGAAGAAGAAAGAGTTTTTATAACATTGGATTAGTAAAAACAACGTTATTAATAGGGCTAATATTAATAGGAGGATTAATGAGTGATATTAGTAGGAGGTCAACATAAGAAAAGTCAAAATCAAATTTGAAATTGACAGTGAAAATGGAAATCGAATCCACTTCGCTTCATATATAATAATTGTCTACTTAAAATGTTATTTTTGCCACCCTTAGAAATTCTCACATTTGGTTGTATTAGTTTGGGTAGGAATTCAATCTATTTGGGCATAATTTTTTGATTGAAAGTGAATGTGAAATGTAAAAGTAAAATATGAAATGTCAAATGTAACTTAAAATATGGAATGTAAAAGTGAAAGGTTGAATATGAAATGTCGATGTGAAAAGTGAAATATGGAATGTGAAACGTGAAATATGAAATTTAAATGTGAAATGTGAATGTGAATGTGAATTGTGTGTGTGTGTGTGTGTGTGAATATGAAATGTAACATTAAATCTTGATTGTAAATTTTTTCTCTCCATTTTTTTTTTTTAAATATGTGATGATCAGGGATATCCTCACCCAACAAAGTTAATACACTTAGTTTTAACTGTGACATGCGGGGATATCCCCGCCTACTCGTGCACGACGGAGAGGGGATATCACCACTCAACGAAAAAGCATAAAAAAGATAAAAAGTGGTTGGATGTCCTATATAATCTATATTAAAACTCGAGGGCCTTTCTTGTTTTTAATGAGTCTAAGAGGGTTTTTTTGGGTAAAATCCTCACAAATCTTGGCCTACTTTGGTAATTCACATAAAAAGTAAACTAAAGTGGAGGGTCACTTTAACAGACAAGAAAAGATGAAGGGTCATATTATAATGGACATGGTTTTAAAAATCACCTCTTTTTTTTTTTTTTTAAGTCAAAAGATCAAACTCTCATTCCACTCAAAGACAAAAAAGGGCCTCTTTTTTTTATCCAAATTCTTTTGCATGCCACAAAATGACAAAAGTCAAGAAGGTGGATTTTAGAATTTTGTAATTCTTGATAAGACTCTTCTTTTCTTGTCTCTTAAAGTGAGCCTTCACTTGAATTCACTTTACAAGTGAATTACCCAAACAAGAGGTTTATTTGTGTAGCGTCACAGAAAGAGGTCACTGGGTCCCCTAACCTCAAAATTGAACTCTCTAATGAAATTGAAGTCCCTAACCCCAAAATCAATTCCCAATTCGAAATCCATAAATCCTTATTCAAAAATCTTAAAAATCTCTTAAGTTTAAAAAAAGAAATAAAATAATATGCTAAATACCTAATGAATTTGGAGGCTCATTGGTGAGACTGAGGAAAATACTTCCAATTCGAAATCCGAAAAATCTCTATTTAGAAACCTGAAAAAGATATGAAATTCTAAACCAAAGATCTTTTTAAGATAGATTAAATAATGAAGAAAGATGTAAGAAATAGATGCTAAAAACTTGAAAACGTATAGTGAAGAAATATATTAAAAAATAGATGCTAATACCTATTGGATTTCGAAGAGATTGATGTGGTAGGATTGTAAATGAAATTAATTTGATGAATGAATGGGTTAGAATTGTTGATGATATTGATGAATGGACTTTAGGTTTGGGAAATCGAAGGTGTTTCGATTTGATCGCAATTTGATGAATACGGTTTTGATCAATCAATTTATGGTACTCAAAATCGAAGTAGGAAAGGTTGTTAAGGTTATCAGGTCGTGCAGGACACTTTGGAAAGGTTTGTAATGCTTGAGTAATTCAGATCGTGTAGGACACTTATGTGTTGCAAGAGAAGATACTTAGGAAAGATTGCTAAGGCTTTAAGGAATCCAAACCGTACAAGAAACTTATATTGTGCATGACTCTTCTTATTTTAGAAGATAATGTCAAAAGTTAAAGTGAAATTGGGCAATTGATTGGCAAATTCAACCTCAATTTCCATATCAAATCACCTAAGTTTCATGTATTATAACTAGCATTCACTACTACAATTTAGCTTTTTTGCAACGCCGAAAAAGAGTCGCAGATAATATAAAATGCGTCGTAATAAGTAATTGCGACCCAAAAAACTAAGCGTCACAAAGGGGTTGCAAATAATGGGGTCGCAGAAAGATTAGCTACACTAAAGACTGTAGCGTGGCAATAGGAGATAGTATTTGCGACGGTTTGAAAGAGTTGCTAATTACGTATCAATTGCGATGTATTATAAGCGTTGCAGATAATGATTTACTTGCAACGGAAACATTGCGTAACCAATAATTTATATTTGCAACAATTCAAGAAAGTCGTTAATAAACCATTAAGGGCGACGCTCTTATAAAGTTGCAGATAATCTTTTTTTGCAATGCTTTTGTGGTGTCGTAAATAATCTTCATCTTGTTACATTTGATTATTTGCAACGTAATAAAAGCGCTGCAAATAAAGAGTTTTGAAAAAAAAATATTTTTTAATACTTTTAAAAAATATATATTTTTCCTGTTATGACACCCAATCAATACAAATATAATTTTATCATCCATTCACAATCCATCCATTCACAAATCTTTAATGCAAAGTCATCCTTAGGTCATCACAATCATATATCTCAAAGTAGCAATTCAGGTATGAAAATAACACTCTATCGATGTAAAAAACATAAACTAAATTAATTCAGTGAATTTCAGTGCAATGAAACAGTTGTCCTCATCACAAATTATTACTGAAGATATTGATAAAATTCTGTTAAACGTAAATCTATTTAATAGTTGGTCTCAATATAACATTGAAACAATAACTGAAATGCGGTCTTCGATATGTATCACGGAGAGACAACGAACAATTTCCACAATAAAATATAGCATCCTCAAATTGATCTGCCCCATCCAAACTGGTTCAAAAAATGTTGCTTGTTCTTATTTTCTCTTCATATCCCATTTCGATCTATAACAAATAAAACAAGATAGATGTTAAAGTCTATAAAACAAGATAGATGTTAAAACTGAAATTTAAGATCTCATGTTGAAATCTTATCTATTCATGTTGATTGTAGCCTATGCACAAAGTCACCACTTGTACATCAATCCATATAATTCAAATCATGGCCCTTCATGTATATGGGGAATGGAAAAAATAAGATTGACTTGATGATACGGCTACTTATTTCTCATTTTAAACATTTCTTCACTATATATGCCTTTTGGATGTGACATTTGTGAAGAGAGATTCAACAAGGTAACTGCAACTAAGAAAATGAAGCACCTGATATCTCATAATTTAAGATGAAAGTTTATCTATTTTTATTTGCCTTCTATTTGAGCTGAACATGCATGCACCTGATGATGTACAGAAGCAAAGAATAAATGTTTTACCATGGAGGAGTGCCCATCTTTTGCGCCATTATAAATTACATCATAGCCTCCATATTCTTTTGCCAGGATCTCATATCATCCATCTGAGCCTCCATTTGTTGTTTTTGACCTGCCATCTGAACCTCCATTTGAGCCTCCATTTGTTGCCTCTGAGCCTCCATCTGAGCTTCCATCTGCTACAACTACTCAGCCAATTCTTAAGCTTGTTTTTCTGTTGTCGTGGCCCTCTTAGTAAGCTCTTTCACTCGCAGATTATTGTGAAGGCCTGCTGAAGAGGATGGAGGGACCACGACGCCATGCCCAAGACCTTAGACATATCCGGGCCTTGTACCCAACACTCGTTTGCATATCTCATCATCTGTTATTGGGGGAGAATCCTCTTCTATGGGTTGCAACTGGAGTGTAATCATTTTCTCATACGAAAGAAAAAGATTCACATAAATATTTAGACATGTATAGAAAAACTGAAGAACAAAAGAAATAACTAATTAGATGAAACTTTAAAAAAAGAGTCCTTACATAAAGCAGCTGACACTCGAGAGTAGACCCACCCTTCTCTTGACTATGGTGTGTCTTATGCCACAATTCTATCCTACCGATTAGAGCATCACACTGTATAAATTCGAACACAAAATTAAATTTAGAAAAAATTTAATAAATCAATACTTATTAAAATATTAGAATTACTAATACCGTCTCATGAATATTTTTGTTTACTGTCATTTAAAATTTTACATATTGAAACAATGAAGACCATAAATTATAAATTAAATATTCATTCAATTAAGAAATATAGAAAACTTTAGTTAATCATAGCTGCAAACTAAGCAATCACCTACTAAAACATAAACTAAATACTAATAATGTACCTAAACAATAAGCGGGTGTTTGGATAAATGCATAATATGATATTAACAAGTTTAAATATTGTGAGATTTCATTATCATAGAACAAAATAGTGTCATATTATTATCTTCTGTCACTTATGGTGTTTGGTGATTTTCACAAATTTCAATGTACCTTTGAAGTGTTTGACAATTTATGAAAAAAACTCACAAGATGATATACCAAATAAGAAATGAAATGAAAGTAATCAATTGACCCAATGCAAGACCTACTAATTAGTAATTACATGTGTTAATAATCATGGTAGGACCCATCTATTGTTGAAGAATCACTGGATTAAATGTTTAAACCTTGAGATCCGAGGAATGTTGTTTAATTAAGGTAGGTCCATCAAATATCGATAGTCATAGTGTAATTCATCTAATGGTGATTATCACAAATGGGTCTTTCTAGGTTTTTTGTTTTTGACTTTATTTTTTAAAACTTTATCTAATGTCAAGCATCATTGATGAATCCATTTATGAGAAATTATTGTGGGGCTTATCACGCACCGAGCCCGATATTTTGCTCATCTCGAAGTGCGACGTACGCCCACAAGGAAATTCAAACCAACTTGATTTCCATGAACGGATTTTCCCACAGGATATCATGTGAGATTTAGAATTTCCTAAACCTTTATAGTTCAACCATAAATCTATCCAATTCCATAAATATATCACATAAGACATAATATAAGAGCATAAACCAAGCCATGAGCATAGTTAAAAGCTTAAGTTTCCAAAGTTAGAAAATTATAACAGAAACAAAGCATTAATTAAGTTTACAACCCAAAATAAAATTTCTAAATCAAGTTTAAGTTTATGGCAATCCATGCCATGGTCAAGGGTAAGTATGTCGACCAATTAGCTCAACGAATAGATGTCTAGAAGACATCTTCAGAGGCCCACTCTGCTAGCTGTTGAGGATTCTCCTCCCCATCCTCCATGAGCTCCGAGGTAATGGTGTCAATGTGGTCCTCACCTGTAACGCCAAGTGTAGCACCATTAATTAGAGTAAGCTAAGCAAAGTACACACGCATAAAACATAACATGCATAAAGTGACATGATAGATCATATGAGGTCAAGTAAGGAATCTAGGCATAAGTAGTGTGTGAATAAGCATGATACATAAGGAATCAAGCAAGGATGATAAGTACATAAACATACATAAAAAGGTGGCACAACCACAATAGCTATATTCTCCTAGATTAGCATGTAAACATGGAATCACATGAGAGCATGAGCATAACATAACATAAACATGGAGAACCACTTGGAGGCATAGGGCACAGAAAATCCATCGTGGATTTGAGATTCCGATTAACCCCCAAAATCCCATATGTAGAGGTCCACGAAAATATAACTAAATCAGCACCCAATCGGATCCAACTGAGCTAAGGTTGAAGCTAAGTAGTGCCGACTCAAGGAATAGAGTGTACATCAAATATCATAGTGTAACTTAGCATGACCATAAACATATACAATTGTAAATATGGACAAGTACACGACCATAATCATAAGTGCGTTACACAACATTGTTGACACTAAAAATGTCACTTCGCCGCTTCAACATCAAAAAGCTACATCAAGCCAAATCCTACCACAAATAGGCAATGCTACTTCAAGCGTCAGATATTGTCAGAATCAAACAAAAACTACAAGATCTTTCAAAACAGCCAAAAGAAGAGTACACATGAAGTTTCGGGCTACTTCGACATTATTTGGCCTAACTTCACTCTTCCAGCGACTGAACAGGAGTTCCCAGCAGCGGTGAAGCTGGAGACCTCGATCCAAAAAAAACACAGTACACAGTTGACCTCAAAATGCCATTAGAAAGCTCTACATAAAATTTTAGGCCATTCTGACACTGTTTGGCCCAAAAAGGAAACGGCCACAGCAAAATCAGCTCTTTTAGCAGTGACAACGTCGAAGACATCAGATCTTTGAACTGAGCCTATGAATGGTCTCAAAATATCTCCAAAAGGCTCCATGTCAAGTTTCAAGTCAAGCCGACAGCGTTTGACCCCACATCAACCCTCGAATAGCAAAATCAAGCCTTTAGGTGGCGAGAACCATCGAGGCCATCACTTATCAAACAAAGCACATGGGTGACTACGAAAGGTTTCCAAAGGGCTACACGTCAAATTTCAGGTCATTTCGATAACATTTGACCAAACTTTGACTCTCGAAAGTCAAATCAGGCCTCCTAGCGGTGGTGCTCCCAGGGACCATAATTTCCAAATCGGAGCTAATGGATTATCTCAAAATAACTCCAATAGGTTCCCTCTCAAATCTCAGGCCAATCGGACATCAGTTGACCGTACATCAAAACGCGGCATCTACCACGCTACAAAATCAAGTCTACTGGCGACAGAACCCCACACGGTTTCAAAACTCAAACAAAGCATATGGTTGGTCATATTTATTGCTCAGAGGCTTCACCTAAAATCTCAAGTTATTTCGACATTGTTTGACCCAGTTCTGGCTTCTGATGACAAATCGACAACTCTGCATAACAAAGTCTTCAGCTTTCCTGAAAAATTGGAAACTTTGCTCTTCGATATGCAAGGCTTCTTTTCAAGTTTTCTGCAGGGAAATCAGGCCAATACATGTACAAAAATATCAGGAAAAATACCAAAGTAAAAAGAGATGGGAAAAAACCTAAAAACGGCTGAAAATCGGCGAGCAAAAAGGGAAAACCCCCCCATGGTCGCCAACGACCTTAGAAATCCGGGTGGGCGGATTTTCGCTGAAAGATCATTTTTCGGTCTCTTTTCGTGTTTCAAGATATCAGGCCCCTGTGTTTTTCCAAAATTATGACTTTTGAGGCCTGGAATCCGTCGATCTTTGTGAACATCATGGATCTGTCATCAAGAGCATGAAATTATCATTGATCGCTTCGAAATCGGCAATCAGCCGACCAAGAAAGCAAACTTTTTGCCCGATCAATCGAGAAGTTGATAGGACAGATGGCACTAGCCCACTGGTAGTAATCAATGTCTGAAGTTGCATGGTCATTCCAACATCGATTAGCATGAAGATCCATCGGCAACCATCACAAGAAGAGTTTCAAAAGATACGGCACAGCCGCGACTCTTTAAGCGCCTCAACGACCACTTAATGCAGTAAAATGATTCGTTTTATGACAAATTAATGCGGTCATTAACTCAGAAGCGAACAAATGGGAGTTACAAGTCAGCCATAAACATGACATTAAACCGTGTAACTCCTCCCATCATGGAGCTTAAAGGCGATTAAAAGCTCTTGATTCTCCATTGGCCAATCAGAAGCCAAGAAAAAGGAGTTACAAAATAATGAATTAAAAAGTTGTAACTCCTCCCAATATGTGGCCTTAATTCATGTAAGGCTCATAAACCCACTTAATGGCTACCAAAGGCCTATAAAAAGGGGATCATTCCAAGGAAAATGGATCATAAAATCAAAAAACCAGAAGATCGCAATCCAAAGAAAAATAAGAGAAAACTCTGCGACGTCGCTATGACGCTCCAAGAAAAACTCTCCTCTGTTGAAGAAGTCCGGCACCGACCACCACAAGGTGACCAAAGTCCTTTGGGGGGTCACTCCCCCCAAGGACTTCTCCTTTCTCCTCTATGGCTTAGATGTGGCTTTTAAGATCGTCTACTTGGCTTTTTATTAGACATAGGACCTCCTCTTGGTCTTTGTCCTCTAAAAAATTGAGGTTTAAGCTGAGCCAAGCAAATCAAGAGCATCCTCTGTTCTTGCTAGACCTCAACCCAAGATTAACCCGATTAGTGTATTCTCAGTGTGTGCATAATCATAAGTGGGTCTAGTTACTGTTGGGTTAGAATATAATTAGTTTTAGTCTGGACATAGCTTTGGGAATTTCGAGAACGTTTTATGTTAATTAGACACACTTAGGAAGGCCTGAGTGTACGTGCAAGCGTGGGATGATCGTGTTGATTTTTGTGTTAATCGTGATTTTGATTTCATTTGAATGGATTAATGATTAACTACAATTTTTGTCTTTAGCCCGTCTGTGATTGAAACTTAGAAACCCAAGTTTTGGCTCAAAACGGTAAAATTGTCTTTTCACACGCAAACCTGGACACACTTTTCGAAATCTCAAAACCATGTAAAAAATATACTATTTGGAAACTAGATATTTCAATGATCATTTTATCCTTCTTCGTCAACTTCATTTGAGGCCCGCACTAATGGGTCCCATTTGCAAGATACTTTATCACTTTCCCTTATCTCCTTCTTTCCATTCCCAAATCTCTGCAACCCTAGGAGACCCAAGCTCAAGAAGAAAACCCTTTTTCCTCTTCACCTTCTTCTCTTGAATGCATGAAATAGAGACCTCCAAATGAAAATCTAAGACCACCATTTTCTTCCTCTCATCCCAAGCCTTCTATTGATACTATTTTCTTGGGATTTCTATTTAGACAAGCTCTCCATTTCCTTCCTTGCTTCTTGTTTGGGCATCTCTAGGTAAGAGCTCCAACCCATCTCTTCAATGGAGTTATTTTGACTCCTATGAATCTCATTTTTCTAACTTTCTACACCCATTTCGAAATGGGTTTCTTGTTTGCAAGTTTGGATGAGTTTTGAATGTTTTTCATGGGGATTTTGTAGTGTTTGGCTTAGCTATTGGATTAGTTTGCTTCAGGGAGAAGATTTGTTAGCATTTGGGCAAAGGCAAGTAATCTTTATAGGTTAAATGTTATATGTTAGTTGTAGATTGCAAATGTAACTTTGAAATTTCATAGTTTTGTCACTAAACTTCATTATATGTTTTTCTTAGTTTTCCTCATATGATGTTTTAGAATTATGGATTGAATGATATAGAAATGTGGATTTATCCCTTGGAGAGCATGGAGGCTCAGGGTAGTGCGGATGCTTCAGAAATGAGAAGAAGGGAATAAGAAATGTAAAAATCTGACTTGAAATGCACTGCCCGTGCAGTGTTGATTAGTTGGCGGCTAGCCGAACTGCACCACCTCGGCTAACCGCGAGCCAACTGAATTTGGCGGTTCCATTTCCAGAAGCCTGCATTCCAGCAGTCAACCTGCCGATCATCTGGCAGCTAGTCGACACATCCCACCTCGGCTAACCGCAAGCCAACTAAATTTGGCGGTTCCATTTCCAGAACCCTATATTCCAGTGGTCAGCTAGCGTCTAGCCACCACATCCCACTGCGGCTAGCCGATAGGTGAACGTGAGCTGACTGAAATTGACAAAATGCCCTGTTTTTGAAGAATTTATGTAAGAGTAAAAACCAGAACATGTTAAGGGACTTTTAGCCTGATATTATGCACTTGAAATCCTGAAATGTCTTTTAACTTCGGGGGCACCGATTCCCTTTTTAATCCAACATTTGGGTTCTCAATTACACAAGGGTCAACCAAAGGTCCTTACATGTGCTTGATAGACCTTGTTCTCATATTTTAGTTTCGATACAATAAGTATCATCGTGTACTCATTTTGAAATTCAAGTTTAAACTTGTTCGAAGATTTGTTTCAAGTATCTAATGGAGATCACTTCTTGAGTTGTGTGCATATATATTATGCCTTTTGCTAGTCGTGCCTTGTCTTGTTTTGATAAGTGATTTTCTCCCTTTATTTCGACGTGTTTAGACCGATTTTTGCGTGTTTTTGTGCATTCATGAATCCAAGTGAACACCACTGAACTTGGACTGCCCTTTCAGTTTGATCCACTATCTGTGGATCCTTAAACAAATGGACTATATGCAGATTACACATCGTGCGTGTCCGGTTCCGCGACTGGAATCCCGTATTTGTGGGAATCGTGTCTTGTTTATATTATGTACATCGTGTTCGTCGTGCGTGCTTGCTCGTTTCATTATATATGATAGAGAAAGGATGGGCTCTTTGTGGAATTTACTATTCATGATATATAAGTATTCATGCTAGTTTGTTTTTATCTTGAAATGTACCTCAATCAAGTAATTGTTTTAAGTTCAGTAAATTGTTTTAACATGTTTTTCGTTAAACAATTATTATTTCGTGCTCACGCCTAAATTGATTTCTTGCCAAACCATCGTGTTTGATACTTGTTGTTTTGGTACCCAGGTGCAGGCGACATTGCCCATGAGGAGGAGTGTCCGGAGGAGGCTGTTGAGCCACCCCCAGCTCGTGAGTGGCAGCCCGACAACGTCATCTAGACGTCGGGCGGGATCTTGAGTTCCGATTTAATTTATTTTGTGTTTCGTGTATACTTTTGAATTGTATTGGCCTTTGTTGGCCTCTTATTTTGGATTGTAACAAACTTGATATATTTTCGATTAACCTTGTCACTTAAATTATGATGGGAATGTCAGGTTATAATTCCTTTTCAGATATTTTGGTCTTGATGCTATTTTACTCATGTACTTGATTATATTGTCATGTATGACTAGCTGTGATGTGATTTGCTACACGCTTCGGCATACTTGATCATGTGAATTTGATCTTCCGTTTCTCGGAATCCTCAGCGTGGGAACCTATGGGAAATTATCAAACATAAATTATCTCATCAATCATCGTCGCGGGCCCGGGTCTTGGTTTGGGGTCGCGACAGTTCTCATCTGAAGGATGTTGGCGAAGACCACGTACACATGGCTTGCGACCGTGAATCTAAAAGAGTCCCCACGATCTCCTGAGAAGTTAGATCCCCTTTTATTGTTTTTCATTGTAGTTTGTATTTTTTTTGAAGAGACATAAAAAAATCACAACTCTTCTCTTTCATTATTGATAAGAATTGTTAATCTCTTTTCACGACAAAAATTGCCTTTTATGGAAAAAAAATCGCCTTTCACGGTAAAAATCGTCTTTCATAGCAAACAAATCATGTATCTTTTGTTAAATATATGTACCATAGAAAACTAGAAAAAAGTTTATTTCCTTTTCTACTTGGGAAGGTGGATCTCCGGACCACCACTTTTCAATTACAAGTAGAGTAGGAAATCCGACATACCTGTATAAAAAAATGTTGATGCTCGCATTTGCCACCGGTCGCGAAAAGGTTGGACCCCACAGACTCTCTTGTCCGCTGACCCCAGTAGCGCCACGCGCGAATAAGCAAGTCCATCAAGCTGGGACACCCGGTGGGACTCGTTTGTTTGAGAACATGATGCTTAGAAAAGAAATATTCGCATATCATATCTTTTGCTCTATGCTTATATACTTCTTCTCTAGATTCCTTGGCTTCTTTCTAGTTGGTGGCCTATATTGGATTTTGCATCTAAGAAAAAATGAGAAGGGATTTTTTGGAAATTTCTAATTCTATCTTTGAATTTATTTCCACACTTCCTTTTTTCAAGAAAAAAAAATTCAGGTTTCTCATTTTGGGATTCAACTTTGAGAAACCTTGATCCTTTCCTCTTTGAACTTGATAGCTCACAGAAATGTCTGACGCTATCGTTCGTATCGGGGAATGGGCCATCATTTCTCTTTGATGAGTATGTTAGGGTTTTTTCAAAAAAATAAAAATAAAAAATAAAAAATTTTTAGATTTCTCATTATTGGATTTAACTTTTAGAAACCTTGATCATTTCCTCTTCGAACTTGATAACTAGCAAAAATGTTTGACGCTATCGTTCGTATCGGGGAATGGGCCATCGTTTCTCTTCAATGAGTCCGTTAGGGATCATTAACAAAAAAAAAAAAAAAATATCAGATTTGTCATTTTTGGATTCAACTTTGAGAAAACTCGATCCTTTCCTCTTCGAGCTTGATAGCTCGCAGAAATGTTTGATGCTATAGTTCGTATCGAGGAATGGGCCATCGTTTCTCTTCGATGAGTCCGTTAAGGATCTTTCAAAAATAAAAAAAATTCAGATTTCTCATTTTTGGATTGAACTTTGAGAAACCGTGACCCTTTCCTCTTCGAACTTGATAGCTCGCAGAAATGTTTGACGCTATCATTTGTATCGGGGAATGGGCCTTCCTTTCTTTTTGATGAGTTTGTTAGGGATCTTCAAAAAAAAAAAAAGAGGGCAAAGATCACTAAGGTCGCGCTAATTGCATTCTTTGACCACGATTGATTCAAGAAAAGCCTTGTTCTAGAGTGTGGAGACTGCTAGACTGTTCTAGGCAAGGGTCATCCAAACAGGTTCATTAAGTAATCCTACCCTTAGCTGGGCGTTAATCTATCGATTGAGGTTTCATAAGACCGAATTAGGAAGCCTAGGTGTACTCTTCAATCTTAAGATTTTTCTTTCAAAAAAAAAAAAAAAAAAGGAAAAAGAAAAATCTTCAAAAGAAAAAACCTTTCAAAAAAAAAAAAAAAAAACTCCTGTCACTTTTCAGTTTAGATTCGAGAAGTCTTAGTCCTTCCCTTTTAGAACGAAGCTCACAGAAATGTTTTAATAGGCTTCCGGATCGGAATACCATTTGCTCTCTTTGGCGAATTCAATTTTGACCTTTCAAACTTCCATCACTTTTGTATCAGATTAGAGAAATCTTGGTCCCTTCCCTTTTGGAACGAAGCTCACAGAAATGTTTAAGTCAGCTTTCGGATCGGAATACCATTTGCTCTCTTTGATGAATCCAATCTTGGCCTTTCAAAAAATCCGATATTGTGTCCATTCAATGGATGCAATTTCCAACATTTATGACAAGCAGTGCTAGTACGCCCTTTCAAGTCTACTGTATTCGTGACCGACACATATGTACCTCCGACCTTATATTCATCTTAGCTCGAGTAAGCCTTGCTTCTTAGTGATTTGAATTAAGGTTTAAAATTGTTTCTAGCAATCACTGGAACGCTCATTATGGGCCTACTATACTTGCGATCAGAACAGTTGTACCTTCTATGGCTTTTTGCCTTCTTCATGTCGCTTGGGTCGAACCATGTCCTTCAAGCGATTTGAAAAGACAAAACCATAGTTTCTCCCATTTATGATCATTTTATTCTAAAAATGAATCCTCTGAATTGCTTTTTTGGCTTCTCGTCGGGTGAGTTCCTCGGATTCCTAGTTCGGAAAGCTAGAATAGAATTTGACCCCATCAAAGTCAAGGCTATTCTAGAAATGCCCTCTCCAAGAACCTTAAGAGAACTGAAAGGACTTTAAGGAAGATTGGCATACATCAGACAGTTCATCTCCAATCCTTCAGGCAAATGCCGTCCTTTCTCTCGGTTAATGAAGAAAGGTGTGGACTTTGTTTGGGATGCTGAATATGAAGCTGCATTTCAAGATATCAAGTCATACCTGACCAGACTTCCAGTGTTGGCTGTCCCTACCACTAGTAAATCATTCATTCTGTACAGAAGAGCCCTCGACCATTCTTTGGGCGCTCTACTCACACAAGAGAATGGTGAAGGAAAAGAAGATGCTCTATACTACCTCAGTCGTATGTTGGTAGGTGTGGAGCATCACTACTCTCCAATTGAAAAAGAATGCCTTGTAGTGTTGTTCGCCGTCCAAAAGCTACGTCACTATCTTCTTTCTAACAAAGTCTACTTGATTTCAAGGATCAACCTCTTGAAGGTCTCTGTCATAAAAGCAGGTTCCCTCAATGCCCGACTGGCTAAATGGTCCATCCTCCTATCACAATTGATATCAGGTATCTACCACAAAATGCAACCAAAGGCCAAGCTCTAGCAGACTTTCTCACAGAGCATCCATTGCCTAAAAATTCTCCACTTAGAGATGATCTCCCAGATGAGCCTGTCTACAACTTGGAGAATTCCTCACCAAATGCCTCCTGGGACATGTACTTTGATGATGCAACCAGGACAAATTTAAAAGGAAAGTTGATCTCGGGCATTGGCGTCCTCTTTGTTAGCCCTAACAAATATATGATTCCACACTTTTTCTCGTTACTGTAACCATGCTCAAACAATGCAGCTGAATACGAAGCTATGATCATAGGATTGAAGCTCGCTCTCGAATCCGGCATCACCATGCTGGAAGTCTTCGGGGACTCTCAACTGATCGTCAACCAGATGAATCAGAAATATGAAGTTAGGAAGCCTGATCTGTTTCCTTATTACAGCATGGCACAATCGCTTCGACAAAAGTTTTACATCTATCACATCACCCACATCCTCAGAGGTGAAAACATCAGTGCAGATGCCTTGGTCGGACTTGCCGCATCTATGGCGATCCAGGAAAGGAAAACATGCAAATTACAATGTGTGAAAGAAGGATACTCCCTCCTCTTAACACACACCAAGCAGTTGTTGAATGCTACTGAGTGGTTGGAAGTCAGATCTCTATCCTCAGACCTCCAATCGGCGACTGGGGGGATCCGTTCATCGATTACACTATGTTCGAAATCCTACCCGAAGATCCAAAAGAACGGGTAAGCGTTCAAAGATGAGCCCCAAATTTTCATTTGGATATTCCTTCAAAAATCCTTTACAGAAAATCCTTCAACGGAGTACTTCTGCGCTTCCTATCATAACAAGAGGCCAAAGAAGCACTCAAAGAAGTTCATGCTAGTCTTTGTGGAGCCCATTAGGCTGGTCTTAAGCTCTACGATCAGATAAAAATGTTAGGTTATTATTGGCCTACCATGGTAGCTGACGCAATGTAATTTGCTAAGCGCTGCCGATAATGCCTAAATTCATGGAGACTATGTTCATATGCCACTAGACTGGCTACACCCTACAACGATCTCATGGCCTTTCAAAACCTAGGGTATGGATATCCCTATCTCTCCACCATCGAGCAAAGGTCATCGCTTCATTTTCGCCACTACGGATTATTTCTCCAACTGGTCAGAAGCATTTGCGCTCAATGAAATGAAAACCTCATCAGTCCTTCAGTTCTTGAGCACCCATATTATTTGTCGGTTTGACATACCTAAAAGATTCGTCCATGATAACAAACCACAATTCCGGGATCACCAATTCTACAAGTTTTGAGACAAATACAAAATCTAAAGCTGTCCTTCGACTCCATATAATCCAGCAGCAAATGAATTAGCAGAAGTCTTCAACAAGACACTATGCAAAATTCCAAGAAAATGGTCTCCAGTCACAAAATAGACTGAAGTGACAAACTATTTGAAGCTTTGTGGGCGTATCAGACCACCGTTCGAGGACCAACCCATAGCACACCATTCTCCTTGGTCTATGGATGCAAAGTTGTCGTACCCTTAGAAGTACAAATTCCTTCCCTATGGGTGTCTTCGCAAAATGACATGACTCAAGAAAGCAATGTGAAGTTGAGACTCCAACAGCTCGACAATCTCGACGAGAGATGACTCCAATCTCGACAAAGCATTGAGCTTTACCAGGTACGCATGGCAAGATTTTTCGACAAAAAGGTCCGGCAATGTGCCTACAAAAAGGGTGACTTGGTTCTTGTAGTGAAAAAACCAATGGTTTTCACTCACAAGTCCAAAGGAATAATTGAGCCAAAATGGGAGGGAACCTACGTCATCGACAAAGTTGTCTTCAACGATGCGTATGCACTCCTAAACATGGAGGGTGACAGATGTATGCTACCCATCAATGGCAAATTTTTTGAAGCGGTACTACCCTTAAAGACTTACCTCACTGGGTTAAAGCGATGCCTGCACGGCCAAAGCCTACTCCCAGGTACTTGCTCGTCAAGCCCACTCCTTTTGGAAATTTCGTCCTTATGTTGGAATTTCTAAAAATTCAAAACAATGCTTACTTTCATCGTTTCATTGTTAAAAAAAAATCCGAGTTTAGGAGTTTCTTTCCTAACTTGACCAATAATTTCGACCCTTGAACCCAAAATTCATCGTTTGAAACAAAAATCTGGATTCAAGGATTACCACCCTAATCCACCTAGCTTTTTACCGCCAAAATGATTTTAGGTCAAAATTTATGACCCTCGTGTCTTTAAACAAAAATGGTTTTTCAAGAAACCGAAGGGAAGTGACGCGTATTCGATACTCGCAGAACCCAAAATCGAAGGATACGAACATCATTCGATACTTCCAAAATCGCAAGAAAGCGACATTTCTTCGAAACTTACAAATTTCAAAAAATCGTGGAGACACAACTTTTCAATTGATATGCACAACCCAAAATTTAAAAAATACAGAGGTCCAAACCACCTCAAAATTTCAAAAATTATGGAAACGTAACATTTCAGTTGATATCCACAACCCAAATAAAAAAAAAAAAAAACCGAGGTCCAAAACACCTCAAAATTTCAAAAATCATGGCGAAATGATGTTTCAGTCAGTACCCACAAAGCAAAATTTTTGTAAAAAGAGCGACGAAGCAACATTCCATTGATACTCACAAACTGAATGAGCAAGGATGTGACATTCCATCAATACTTGCAAAACCATTCGGCAGGGAAGCGACGCTTAGTTGATACTTGCACCCAAATTCGCGAGGAGGCGACATTTCATCGATACCTGTAACCGAATGAGCAACGAAGCGACATTCCATCAATACTTGCAAGACCATTTAGCAGGGAGGCGATTTTTAGTTGATACTTGCATTTTTTAAAACAAAAACCTGGCTCTCATGCCAAAACCTGACTTTCATGCCAAAAAATCAGCTCTTATGCCACAAAATCGGCTCTCATGCCAAAAACCTGGCTTTCACGCCAACAAACCAAAACTTGGCTTTCACGCCAAAATCGGATCTCATGCCACAAAAACCTAGCTTTCATGCCAAAAATCAGCTTTCATGCCACAAAACCTAGCTTTCATGCCAAAAATAAAATTTGGGCTCTCATGCCACCAAAATAAAATAAAAAAACCTTGGCTTTCACGCCAAAAACATAATTTTGGCTCTCATGCCACCAAAAACAAACCTTGTCTTTTATGCCAAAAGCAAAATTTTGGCTCTCATACCATAAACAACAAATTTGGCAAACAAAATCTGGCTCCTATGCCAAAACAACCATTTAACAGAAGATTTTCCCAAAATGACAAACTTTTGATCAAATTTTCAAACAAACATTCCCATTAAACTATTGCTTGAATTTGTTTTCATCACCAAAAGATTTAAGTGAAAGGAGGGAATACAAGAAAAGAAAGGAGTGCTAAAAAAATGTGCTCACAGTCAGTACAAAAAAAAAAAAAAAAAAGCAAGAAAAGAGTACCAAAAAAAAAAAGTGTGAATACGTGGGGTACCAAAAAAAAAAAAAAAAGAAGAAGAGGAAAGTTTGTTACAAAAGAAACAAGGAGCTCAGTCTAACATGGTCCCTAGCCAAAGAATCAACTCCTCAAGCAAACTCTTGGCTTTGGCGCTCTAGGCTTCCAAGGCACGCTCTTCAGAAATTTCCCGTAAGATGCGGTTGAACATTGCAACCCTTCTTCAATATCGGGAAGCTTCTCCTAAGAAGTTTGCCATCGCACGTGTTCTCGAGTCCTCTCCTTGAGAACGCGATCGACGTCTGTAACCTGGCGAATAAAGTTCCTCTCCCTGGCACGAGCCTCTGCTAAAGCAACCCACTTGGCTGCGACTTGCACCTCTAATTGCTCAAGACATTGCCTGGCTTCAATGACCTCTCTATCGAGGCGTTCAATGTCATGCCTCAGCTCTATGATGACCAACTAGGTGGTGTTCCTCTCCGAGACAAACCGCTTCCTATTCCGTGTGACCTCATCCATTTCAGACTTGGCTTTGTTAACGGGGTTCAGAAGCATCTCCTTGAAGAAGTCGTCATGAGGAAAAGCCTTAGTCTCGGACCACTTGTCGCCAAGCGCAATGATCCTGTCAACGATCGCCCTGGCACCTGTGACATCTAGACTAACCTCTTCAACATTGGCAAGAATCTCCTGGACATGCTTGACCATGCCAAACCCGGCATCCAAGTAACTAAAAAGGAGAGTCTCGATCCAAGAGCTCAAAACCAACACCAGCACCTTTTTTGCAAACTGAAGGGATGGCCAAGATGAAGATTCACCCTGCTCTATCGGTCAGCTACCTTTGTCGTGCCCCGTTTGAAGAGTAATAAAAAAACTGTTTCAACTGGAGCCATTGGGGAAGGAATCTCAGCACAAGGTCTCGCCTCTGCCGTGTTAGATCGGGTGGTAGAAGCCCCTACCTCTTGATCAACCTCCAGCACCTCTTGCTGTGGTTCTGAAGAAGGCGATAGGATCTCCCTTGTCACTTCAAAGCCTGCCAATGAAACATAAAAAGGTATGAATACGATCCTGTTGAGAAGTCATTATCACCAGGGTTATTACTACAAAGTACCTTCTTTGACGACCAGCAAATTACTCTCTGCCTCCATGAACTCATCCGAAGCATCGCCAAAGGTTGCATCCATGGATGGTTCAAAGTCACCGGAATCCTGTGGCGAGTCAGCTGACAAAAAAACAAGCAATATGTTAGTAGATGACAGCATAGACAAAGAAAAAAAAAACATGAAGATGTCGTACCGGGTGGAGATTCTGGAATCACTCCAAAGTCCCTCGGTTCTTCTTCAGGTGCCGCAATTAGATCCATCACCGCCTCATCAATCGGGACCTCAGGCATCACCAAGTCCTAATCTCATCTACTGAAAAAGGGGGTTAAGGCAAACCAAAACAAAAAAAATCTCAATGAAAGAAACTGAAAGAGAAAGAGGAAGAATCATACCTTCATCGGCGGTCTCTTCTTCTTGTACGCCGAAAAGCTCCACGAACCACTTCTTGAAGCCGACGGTCCAGAAAGTAGACAGCTCAGGACAAGAAATCATGGCAGTAGTGTCCTCAGCATTGTAAAAAACCCATGCATTTTTGCCATCCTGCATACCTCCAAAACGCTTCACCATGCTTAAAGCCTCTCTAACGACGCCTTGAGAGAAGCCCAATTGCGGCGCAAAGTGGGAAGGGAGATACGGCTGGATATCAACAAAAAGATGTCTACGGCACACCATCGTGCCAACTTGTATTAAAAAGCCACCCCTTCTCTGCGTTGGTCAAGGAGTAATGTCTTCCTGACCCTGCCCTGGTAGAGTCGCGGGAGGCACCAAAATCAAAAGCCTTCTTCCGCAACTCTAGAGAAAGCTTCACTAAAGAATGTCCTATCTCGACGTCCCTGTACCATCGAATCCTCATTCGGGCAAACAAAAGAGATTCGAAGACGGCTGTACCCCTAGCCAACCAAATCATGAGAGGATCATCATCCTGTGTAGCACCCAACTGGCGAAAGCTAGGACAGTGGTATAGATACCACGAATAAAAGATATGGGCTGAAAAGACCCAATTCATAGGGAGGCCAAGCCGAACCAAGAAAGCAGCAGCCTGCAGTTCGGTGCACAAATAGGAGTAAAGAGCGGGCACCAAAGCGAGTTGTTCTCCGAACACCATCTGACAAGCTGGATAAATGCAATGCGGCCTGATGTGCGTTCTATCTCCACCAGCGAAGACAGCCTCACCCAGCCAGTAAGTGAGGTAAACAGCGAGATCCCTCCGTAACGCAATGTCAGAACAAATGGCACCTGTGCTCACGAAGAAATCCTTCAATTTTTCTCACATGACCGAAGTCTTCTTCGAACTCGGATTCTTAGCCCTGGCTTCCCAAGTCGTGCTATCAGAAGACTCTCTACTATCAAAGAAGTTGGGGAACGAAGAGCAAAAACTCTTCCAACCGCTGGACCTGACTTTCAAGCCCTCCTTCTCTTTCAAAAAATAATAAAAGGCAACAAGCTGAAAGTATAGAAGCCAAAACTCCTCAGACTACTCCTCAAGGACGTTATCAATAGGCATGAACTTCTCATAGAGTTTCCCAAGGATAGGCAACCGAGTGATGGCACTTAACTCCTTCAAAGAAAAACCAATCTCACCATTCGTGACAACGAAGGTGTTGGTTTGTGGAAGAAACGACTCCAACATAGCCATGAAGGCATTGTCGGAAAAGATTACAGTCTCCATATAAGCATGGACCACATCAAAGATCCTGGCTTCCTTCAAGATGGCGCAGCCAGTCAGGAGGACGCGATCAGTCCATGACTCCCAATCTAGGTCAGCACTGAAAAGGCCACGAAAGCGAAAAGGCTTCACCCAATTGCTGCCGTCACTGCATAAAATACCAAGGTCCACTGCCGCTAGCTGTTCAACAATCGACTTCTCCGATATAGATGATCGTCACCCATGGAGGACTCCAAGAGACAATGCTTACGATCATGATCTTGTAAAACTCCTCATCCTTGAGGTAGGTGACGCTCAATCACTACCTCATCTTACCATGATCTTTTGTTAAGGTGACCAATCACTACCTCTCTCATCCAAGTCTTCCAAAGTTTCTCTCCATATACTGGACCTTCTCCTATGCCTGCTGAATGGCCACATTGGAAGATCCAGCAGATCGTTCGGGGTGTGACAGTAACATGCCCCTTACCCTTACTCGTTCTGTAGGAACCACCTACAAAGGTTAGAAAATAAAAGATCAATCATCAAAGTGACAAAATTTCACTAAAACAATCTAGCCAAAATTTTGGCATGATTCTGGGGCAATTCCAAAGAAAAGGGAAACACTCCGAAAGAGATAGAAAGCTTGAAGATGGACTCAACATTGCTGCGAGCTCCAAAACTTGCAAAGCTTCTCAAATCTCCGCAAGATTGAGAAAGGGCTCAACATTCCTACAAGCGCCAAACTCCAAAACTTGCAAAGATTTCCAGGTATGCACTATCATATCATGCTCCCAATTCTATTTACAAAAAAAAAGAAAAAATCATGCATAGGAAAGAAATTGTCACGTATTAGATGCTAGGAAACCTTTGACGAAAGTTAGACCAATTCTAACCCAACTTGGTCAAAACCAATCAAACTTTGTCCAAGCCAAAACTCATATTGGCTTGACCTAGAGACTCTCGCCTTTTTATTTGATGCATGAACATCTTGACTTGCATAAGCCACATTATCATGGTGAGCACAAAAAAAAAAAAAAAAAAAAAAAAAAAAAAAAAAAAAAAAAGAAACCTCCAAGAAAAAAAGAAAAGGAGGGAAAGAAAAAAAAGGGAAAGAAGAAAAAAGAAGGGACCGGCCCACAGGCTATGGCCCACTGCCACGTGGTCGTACGGCCAGGTCCGTACGGCCTTCTTCGTACAACCATAAAAAAAAACAGAGAGAAGAAAAAAAATACATGTAAAACAAAAAGAGGGAAAACACGTGGAAAAAAGGGAAAAAGAAAACCGGGAAGAACAAAAGAAAAAGAGAGAATGAAAAAGAAAGAAAAGAAAAAAAGAAAAAACAGAGGAAAAGAAAGAAGAATTTTTTTTACCATCCTACTTCTACAATGGAGTTTTTTTTTAGAAAAGAAGACTTACTAGAAGCCATTGATGGAAAAGAAGAAGAAAAGCTTGAAAATCCTTGAAAAAGAAGAGCTCTTGGCCTTGATGCAGTCTTGAAGGATTTTGCAAAAGAAAGCAATAAAAGAAAGAGATCCAATCTCCCTTTGCTTTTATAGGGGAGAGCATACCAAAGAAGGAAACAAGGAGAAAAGCGAGGAGGTAAGTGATACAAATTAGTAACCTTCCCAAAAGAAAGATACTGTGAGAGATTCTCTCCTAAAAGAAAGGGGATTAGAGAGATTTTCTCCCAAAAGGGAGGGGATTTGAGAGATTTTCTCCCAAAGAAAGATACTTTGAGAAAATCTCTCCAAAAAGAAAGGAAACGTGAGAGATTCTCTCTAAATGAGGATATTTTTAGATATTCTCTATCCAAAAGAGATATTTTTAGATATTCTTCACAAAATGACACCACATGAGATCTAAGGCATCTTTAAAGCTTAGGGTCCCATGGGTTAGCCCACATGAGCTAGGTTTGACCACCTAAGCACTAAATGGGGCTTCCTATAAAAAAATCTCTCTTACCAAGAGCATACAAAATGGTTTTATGCCTCTTTTGAGCTGATTGGACCACAAAAAAAAAAAAATTAATAAAAAATCAAAGCCTCATGAGCTTCCAAAATTCAAACCATCCAACCTCATATACCAAATTGAGCCAAATTCTTGAAATTGACATTCCACAAAAATCCAACCACTCTAATGGACCCAAAATAGTCCCAAAGAGTGATCAAAATCCAAATCCTAATCCTCTAACTTGCCACATACAATGTGTTAGGTCACAAGGTCAAAACCAAAAACCAAATCCTGACCCCCAACTTGCCACATACAGCCAGTTGGGTTACCAGGTCAAAAAATAAAAAAAAACAGAACCGAACCCCTAACCTACCACATACAGCTTGTTAGATTACAAGGTCAAAAAGAAAACCCAAAACCCAAAACCCAAAAACCCAAATCCAAATCTCTCATGTCATTTTCAAAACTTTGCCTTGAGATGGTATGAAATTCCCATGGAAACTCAAAAGGCTACTCTACCAAAAGAAAACTTCTCAAAGACTCTTGGTCAAGTCAGAAGCTCTCCTTCAAAGTTCTCTTCGAGATACATCGACTTCAAAAGTTATAAAACTCGTCGCTGTACCTCCAGGGGGCATTTGTTGATATCAAAAATGTCACTTTGCCTCTTCAACATAAAAAATTTATATGAAACTGCATCCTACCACAAACAGACAATGCTACTTTAAGCGTCAAATCTTGTTAGAATCAAACAAAGACTGCAAGATCCTTCAAAACAGCCAAAATAAGAGTATACATGAAGTTTCGGGCCACTTAGACACTATTTGACCTAACTTCACTCTTCCAGCAACTGAACAGGTGCTCCCGGCAGCGGTGAAGCTGGAGACCTCGATTCACAAAACAGAGTACATAGTTGACCGAAAAGTACTGCTAGAAAGCTCTACATCAAATTTCAGGTCATTCCAACACCACTTGGCCCAAAAAGGAAACAGCCGCAGCAAAATCAACTCTCCTGGCAGCGACAGTGTTGAAGACATCAGATCTTAGATCTAAGCCTATGGATGGTCTCAAAATACCTCCAAAAGGCTCCATGTCAAGTTTCAAGTCAAACCGATAACGTTTGACCCCACATCATCCCTCGAACAACAAAATCAAGCCTTTCGGCGGCGAAAATCACCGAGATCACCACTCATCAAATAAAGCACATGGGTAACTACAAAAGGCTTCCAAAGGGCTACACGTCAAATTTCAGGTCATTTCGACAACATTTGACAACACTTTGACTCTCGGAAGCCAAATCTGGCCTCCCGGCAGTGGAGCTCCCCGGGACCATGATTTCCAAATCAGAGCTAATGGATCATCTCAAAATGACTCCGGTAGGCTCCCTCTCAAATCTCAAGCCAATCGGACATCGGTTGACCGTACATCAAAGCGCCACATCTGCCTCGCGATAAAATCAAGTCTACAGGAGACAGGCCCCCACATGGTTGGAAAAATCAAACAAAAGCCAATGGTTGGTCTTATTTTTTGCTCATGAGGCTTCACCTCAAATTTCAGGTGATTTCGATATCGTTTGACTCAGTTTTGGCTTCTGACGACAAATCGGCAACTCTGCGCGACAAAGTCTTCTGCTTTCCCAGAAAATCAGAAACTTTTCTCTCCGATATGCAAGGCTTCTCTTCAAGTTTTCTGCAGGGAAATTAGGCCAATACACGTACAAAAATATCCGGAAAAATACCAAAGAAAAAAGAAATGGAGAAAACCTAAAAACGACAAAAAATCGGCGACCAAAAGGGGAAAAACCCCCCACAGTCGCCGACAACCCTGGAAATCCGGGTTACCAGATTTTTGCCGAAAGACTGTTTTTCAGTCCCTTTTCACGTTTCAAGATATCCGGCCCTTGTGGTTTTCCAAAATTCTGACCTTTGAGGCCCGAAATCCGTCGATCTTTGTCAACATCATGGATCCGTTGTCAAAAGCATGAAATCATGATTGATCGCTTCGAAATTGCCGATCAGCCAACCAAGAAAGCACACTTTTTGCCCAATAAATAGAGATATCGACAAGACAGATAGCACCGGCCCACTTGTAGCAATTAATGTCTGAAGTTGCATGGTAATCCGACATCGATCAGCATGAAGATCCATCAACAACCATCATAAGAAGAATTCCAAAAGACGTGGCCCGCAACTCTTCAAGCGCCTCAACGACCACTTATTGCAGTTAAATGACCCGTTCTATGACAAATTAATACAGTAATTAACTCATTATTTTAGATGGCCCAATCAGAAGCAACAATTGGGAGTTACAAGTCAATCATAAACACGGCATTAAACCGTGTAACTCCTCCCTCGACCAATCAGAAGTCAAGAAAAAGGAGTTACAAAATAATGAATTAAAAGTTGTAACTCCTCCCATTATGTGGCTTTAATTCATTTAAGGCTCATAAACCCACCTAACGGCTACCAAAGGCCTATAAAAAGGGGGTCATTCCAAGGAAAATGGTTCGGAAAATCGAAAGACTAGAAGATCGCAATCCAAAGAAAAACAAGAGAAAACTCTGTGATGCCGGTACGACGCTTCGACAAAAACTCTCCTCTGTTGAAGAAGTCCGGCACCGACCACCACTACAAGGTGACCAAAGTCCCTTGGGGGTCACTCCCCCCAAGGACTTCTCCTTCCTCCTCTATGGCTTAGACGTGGCTTTTCAACTCATCTACTCGGCTTTTTATTGGACATAAGACCTCATCTTGGTCTTTGTCCTCTAAAAATTTGAGGTTTAAACCGAGTCAGGCAAATCAAGAGTATCCTCTGTTCTCATCTGAAGGATGATGGCGAAGTCCACACATGGCTTGCGACCGTCAATCTGAATGAGTCCCCATGATCTCCTGAGAAGTTAGATCCCGTTTTCTTGCTTTTCATTATAGTTTGTATTTTTTTGAAGAGACATAAAAAAACTCACAACTCTTGTCTTTCATTATTGATAAGAATTGTAAATCGCCTTTCACGGCAAAAGTCACCTTTTTACAGCAAAAAATCACCTTTTTATGGTAAAAATCGCCTTTCGCGGCGAAACAAATGAAATCGCCTTTCACGGCAAGCAAACCACGTCTCTTTTCTTAAATATACGTGAAATGGAAAACTAGAAAATAGTTGATTTCCTTTTCTACTTATGACGGTAGATCTCCTAACCACCACTTGTCAATTCCAAGTAGAGTAGAAAATCTAGTTTACCTGTACAAAGAAAATGTTGATGCTCGCATTTGCCACCGGTCATGAAAGGGCTAGACCCCCCAAACTCTCACGTCCGCTGACCCCTGTAACGCCACGTGCGAAAAAGCGAGTCCATCGGACATTGCATATGAACATATATATATATATACACATAATGCATAAGGAAACATATGGCGTAAAACAACAAGGTTCTAAGCAAAATGGACATGAGATATCATATACATATCATGCAAGAGTACAAGAAAACAGAAATGAAATGCATGCATAAGGATTGCTATGGACTTGAGGATGCATGATAAGCCAATCCTATGGTTTTAAAACACTCGTGGGATTCATTGTACAACAATATGTAGGCTTAAGGTTTCCGATGTCAATAGGCTACAAGAGAACCCTTGGCGTTATATAATTTGGGACGCCAAATACATTAAGATAACACCTCTGGTTTGGGGTAAAAGAAGTCTAAGAAACGAGTTTCCATGAGTACTATGTACATGCTCTCAAATGACACTCCCTAACGGTAATTAAGCCATTGGGCATGTCATTAGGGTATATAGGTGTCATACTAGGGTCAACTATGGCCAAAACACAAAACCTTAATTTCCTCAAGTTTCTGGGTGGGGAGTTCGAGCGTGCATAGGGGCGCTTGAGCTGGCCTGCTCTCTAGGAAATTGTCACCCAAGCGCGAATAATGTACTCGAGCGGGTCAGCTCTCTGGAATTTGTGCGCTCGAGCGTGGAAGTCGCGCTCGAGCGGGTTTGCTCTCGGGTTGATGCACACTTGAGCATGAAATCATGCGTTCGAGTGGGGTGGCTCTCTGGTTGGCGGTGTGCGCTCGAGCCGGGCATTGTGTGCTCGAGCGCATGCTCAACTACGTGATTCCCATGTGATTTGAGGCCTATTTCCTTTTACAACAAGGGTATTCCAAACCCTTTCCTCCCCAAACTCATATATAGGTCCAAATCTTGCAAATTAGAGCCTTTGATGCTCTTCAAAACTACTACAAACCACATTTACTCCAAATCAAAACCCTAGATCAAATTATTAACAAACCCATTTTCAAATCTAAAATCACATTAAGATAAATGAACCAAAATGAGCAGAAACCAGGGTAACTAGCACGAAATCCATATAAGAATCCAAGAATAGAGAACAACATGCACATTTTATAGTTGTTTACTTGCCTTAGGTGCTTCAAACTCAAATATTACTTACTACCAAGCCTCTAGAGCAAAAACCCCAAAATATATTGGTCCCTAAACAAAACCCTACATAGAAAAGATGAAATGATGATTGAAATGGCTTCCCTTAGTAGATCTAGGCTTCTAGGAATGATCCCAACCAAAGGAAATGAAGTTTGGAGATTGATAGCTTATACAAAGGATGAAATAATGAAAAGGAAGCTTGGAGAAGATGAAACTTGAAGAAATGGGTTCTTGTTGGAGAAGATACGGTATAAGAGTCTCAATCTCTCTCCATTAGGTGTTTGGAAGAAAGGAAATGGGTACCTCTTGCTAATGGGGATGAAATGAAATGGAAGAGATAGGGTTTAGGGTTTTAGCTAGGATTTTATACTTATGAAGTTTCCCATAATTGAAGGAAAGTCCAAAATCTAATAAGGATTTACAGTTTAAGGCTTTTGGATCATAAATGGGTCTAAATAGGCTCAAATGAGTTGGGTCAAAACACGGAAATCGAAGAACGACTTCCAATGAAATATACCTAAATTAAAATCGAAAATAGGAAAACACTCGCTGGACCCAATAAATCAAAAATACCTGAAGGGTTAATTAGAAACACCCATTAGGTATCCAACTAGGGTTAATTAGATTTCTACCAAGCCAATGGTCAAACCCTTTTCTAATTTACCTAACCAAGCCCATATACATTCAAAACACCCATTAGGTATCTAACTAGGGTTAATTAGACACTAAACACTAAACACGATTAGGGTAGGATCAGGATCTTACATGGCTCATTCGATACTGGTAGTCATATTGTTGACACCAAAAATGCCACTTTGCCAATTCAACATCAAGAAGTTATATATGAAGCCACATCCTACCACAAACAAGCAATGATATTTCAAGCATAAAATCTTGTCAGAATCAAACAAAAACAACAAGATCCTTCAAAACAGTCAAAAGAGGAGAACACATGAAGTTCCGGGCCATTTCAACACTGTTTGGCCTAACTTCACTCCTCCAACAGCTGAACAGGAACTCCCGAAGGCAACATCATCGAAGACATTAGATCTTCAATCAGAGCCTATGGATGATCTCAAAATACCTCCAAAAGGCTCCATGTCAAAAGAAAAAGTAAACTGATAAGATAATCATCCCCTTCAACGACATATCCTGGGCTTTTACTACAATAAGAGTTGGTCCCATTCACTACTAAAAAAAAGGGTTTTTGTATCGGCTAAAAACCGATATAAAAGACCTATTATATCGGTTTTTCTGTAAACTTCAAACCGATATAAGTACCCCCGATATAATAAACAACTATAACCGATATAATATGTGTATTATTTCATATCGGTTTTTGGACAACTGATGTCTTTTGAACCTGAAATTATAACACATATTACAGTAAAACCGATATAAAAACCAGTGAAACCGATATAAAAAAAATTTATAATATCGGTTTTTGGACAACTGATGTCTTTTGAACCTGAAATTATAACACATATTACTGTAAAACCGATATAAAAACCAGTGAAACCGATATAAAAAATATTTATAATATCGGTTTTTGGACAACTGATGTCTTTTGAATATGAAATTATAACACATATTACTGTAAAACTGATGTTTTTGGACAACTGATGTCTTTATAATATCGGTTTTTGGACAACTGATGTCTTTTGAACCTGAAATTATAACACATATTACTGTAAAACCGATATAAAAACCAGTGAAACCGATATAAAAAATATTTATAATATCGGTTTTTGGACAACTGATGTCTTTTGAATATGAAATTATAACACATATTACTGTAAAACCGATATATAAAAGCGTGAAACCGATATAATTTTTTATATAATATCGGTTATAAATGGCTTTGTTATATCGGTTTTTTGAACCTGAAATTATAATTGTATTATATCGTTTGTTCTATAACCGATATAATATTATATATGTTTTTTTTTTGAAATCAAAAGAATTTGCATTGCTGCAGTATCCTTGCAGTACACTGTAGACCAATAAAACTTTGCACTATATACACAAAGTGATCATAACTAATAACTAACATAAAGCTTGACTAGACAAATCCCTATGGATCATATATAGTATATATCTACATTATATAGTATAATCTTCTTGCATGTGGTGGCTGTCATTAGATGGTTGGAAAGGTGCATATATATATATATATATATACACTAGTGAAGCCATGCACGTGCAATCTCCAAGTAATTCATATAGAAGAAATCCTTTGGTGATACCTATTAGACTGGACCGAATTTATTCAGACTTTAGAAAATTTGAGTTTTTATCAAGTAATGAAAGCAAGTAGAATCCCAGTTCAAAATAAGCAAAGACATGCTCATCCTTCAAGAAATTCTGTTAATTATGCTGTTTGTTGAGAATAGTTGGAAAGAATAAAAGAAGTTGAGAAGAGTTGGAAGGAACACAAGAAAAAATTAAGAGGGTGCTATTCTTAGATGCAACAAAAGGTCAACCATAAGTATGGGCTACAACTAATCAAAAGAAGCAGACAAACTTTCCATGATTCAGTTACATTATCACAGCTTCAACAATCCTGTTATGTAAAACCACCGGCTCCAACATTCCAAACCAGCTACAGATCATTGTTGGAGACATTTCAACAATATGAATAAAATTATAAAATATCTTTTTCCCCTTTAATTCTTATAGAGAATCACATCATTTGCTGATGACCATAACATTAGCGACAACAATGAGACAATTAGGAAAAAGGAGGAGAAGAAGAATTATGGCCTAGTTCCACAACAAAAGGATGAGCAAATCCTCCTAGTGGCAAGTTATCAGTCATCTGCTTTCTATTTATAATATGTACAAGATTCCAGTTGTACCATGGAAGCAACCAGTTTCATGAATTCAAGAAAAAAAAAAGAATAAATGTATACTCTCTGCAAAAACCAATCACCTTGGTAGGAAAAGAAGCATATCTCGCTCAAACACCTTTTAAATGGAGAGAGGAAAAAATATGAATTTCCAGTATTTGACAGATTTGAATAACACACCCCAAAAGGGCAAAAGTTGATAATCACATCACTTGGAAAGATACTGTTTCCAATAACAACACATGGCATCTCACAAGTTGTAACAATGAAAGAGTGAAAAAATAATAATAATAACTTAACTGCTCCATTTATTGTGTTGTTGAAAGATTCGGCTAATATAAAATGGCATCAATGGTTCTCGAGTCTTTACTTGAGACTTCTATTGATCCTTTGCTGCAATAGTAGGCATATAATGCAAGTTCTACGATTCCCAAAAAAATTCCAACCTCATTTGGGACCTGAAATTTATGTAAAATAATTTCAAATTCATGGTAAACAGAACCAAGTAAAAAAAATTGTATGAGTAAATATATTACATTATTTAATGAGAAAAAAAGATATGTGATACACTTACTTAAATGAAAAGGTCATGCTTGAGCACTCCATATGCAAAGAATGAGATGCTCATCAAGAACGTAGAAAGTGAAAGATAAAATGGCATAAATTCCACAACAGTAAGCATGCTAACATTTGGGAGTCAGTGGTTCAACCTGTGTAACAGGATAATAAATAGTTTCCAATGAACATACTATGATCAATAGCAGGGAAGCAAACATGGACATAAGAGTAGCAAAATTCAAAGATCCAACAAAGACTTATCGCATATGACATATTACCCTCATGCTAAGAAATGCAATGAATGCAAATACACCAAAAAACCACCACCAATAATCCAACCATCTTCACCTCCCAACAATATTTGGAGAAAATGAGTAACAAAACCAAGCAAATCAAAAACCCAAAGAATTAGAAGAAAAGGTGACAGGAAGATTAAGTGGAGAAAGTCTACTTTTTTTCGCCTTCTTGACATATATGATAAATATGATTATGTATATCAACTGGAAAGTGGCCCCAGTGCAATTGATAGTAGCAACCAAGATAATACCCGATGATATCATGGGAAGGCCATACTAAAGGGTGATCAAGTAGCTAGATAGGGCATATATGTAGGGCAACCCTGAAAATTGTTCAGTAAACCTATTCCTAACAATTCGCTGAAATGTTGGTCGGAATGTACAATGGAAAATATTAACCAGAGTGTTAAAGATAATTCATTTTTATCCTTTTGCAATGGCAATAAAAGATGAAGGAAAACTTACATTGGTGATATGAACCACCCAAAAGTGAAGATGTTCCCTGTATGCAAAATACCCAGATGGTTATCCAATTCCTTACTAAATGCAAGGATTGTGAGCATCATTTTAGAAAAAACATGACTTTACTGTGAGCAGGGGTGTAGGGGTAAGAATGACAATGCCTAAAATATAGGGAATTGAGAACTCATGCCACTGGAGAGTCCTTGCAAATAAAGATAGAGGAACTTCCTGAAGTTGAGGGTGCTTTTGTTCATCTTGACTACTTGAGATGAGTGCATCAAATTGTCGAGGTAAAATCAGATCAGTCCCGCCTATTATCTAGTGTAAAGATGATGAAAGGAAGGTATTCATTCCCATTAAACAGAGGTAGGCATCACACCCCAACCAACAAAGACCCCGAAAGATGATAAAGAAGGATGGAAAATTGATATTTGGAAATGAAATGAATGACTGTTTTTTTACATGAAGAGATGATGATGGAACATACCGAAGATATTAATCCCAAGTTGAGTGTAGATCAGATAGAATAGAACCATCCACAAAATGTATAAACCAATCGGTAGTATAGAGGGTTATTGCTATAGGAAACAAGATAATACAACAAATTGTAAAAGAAGAGAAACGAAAAAGAGCATGATCACTGTCAATCAATAATCTCACTCAATTCTATTATTTTGAACAAGTGGAAAATAAGCTCCCTTGAAAGCAACAATATGAGGCCCTTATGTGTAAATGAATGTACAGATTTACCATGTTTGTAGAAGTACACAAAATATCTCATATCAACACCAACCTATCAGATATTTAGAACAACCAAAATTTCTATTAGTTATGATGATTTGGAAACTTGGAATCTGTGGGTCCTTTTTTGATATATGAGAATTTTTTTATTACAAATTATTTTAGAACTCATCTCACTCTAATTTAGAGGAGTTTTTTAGCCTAGAAAAACTAAAATTCTCTTCTTATGAAGTTGAATAGCTCACTGGTTCTTTCATAAGTATAAATAGTGTTTGGTTCATTTTATTCCTCTACTTTCCTAAGTTCATGTAAGATTTATTTTTTGTCATTTCATTCTCTATAACTTGCATTTGCATGTTAATGGACTTGGACATAACTTTTTTTTTCTCACACATGATTAGGGCAAAACCACTAACCAATCTGAATAGAGATCAACTCTCCAGCCATGTTTTCCTTTAAGATTAGTCTAAAAGTTAGCCCCAAAGAAGAACCAAATTGTAAGATTTAAAATATTTTGATTTAATTTTAGATACAAACTCAATTTTTAACTGAAAACAATGCAATATATGTTCAACTATGAAACCATTTTTAAACACATGATATACAATTAATGTCTCCAAAATAATACCTGAGAAAGGCCCTTGATTATAGAACCAATATATGGAATGGCAAACCAATAAATCTTTTAATCAGTCAGCTGGCGAGTCTGCAATTATGTAGAATGCGTTCAGAGCAAGTCAGGATAACCCAAGAACATAAAATATGTTTGAAATCGAATTACAGTATTTCAATGTTTTCAAAATCAAATTGAGACATACATATAAAAGACAAAGTCAATGTGGGTGCCATTTACATAGACTTAATGGCCACAAGCAAAAGAGCTGTAATGGACAATGGATTTACATTTAAACTCACTTGCCCCATTTGGATTTGTTAGCTTTTGATTTTCTATTAGAAGATGAAGTGACTTGTAGAGGATGAGTACTGCAGAGGGGTTGCAATGGACAATGGATTTAATTCAGCGCTGCTTTTGATTCTGTTAGTTGGGGGTGTTGTTTCTTTCATATGGATCTATATATGCTGATGATAATGGATTGATTCACAAAAAGTTCTTAATTTTTCCTTCATTGCTATTTCGGTCTTCTTTTGTTTTTGTAGAGCAATTGTTGCCATAAATACGTCTAAAGGAGTTTTGCACAAAGGGGAAATGTGGCCAAATGTGAATTGAGGGATGAAGAGTGTGGAACTAGTGGTTTGCAGGTTGCTACTAGTGTCTAGCTCACTTGCTATTATTGATAAAATCTATGGAAGTTTAACATGGATGATGAGATGCTACTTCACCCTCCCCTTCCCTCAAATATGTTAAGATGATAATGATTAAGAGCTGTGGTGAAAAAAAATGGGGAAGGAGAAACTGGGGGTTGGGGGAGGGTAGAGTTATGTGGTCATGGGAGGGGAGGTTTGATCATGGGTCAATCTTAGGCCGCAAGCAATGAAAGAAATCTTCACTAAGGACCTGTAAGAACCGCCAAGATGAAACTGAAAAAAAAAAAAATCTTCAAATCAAAGTATATATTCACATGTCCTCTAAATTAGGGTCCTGTCATTGGCCAGCATCCATCACTCTGTATTTTTTTTCCTCTTCTTTCTATGGATGGGTTTCTCTGTTATACTCTTATGCTTGCCTTCTATTGGTTTTTAGTACCTGCTTTGCCTTATATCAAAATGATCCACATCTAATGCTTTGGCTTAAGATGCATTAATGTGTCCGGCAAAAATCCAGCATCTTATAAAACGAGTGCATAGATAATTTGATCATTCATTTTTGAATGCCACATAATGTAGATGAATATTTATTTGTAATAAGTTGCAGGACAGGAAATGGAGATTATATAGTACTTTATAAATATATATAACTCATAGCTTGTGATGGAATTGATCAACAAGTCACCAAAATAATCCGGATATGGAAAAGGGAAAAAAAGAATAGAATTAAGTGCATTGCCTTCATATCATTACCGATCAATGATAAGAATTACATTATTCGAACTCATCAAGTGCATTTGGGTTGAGAATATTTAACAAGTTCATCCATTTGTAACATCAAATCAACCAGGTAATTCTCCAAAGCAGGATGTTTACTTGGACTTTAATAATCAATTCTATTTAAGACAGATGGTAAACATTCAAAATACTAATACATGAATATAAATCAAGCTAACTGAAGGAAAAACCAGGAATACACTTACAAGGGATAAGCTAGAGTCACCAAGGGCCTGCACATCAAACAGAAAACAAGAAGCTAGAAAAAAGAAAAACAGATAAAATCACCATCATGAGAATCAGAAATGTATACCAATATTTATGAATCCCAAAAATTACATAACATAAGCATTATAAACCTGAAAAGAAATAAAGGGTGGGGTATATTGGTTTTTTTAATTTTTAAGCAAATTAGCTTAAAACCAAAATCACAAAGAACATGTGAAAGGGGGGGGGGGGGGGGGGGGTTGGGGGCGAGGACGTTAGTCCATGTTGGCAGCAAGGGAGAAAATAAAACCAAATAAAGAAAAGGAGGGAGAAATGGTGGAATGGGTGGGGGTAATTTCGTTGGCAGCAAGGAGGGTGGAGTGAGAGATGAGAGAAAAAGAAAGAAAGAGAAACAGAGAGAATGAAAGAGAGAAACAGGGAATGAATGAAGAAAGGAAAAAGGGGAAAAAGAGAGAGAGATGGGGCAGGCTGGGTTCGGTGGTGGCCGGCGCAGGTGATCATGGAGGTCGCCGACAGCGACGGTGCTGACGCCGGGACGGTGGGGTAGCGAGGTGTTGGGTGAAGGAGAGATGAATGAGAGATGAGAGAGTAAAGAAGAGAGGGGAGAAAGAGAGCTTGGTGGTGGTGATCGCCGGAGATGGGGGAGCTCGGCGACGATGGCAGCACGCCATGAGGGAGGGAGAACGAGGGAGATGAGATGAGAGAAGAAGAGGGATGAGGGGCTGCTGCTGGGAGTGAAAATGAGAAGAGAGGAATGGGTTTGCCCTATGAAAGGAAAAAGGGGAAAAAGGGGAAATGGGTGGGGGGTTTTGCACATGGGATAGAGGGTGGGGGGGCCACATGGGATGAGATGGGAATTAATAAAATGAGCTTTGATGGGTACGGGTCAGGTCAGGTTTTGGGTCGGGTTCGAGGGTTCGGATCGAAATGCAACAAAAGGATAAAGTCTGGGAAATTAGGTAATCTACCCGATGGTGCCAAAATCTCGAAAAGCGGAAAATACTAAAAAGCCCTCGGAAATTTCCGGAAATAGCGACACACACCCCTACTGTACCCAAATGTGCTCGGATCTCAACCCAACTTCGCACGCGCGATCCTAATGATTAATCGAACCTATTTGGCTTATAAACGAGCTTAATTATCTAAAAATAAGTAAAGAGTCAACGCAAATGCAAAATAATTGTCTCTAATGAGCTAAAATAATTGGCGCCAATGCAAATGAAGTTGGCGCCTTATTTTTGCAGACGAAATTTTTTTTTCGTCTCCTATACTTTTGAAAAAAATGAAAACAAATGAAAAAATTTATATTTCGTCCTCTTTGGGTGTTCTTTTAAGATAAAAAAAAAATTTCGTCATCAAATTTCGTTCACAACAGCCTAGATTTCTTGTAGTGTGCAAATTAAGGGCTAACAGAGCAAATGAGTTTAAAACGATATTAAAAACTCTAAAATATTATATCGGTTTAAATATTTGTGATATAAAATGGTTACCTTAATATATCGGTTTAAGTCCACCCGATATCTGAAAGTAGCAACCGATATTACAAAACTTAAACTGATATAAGATATTTTGGGGCAGCATATTATATCGGTTTTACTAATAACCGATATTAAGGGATTTTAAAACCGATATAAAATCATTGTTATTTAGTAGTGATTGTAAGAGCTTGATATCGTATTTAATGGATATAATTAATAGAAGAATTTTCAAAAATGTATAAAACTTTTGCCTCCTTCTCAAAAAAGCATGAAAACTTTAATATTTCAAAAGAGTATCAAAGTTACCATATTTCTTTCAATCAAGTACTCACCAAGGAAAGAAGTCTAAAAAATGTTAAAAAACATCCTAATGTCATTTTGTAGGATTTTTCTTTAATAAATCATTCAAGAGAAATGATCAAGTCGAACTTAAATAACCTAGCAGGGCCCACTTCAACGAATCAAAATGTTGTTTATGAGGACAAAAAAGGTTAATAAAAGACAAACTCTTGTCATTAGATAAGGGCATTTTTTTGTTATTTTATAACTCTTTTTTAATAGAAAGGACTTGATTAAAAGAATTAAGGAAAACTTCTATACTTTTTTGAAATATATTTAATTTTCATGTGTAACATTGTACTAATGACGTTTTCAGTTGTGCGCTCAATCTTATGATGAGACCCATCGCATTGAAGTATAACTTAAGCATATGAAACCAGAGGGGGTGGCATTCATTTTTAAAGGTCGAATAATCAAAAGGTGGGCCCCACATAGAGTTCCATGCAAACCACACATGGGAAGTGTGTAGGAGATACTTAGGGCCGGGGTTCCAGCCTCTTGGATGCACACGTCTCCTCATGCAACCATAGCTCTAACTGTAAGGATAATTTTCTCCTTTGACCGGAGTACTGTATTTACAACCCAACTCTATGGGACCATTTTGAATTACAAGGTCGGGTCGAGGAGCTGCTATTAGAAGAGTGGAATGGGTTCTCCATAGAGTGGGTTAGCTGTTAAGTCAAATAGAAAATAGAAATTAATCATAGTTGAATCTAAGTTAGACCTTTTTTAATTACATGAGTTGAAAATGTAATAACAAATCTCGTAAAAGGAAATTAGTTATGAAAGACTCATACAAGATATTGGACATGTCCAATGCGAGTCAGGATTGCCTATCGTGGTTGTTAGATCTTCACTGTAACTAGACCAATATCAGTCTGCCACATCATTTGAAAATTTTGGTGATTTTCTTTCAGCTGATTTAAATTTTTTTAAACTTCAAAATCACCTAATTTCTGAAGACGTGGCAGGTTCCACTCAGGGTGAAAGTATAACAACTGCGATAGGTAATACGAACTCGTCCAATGCAAGCCAACAATGATGCCAGCAAAGTAGGATTTCTATGTATGGCTTAATCACACAGGTAAAGTAAAGTTTTCCAATGCAGGTTGATGGCCCCTCAAATTAAAAGGGGAAGGCAGGAAAGTATATGGATCAAAATAGTAAAAATAAATCTAAAAAAAAACACAATCTATCCACGGATTTGGCTCAAGATAGAGTTGAATGGTGG
The DNA here is from genome assembly GCA_003546025.1 of Camphora micrantha. Classification (NCBI taxonomy): domain Eukaryota; kingdom Viridiplantae; phylum Streptophyta; class Magnoliopsida; order Laurales; family Lauraceae; genus Camphora; species Camphora micrantha. The sequence continues at coordinate 33,754,595 of QPKB01000003.1, read as the reverse complement.
AATGAAATTCACGTAGCTAAACCCAATATATTTGAAAAAAGACTGACGGTTATTATGACATTTAAACAGAGTTAGAATGTTCTCACAGCACTCGTACAGACTCATAAAAAAATAAAATTGGGTAACGGATCAAGTTCTATCCAAGCATCCAAGAGTTCTCAGCTGCAAGCCTATAAATTCATAATTGCATGCACATATGAAATCCAAGTCACAAATTAAATTTTCTTCATTGTTGGAAAAAATATAATAACATTACGACCCACCAACAAATCGACCTTATTTCATTTAAACATGCTTTTGTGTATTTTAATAATGTGACATTATCAATCAGAGGACTCTTATTGAATTCATATATATTTTGTCCATCACCAACACATATATCAATCTCGAGTGAGTTCATTTTGCCACCTTGAGTACAATTGATGTAAAATTAAGAGGAACGCACCATTAGTCTCCATATGGTTCTGAAAGCTCGTAATGGGAGAGAAACTTGGTCTAGCATGCGAGAGACATGAGCCTGTCAGTTACACCAAGAATGACCTGCCTATGAATGAAGTAAATTAAGATGTCAAATCTGTTTCCCTAACACTGACGCTTGCCTATGAATGAAGTAAAGATCTAAAATCTGGTGCCCCAACACTTGGGACAGGAGAATGAAGTTATAGCCTAATCGTTGGGAGTTCATGTGTCCTCTCCCAACTACCTACAGTTTCATGCCTGGGTTCTCTCCCATATGTGTGCAGGTGGTCCTCTAGCTCCTTGTGTATGCTATAGTTCACTCCTGTATCAATCTTGGCTGGTACCGGGGGTTAAAAAAAAAAAAAAAAAAAAAAAACCTTGAGAACACAAAATTTTGGATTAGGTCAGAGCTTGGGTGGCTAATATGGGGTATTTTTGGGTTGAATCTCTCATGTGATATAGTAAACAAGGTCCATAGCTATATATTCCTATGTTCATATCTTTAAAACCCTAACCTTTACCACGACATCGGCAAGTCATTCTTGGCTTATCTAAGCAGACTCCTGTCTTCATGTAAGACCTCACCCCCACTCTTTGTAGCCCGAATTGAGCTACTCCTACACCAATCAACAGTTTCATGAAGGACTATTTATAGGCATTGCGGATGTAACATAGAATAGATTTGCCTTGTCCATTGCTTCTCCTAATCCTTGTGTGAGGAGGAATAAATTCTCAAAAGGGAATGGTATCTTTGTTGAATTATTGATGCTACTAATCTACATGCTTCCAAGTGGGGTTGACTTTTTTTAGAGCTCTAATGTCCACATCGGTTGCGGAATTTGTGTTGGGCAAGTGGCAGCTGAGGTTATGGTTAGATGGAGTGATTTTGATGATGACCCAGAGCTACCCAGTTCACAATTCGACCAATTTGCAATTGAAATAGTGATTATTATTTATAGATTTAAATTGGTATGAGAATCCAATGTGGATAGACTCATTTGATTTTCTAATCGGTTTCTCTAACTCAAGAGTTCAACAACATCGGCTGACCGTGTGTGTGCGGGGCTCTCTCTTGGATCTCAGTCCCCTTCGCTGCGGTACCAAAAAAAAAGAGTGAGTTCAACAACGGTCAGCCGGGCCTTATGGCTTAGAAGGAGTATTTTGGACAATGATCCAGAGTTACCTTATCCACAATTTTACTAATTTGCATTCATTTCGCAATTTGTAGTTTGAGACTAAATTATTCTAAAAATGTAATTGGATAGGTTTGAAAGACCCCGACACTTAGTAGCTAATTAATTATGATTTGATGCCAATTAGGTTGGTTTGCATGTTAGTTAAGTGGTTTAGTACGTAGTTTTTGAGGGCTTCAGACCAGGTTAGGCAGTTATATAAGGTCCTTTTTATAATTTTGCCAGAAAGCTAGGGGTCATTTGTAATTTCAGAAATAGGAATATTTTGAGTCCGTTGGTTAGAAAATCTCATACTGATCAACTTTCATGTTTTGTCCAAGTCCATTTGAAGGCTTGAAGACCCTTTTCCTGCCCAATCTTTAAAATTCCATGACTTAAGATAGAAAAGGGGCCAATTTGTAAATAGCAATAAGATGCTTATTTCATAACCCAACTCTAGCTCTCATTCTCAAAAAACTTCTTCGCTGGAGCTCTTCTCCTTCCCTTCCTTCTTGCCTTCAATCAATAAAGGAGACCTTTGCATTTTGGCATCCAATCAGGCATCAGCTGAGGAGACTTTTGCATGTGGATTTCTCAAGCTCCAAGCACTCATCTCTTTCATAAAACTTCATATCGTTGTCAACATTTCAACTAGATTTTAGACTTATTTAGGGATACATCATTTGAATTTCATAAAAATATGCCAACGTCTTCAAATTGGATTTTATGAGAATTTACATTTAATTTTGGAAAATTACATATTTCTTGGAATTATTATGTTTGAATTATCTTATTATCCTTTTGATAACTTTATTTTTACATATAAACTCATATGACTTCTTTTCACCATTGCAGCATACGCAAAATTCTAAGTAACATAGTACATTTGCATGAGCTCATACGTGTCCATTTGGGTCCCATGCATGACATAATTCTTTTCTAAGTAAAACTATTGTTTTTAATTTAATTAATTTATCTTGTAGAAAATGCATAAATGGGACCCACATGCGGAGCCACATAGAAATTATGCAGAGAAAGGAATCCATAGAAGAAAGGAAACCAAGAAAACAATGAAGAGGAAATTGACCTCAAGTGGACCCACCTTGGGGCGTAATCCGGAAGGTGCACACCCAAATGTGGTGGGAGCTCGTGATTGTTGCAAGGAAATTTTTCGTGGTTTTATGAGATCTGAACATCAAAAAGGCATCCAACTTTAGCAACGACTTGGAGAATAAGAAAAGAAAGATCTCAAATTTAAAAAATCCACATCTCGAATTTTGAAATTTCTAATTTTAAAAAGATTTGAATTTCAGTTTTTCAAAAGGGAGATAAGAATTTCCAAAAATGCAAGAATTCTAATCAAGGAAGCTTTGATCAAGATGAAATTAGAGATGGAAATCGCGTAGATATTTTTGCAGAGGTGGGAGTTGTGATAAACAAGGAGAGTACTTTAACAACATGAACCCAAAATTGGAATGGACTTTCAAAAATCCCTATTCTCTCTCCTATTTTCTTATTTTCTCTCACTCTCTTTCCTTTTCCCTCCTTTCTCCCCACGTTAAGAAAGTCTCCTTCCGACTCAAATTCATTTGCCAAAAATGATTTAAATAAGGGAGCTTAGGCGTGCAACTTTTGGACCCTCCAATTCCACTCTCCCAAGCCACATGGTTGGACACCCCACTCCAAATTCTTTCTCTTTGACATTGAAGATTAGTAACGCGAGATTCATGATGATGCTGAAGTTGAAGATTGATCGCACTCCAAGTGTGGGGTCGACATGAAGTAGTAATATCTTGGAAGTAGTGGCACGCTTGATCTATCCTAACAAATCTCTAAACTTAGCCTAGATAGAATCTATACGACCAATGTCAATAAATTTGAAAAATAATTACAAACTTAGAACCAATTAAAAAAAGGGGGATTCGGCAAAAGATCCCTCAAAGTTTGACTTTAATGCAAACAGTCCACAAAAAACAGTTATGAAGTCAAAGGTCCCTCACACACATTCTCATGGCTAAAATGTCTAATTTGCCATTTGTTTGAATCATATCCCATGATTAGTGGTAAATCACATTAATTGCCTTAGATTAAATGAATCATATCCTGTCATTTAATTGCCCATGATAAAAGAAATCTCATTAATGATATTTTCAAATAAATTCTAGAAAAACACAAGTACATTTCAAAATAACACAAATAAATAATTTTAAAAAAAAGCAATAAATTTTTTCAAAAAGCATTAAATTTAAAAAAAAATGCAGATAAATTTAAAAAGCTGCAAATAAGTTTAAAAAGATAGAAATTGGTTTCAGAAAATGTAAATAAATTTCAAAAGGCTTAAATAAATCTCAAAAGATCCAAAGAAAATTCAAGAAATGCAAGTAAATTTCAAAAGACGCAAATAAAATTCAAAAACGCAGTCACATTTGCCAAAACTCATTTAAATTTATTTCAAAAAACATAAATAAATTTCAAAAGAAGCAAACAAAATTAAAAAACGCAAATAGATTTCAAAAAACGTAAATAAAATTAAAAAATGCAAATAAATATAAAAAAAAAATACATTTGCCAAAACTAAGATAAACCAATTTTTCAAATTTCATAACTCAGATAAATTTATTCCAAAAATCAGATAAATTAGCCAAAAACTCAAAAAGATTTGTCCCTAACTCGGAGAAATTTGTTTCAAAACTCAGTTAAATTTATGCAGTACTAAGATAAATTTGACAAAAGATAGATAAATTTCACAAAAAGTCAGATACATTTGACAAAAGCTCAAAAAAATTTGACAAAACTCAGATAAACTTGCCAAAAACGCAGAGAAATATGACAGGAGACAGATTAATTTTACAAAAACTCGGATAAATTTGACACAAAGCTTAGATAAATTTGATAGTAGGTCTGGGCTTTGAACTGAGGGTGCATATTTGGAAGAGAATAATGGGGAGACTCTGCACTCTGAGGATGACTGATATTTGATCTGGATTGGCTTCAATTCCTCTTCGTGTAACCAAGCTTCCAAGGAACTTGCCGGAACCGACACCGAAAGCACACTTAGAGGCGTTTAGCTTAAGCTTGAACTTCTTCAGAATGTCGAAAGCCTGAGTTAAATCCTTTAAATGATTCTGTGATTGCTTGGATTTAATGACCATATCGTCAATGTACACCTTAATGATTTTGCCAAGCTGTACCTGGAACATTTTGGTGACGAGTCGCTAATAAGTTGCTCCCACGTTCTTCAACCCAAATGGCATCACTTTGTAACAGTAGGTGCCTCTATGTATTATGAATGCGGTATTCTCTTCATCCGGTTCATACAACGGTATTTGATGATAGCCCCGATATGTGTCGAGGAAACTCATCCTATCATGGCCAGCGGTGGCGTCGATCATTTGATCAATTTTTGGGAGTGGGAAGCTGTCCTTGGGGCAGGCTTTATTGAGGTCGGTGAAGTCGACGCACACTCTCCACTTGTCTCTTGACCACCACCGTGTTAGCCAACCAGACTAGGTATTGGACTTCTCTGATCACTTCGGCTTCCAGCAACTTGTCCACTTCCTCAATCATGGCATTTGTTTGCGGCACCCCAGCTCTGCGAGCTTTTTGCATTACTCGCTTGTGATTGGGGTCTACATTCAGCTTATGGCACATGATCTCGAGGTCGATGCCAGGCATCTCGTATGGCGTCCAGGCGAAGACCTCTCTATTCAGCATCAAGAATTCGATAAGTTCGGACCTTTCTGGCTTGGTAAGCTGGCTCCCGAGCAGGAAAAATCTTTCTGGATCATGCGGGTCGATCCTAATCTCTGTCAGATCTTCCACGCTCCTCTTCTCCGGATCTTGTCCGACTTCGTCTAACTTTTTCTCCAATTCAGCCATGTTGACCTGCTTGGGCTCTCGCTCTCCAGGCTCCACGGCCTTCAGGCACTGGCTGGCCATTTATTGCTCTCCTTGACCGTGACTATCTCCATTTTGCCATTTTTATCTTCCAACGGGAATTTAAGGTTTTGGTGGCAAGTAGAGGGGACCGCTTCCATATGATGGAGCCATGTCCTGGCCATTATGGTGTTATAGGGGGATGGCGCATCAACCACCAGAAAGTTTGTCATCACGCATGCTCCTTCAACTTGAACTCAAAGGGTCACCTTTCCTTTGGGGTACACTGGTTTGGCGCTGAAACCTATTGGAGGAGTTCGGGTCTTTTGCAGGTCTTCCGTTGAAAGGCCCATCTTTTTGAAACAATCGAAGTAGAGGACCTCGGATGAACTGCCGAGGTCGACGAGGATCCTCTGTACCTTGCAGTTTTTTAGCTTCAGAGTGACGACGAGCGGGTCATTGTGGGGGAGCTGTATACCTTCCAAATCTTCATCTGAGAACCATATCTTGGGCCGTTCTCGTCGAGCCCTTTTGGCGGCTGGTTCGAGCTCGACCGTCATTACTTTTTTACCATGGGAGGTGTTCCTGGCTTCAGTACGAGCTTGGTTACTCCCCTTGGGAGGAGGAGCTAGGTGAATGACACTTATGAGCCTTTTGGACTCGTCACTATCTTGGCCTTTTTCGTCCCGGTGCAGAGCTCGGACGTCATTCCTGGTACCTGCTTTGATATAATCCTTCAGGTGCCCGTCTTGGACGAGCTTCTCTAGATACGACATCAGGATTCTGCATTCTTCGTTTTTATGTCCACTTTGTTTATGATAAGCACAGAATCTGCTCTGATCACGGGCGGATGGGTCGCCCCTCATGGGCTGCGGCCAGCTGAAGTATGGCTTTGACTTGATTTTATTCATGATCTTATGAATAGGCTCTTTGAAGATGGTATTGACAGCTTTATAAGGGTCAAAGGATGGCTTGGGTCTCTTGCTACCGTCTGAGGTGGACACTGGAGCCTTCGCCGAGCTGGCGGGCGCCCAGCGTCGGTTCGATTCTTCTCTCCGAAATGATCCCCTGTCCTTTTTCGAAGGTTTGTCACCTCGATCTCTCTGTTCGACGTCGAAGCTTTCCCGAGCTTGGATCTGGTCTTCTTCTTGAGCAATAAAACGATTTACCCTGGCCATTAGTACTCTTACAGAGGTCACAAGGTTTCCAGCAAGATCTATACGAAGATCATTATTTGGTAACAGAGCATTTTGGAAGGCAAAAATCGCTACTTCGTCTTTGGAGCTGTCAATCTGGATGTAGATCGTCTAGAATTGCTTGGCGAACTGGGTGATATTCTCCCCTTATTTCATCTTCAGGGCCATTATATCCGCATCAGCTTTAGGTATGACTCTGTAGGCCTGAAATTTCTTCATGAAGGAGTGCTGGAGTTGTTGCCAACTCGAGATAGATTTCTCTAGGAGTGCACAGAACCATTTTAGGGGGAGTTCACCCAAACTGGAGGGAAAAACTCTACAGTTCAAATGACCTTCGTCTCCCCAAACAGATATCCTCTGAGAGAAGTGTCGAAGATGTGCAGCTGAATTCAAGGTCCCGCCGTAAGTGACGAACCTCGGTACAACAGACTTCCTTGGGAGGGGAAAATCTTTGATGTCGCGACTTGACTAATTGAATCAGACACGACTTGCCAAACATGTTTTCATGGTTCACATTATTGCTTTATAAAAATATATAGAACATGAACTAGTAAAAAAGGCAATAACTAACAAAACTTCAACTGCGACAATCTTAGTAATAGCCTGAAAACAAACAAAACAGAGCACATTATTTAAATTATGTAACTACTACTAGTGTGTTAAGGTATTTAAAAGTGTATTTCCTAGTTTCATGTCATAATACTATCACATTATCTTATTTCATTTAATCCTAACTAATATCTTTATAAAATGATGAAGTAACTTGTTTTGTGCGTTCTTTTAGAAGTGTTCCAGAAAGATTGACTTTTACATTGCCCCTCATATAAAGGTGGGTTAGCATTATGGCATAGAAGAATAATTATATATGATAATATTAAAAAAAGAATCATTTCTTTCGCCCTGGCCCGACCCTAGCCCGGCCCTGACCCTTGAGGGTAGGATAAGGGCTTTGATATTGTAGGCCTGCCATGGGCTCCGAGGGCTTTGACTTGACCTAAGCCCGGCCCGCATATTTGAGGGTAGGGTGAGGGCTTACCCCGGCCCGGCCCGAGCTCGGCCCTTTCACGAGCCGAGATCAATGGATTCGCAAACATCTCGCTAGTTTCGGGTGAGACCGACCATTTCTAGATTATGCTGAACTGCCTGCTGAATGTCTCTGTCGAGCCACTCCTGGGTGTCATGTCAGGCTTCTGGTATGGTCTCTGACTTTCTCCTCAAACGGCTGCGACTATTGCTCGAGCCTTCATCACGAGTTCGACCACGCCTCTTCTTGTTCAAGTGAGTTCTCAGGTCTCTCTTGGGAGGAGTAATCTGTCTACCATGAAAATCCCCCTCCTCGTCATATCGCCATGAATGTTGTCCAGTTGAGTCTGCTGCTCTTTCCTTTAGCTACTGCCAGAGCTGATAGATTAGGGCATCTTTCTCTTGGATAGCGATATTCTGTGTTCGAATCTCTTCAAGGGTGGAATCGAAGTCTTCGTCAGGATCATAATCTTTGCCTTCATCATCCTCTTGATGATCGGATAGACGCGGCTCATCTACCACTGGGGACTCACTTTGTCGAGTTCCATCCGGTAGAGGATCTTTCTCTCCAAGATGCTGTCGAGAATCTCCTTGCTGGAAAGGTGTCGTTACTGCCCTTGAGAGTGATTCTAAACGAAGATGGCGGTTTTGAACGTTGATCGGGATGAAATGGCGTTCGTCGAAGTCATCTGCAGTTTTCGCCCCAAACCTCTTCTCGGAAGGAAGGACGTGCGTAGACGGTCCCGCACAGTGTGTTTTGGATGTTTCTCTGCCTTTCGTAGCTCTCTTAGTCATGGTGTTAAGGAAGACTTTAACAATCGTCGTTTCTTACAGACGGTGCCAATTGTAAGTGCATAAAATGTAACTCACAAGATTAAGGGGAGCCTTACAGGACTTATCCAAATGACTGTGGAAAGCCAGCCGCTTCAGGGATCTAAAAGGGGAGAAAGAACAGTCAGAGGACCCTGACTGTCGGCAGCATAGGACTCTTCGATGGTTTTGTTAGTGCAGGGACTGAACTAAGGTTTCAAAAAAAGAGAGGCATATTAAGAGTGCATGTATGCGTCTGCGTACCTAGGTTGGAACAGGTCCATTCTATATAAGAGAAGAGTCTCTAGATATTTGATAGTGGGCCAGATGATTTGATTGCTAAGGTCTTATCAGCTCACAAAGTAATTAATGAGGATCCATCATAGCCCACATTGCATTAAATGATGATCCGATCAGCCCATATTGCATTAAATATCAGTCACATTGGGCCTGATCTTGTCTCGACTTATTGGCGGCAAAGGTCCCATCGGATGCTTTCTTGGGCCTCGCCTTGATATGGCTGTAGCCGCTGGATGCCTCTTTGTTAGAAATTTGATGAGGATTCTGGATGGCTGGGATGATGTATCTGTCTCATTAGCGCGTGCTCGTATCCTGCCACGTGTTTGAAGGTGGGAGATGGCTGTTAGTGCCTGTCTCGGTTGGCGAGTCGTCATACAGCTTTAGCCGAGATGTGCGACTGAGCCAAGGCACATTGCCGAGATCATGGCGGTCTTAGGTCGGGGCTGACCGAGGTGATAATATTGGTCTCGGTTAGCGCATTGGCATTTGAGCCGAAATGCTCGTATCCGAAATGAATATAAAAAGAACTGGCATTACTGCTGGAATTAATATAATCTCGACGTCTTAAGAATTGCTCCACACAGTGGAGTTTCTGGTTTGGGGGGAAGGAAAATGAGGAGAACATAGAGATGAAGCAACCCTCTTGTGACCAACTGTCAAGCCAAATATCTAATGGCTTCCCATCACCAACAATCCAGACGCTGCCAGAATGGACGTAGTGAGCCGATTGTCTGATCTTGAGCCAAATACCGGAACCTGATTTTTTGGAGATAGGACTCCATATAGTTGAGTTTGGGAAGTACCCCCAAGCCATCCAATTTGACCAAAAAGAGGCAGAGGACATAGCAATCCAACCCAATTTAATGAAAGATGCCTCATTTTGTTCGTGGATACGCCTTATACCCAGGCCTCCCTCCTTAGTGGGTTGGGTTACTGTCTCCCAATTGATCTGGCTTCTTCTTTGCTTGAAGGGCCCTCCAGACAAGAGGAAGTTTCTCATAAAAGCTTCCATGTGGTTTGACACAAACTTAGGAAGAGGGAGAACTAAGCCAATGTGGTGGTTACGTAAAGCATGCCTGACTAGGGTTCTGTGCCATGCAAAGGAAAGGAGCCTTGATTTTCAACCTGAGAGCTTGAGGAGAAATCTATCCAGTAGAGAGGAGAAGTGGTGCCTTTTGGGAGTGCCAATGATGAGGAGAGCTCCAATATAATTGGAGTGGAGTGGTTTGTCTTGGCTATGTGTAATGGCCATGATCTATCTTTTAGTTCTCGCACTACCTTTGCCAATGAAGAGTTTACTCTTTTCCAAATTGATAAATTGACCTAAGGTGGTTTGGTAGACTGTAAGGACTTCCTTCAAGGCAGTCAGGCTACGTTTCTGGCCTTTGAGAATCAACAAAATATCATCCGCATAGAGAAGATGGCAGTGGGCATTGGGGACTTTTGATAGTGGGGATAATTCTGATGTTGGCCAGGTTTTGGATGTTAAGGCTGAGGATTTCTTCGACTAAGATGAAGAGGTAGGGGGATAGAGGATCCCGTTGCCTTAAGCCACACGTGGAGTGAAACAAATCGCGAAGGGTTCTGTTGATGAGAACCATACCTTTGGCTGAGCAAAAACACTCTCTGATGAGGTTTATTTATGTAGCCGAGAAGCCAAAGAAGTGTACGGATTTGAGAAGGAAAGGCCAGCTGAGCTTATCAAAGGCCTTAGAGATGTCCAACTGCATACATAGGGAGCCTCTTTTTAGTTTGGAATAGAGTTTCTGAAACAGCTCATGGGCTAAGGCAATGTGTTGGTAAATTGATCTGCCTTGGACAAAGCAGCCTGATTTGGAGAGATAAGGTGATGGAGGATCTTGGCTGGTCTGGAAGCGAGGATTTTAGCAATGATTTTGTAGGTGAAGTTTAAGAGACCAACTGTCCTATAGTCAGCAAAAGAACTGATTCTAGATTTTTGCCGCCAGTGCGTTTCTTGAAGGGAAGCCTAGGCTCCAGCCTTTGAGAACTTGTTTCAAAGATTTCAGATTCTGAGCTAAGGCGTATTGATAGTTGCCTGCAACCTCATGGTTCCAATTTTCTGCCACAAGATTGAGAAAGTCAGGGTGATGGATCCACATAGCTTCGAACCTGAAAGGCGCATTTGGAGAGAGGTGGGGTGACTGTTGTGAGTGAGAAACAGGGTATAGTAGTCTAAGGAGAGCTTTGGCAAGTGAGAGAGATGGGGGTCATCGGAGTTTGAAAGCCAGAGGTGGTTGCAGAGAACCCTGTCCAACCTGTGCCCCGGCGGTTATTCAATTAAATAAATCTATTTCCAATGAAACCCATGTCTTGTAGGCCTTAGGATAGAATCAGGTGCTGGAAGTCTGGAATTAGGTGGGAAGGCCTAACCCTGAACTTCTCAGTAGTAGAGGTGATGGAGCTGAAATCGCCCAGCACACACCAAGGATAGTTCGTGTTAGCCTGGGAGGATAAGTAGTCCCATAGATCCCTTCTCAAGACATAATTTGTGAGGCATAGACGCCCATGAGAAGACAAGTGCTTGCATTGGAGGGATTGAGGAAAGAGACAGTCAAGAATTGGGTAGAGGATTCAGTGAGAGAAATACCAAGGTTAGAGTTTGTTTTGAAAAAACACCAAATGGAGGCAGTAGATGTAGGGTGATTTGAAAGGAAGCCATCACAACCATAGAGGACAGAAGGTGGGGGGCGGGGGGTGATTCTCATTGGTTCAAAGATGGAAATGACATCAGGGGATTTAGTGGAGGCTAAGTGTCGAAGAGCTCTGATAGTTAGGGAGTTTGCTATTGACTTGGATGTAGCAGGTTTGGCTCTAGCTTTTGGCTTATTTTTCTTTGAGAAGGGGGTAAAGTCTACTTCCAAGGATATTTATGTTGGCTCGTAGTTGGCAAAGTCCTGAGCTAAAGGGTTTGAAAGTTCCCCTCCTTTATTCTACTGGAATTTGAAGAGGGGGCAAAAAACTCGACAAAGGAGTAGAAGAGGTAGCAACGATGAAAATAGCAGTAGCGGTGGGCGTAGTGGCCTGCCACCAAAACGCTACGTAACGGCATAGTGGTGCGATTTGGAAAAATCATCAAAAAAATATAAAAAAATTCTAGAAAATCTAGAATATTGGAAAATGAGAGAAAATGATTTTTTTTTTTTGCAAAAGTAACAAAGGTAAGGGGGCGTTGCAGTCCCCCCACTGTATGAGGTCCTGTATCGCTGTATAAATAGAAAATAATAGTAATGTTCATTTTTTTTTCACATGTGTTCATGTTGCTTAGTTATGCTAACTTAGAAACTAATGAAAGGCTTATAAAAGAAAAAACTATGTCATAAAGTCAAGACTTAAGAGTATCTAGAGAAAAAAAATATATCTATTAAAGAGGGTGTCTAATAGGATGTACTTAGAGAAGAATCATTGAGAAGAACTCTCTATATCAATTGTAATTCGGCAAGATCATGTGTTTTTTGGTGTTCTTTTAGACATAAAAGGGTAGAAGAGTTGTATAGAAATGTTATTCGGAGAGAAGAAAAAAAGAAATAAGTCTTATTATGTATTTAAAAAAAATTGGAAAGTAGGAATTTTTCTCACTCCATAGCGGCCCCGTAGCGGATGTAGCGGCCGCTACGGGTGCGACGACTGATAAATCGGCAGTAGCGTGGTGGTGGCGGCCGCTACGGCCGATATAGCGGCTGCTATATTTTCATCTATGAGAGGTAGGTTCTATGAAGGTGCAGTTTTCCATAATGGAGAAAAAAATTGAAGTGTCTACAGTTGGGGCTGGAATTTTCTCCTTATATCTTGAGGTAAATCTTCTAGGCTGGTGTCAGGGTTGAGGTTTTGGCCAAAGGGAGTGGTGGAGTTGGAGGGTTTTAGCTTGGTTGAATCTGGTTCAGACAGGGGTGGGGGCAAGGGCCTGGTTTGTGACAGGGGCAGGAAACATAGTTGCTAGGATAGCTAGATCAGGAAGGTCAACTGTGTCAGCTGGAGGAATAAGGACTTCTATTTGCGAAGTGTCCAACGGGGTGGAAGGAATATCCATAGGAGCCGTAGATTGTGGGTCTTGGGGAGTGAGGTTAGCAGGTTGGACAGGCTATAGTGTAGGTGGTGGAACGGAGATAAGAGAGGTTAAAGATGTAGGAGGCAGATTAGGGGGCTTGCTTAATATGCCTTGACTGAGCTGGGTAGATGTATTGAAGGTGGTTGCTTTGGTAACTGTAGGGCCAGAGTTACAGAAATTCTCTGAGTGCCCAGGGAATAAGCAATTAGAACATGGTAGATTTTCATAAGACGCTAAGAGAAGGGCTTCTGAATCACCTTCCAGTTTCACCTTGATCTCTATAGGTTTGGGTGTAGAGATATCTAGATTAATCGGGATTCTAGCGTAATTTAGGAGTTTTTTGGAGGCAGTTATGTCATCCAATTTAAGAGGGGAACCAATAGAGCTTGCTAAAGAGAGCAGGATGTTAGAGCTCCGGCAATGGTAGGGTATACCATGGATGTGAATCCAAACAGCGTGAAGAGAAGCCCAGTCAAACGGACATTGGCCAGGAGACAAAGGCAGAAGGTGAAGCTTTCTATTTTGCATCGGAATGGTATCTTCCATGTAATAATGAATTTGATAAATGAATGAAAATTTTAATTTTTGTGTAAATAATTCTTTCTCATATTTTTCGTATTTTAATTATTGTGAAATTCACACAAAATCGTCACGATTCTTGTAAACATCTGAAATTCCAGAAATACCCCTCTAACTTTTCCCCAAGTTCCAACTTGGTCCTTGGAGTCCTAGCTAGGTTCTAAGACTTTCAAATCAACTCAAACTCTATTCTAACATATAAAACCACTTGTACACTACTTGAACCTGCCTAAGAACACTAAACATAATTAATTACCCTTAATCACATTTGCATGAGAACACTTAACATAATTAATTACCCTTCATCACAGTCAATTAGTATTAAAACAAGGTAATTTGGATCGGGGTCTCTACAAAGATATATATGAAGCCGCCACCGAATGAAATGGTTCAGACTATGTGCATGTGATTGGTGGGTTATATTGTTGCTAATCAAATCAATGAGTTAGACCTCACTCTGTGACTACTTGTTGAGAATAATTAGATGACAACACAAACTATATCCATATATCAGTGCATTGCCTGCTTGCGGTTTCTACATCCATGAATGGTAATCATGGCTGAAAGTGAGGATATAGTGGCAATGTACGCAAGGGTCTTGCAGAAAAAGGATGGCCTGATGACTGGCCGGCCCAGCACGGCCCACTGCATGGCTTATGCCGTGCCGTGCGGGCCGTGCTGCCCATGGGTTGGTCATCATGCCCCTCTTAATTTTTTAATTTTTTAAACAAATTTTTTTTTATAAATTGAAATAGACTTGTGGGTTTTAGGGTTCTCAACTTGAAATAAAGTTGTAATTACTAAATAAATGCACAAAGATTTAAGCTAATTTACAAACGAAAAATAAAGAATTAATTATTTGAAGTTTTATGTTCATTTATATAAAAGATTAGCATTTATTTTATGCAAAAGCCGGGCCGGACTGTGTCGCAGCCCATGCCATGCCATGCTACGGCCCAGGCCTTCTTGTACCGGCATGGCCTATTGGCACTCAAAAAAAACTTTTGAAGAAGGATCACGGCAAAGACAGGCACAATAGTGGAGCAACCGACCAAATGCAGTCAAAGTTCGGTCAATTTCTGAAGTCAAAGCAAGGGTCAAAAGCCCATGGCTCCCCCGTTCCGCTTAGGAGACCAAATGCTCAAGAAAATTACGAGAAAACACATAAAAAGAATGGAATCTAGACCTTCGGGTACTACCGGGTGAATTATGTGTTGCCTGGCAGTGCCTTGCAGGTAGAGAATCTGTTCGGCTGGGGCTTGCAGGGACTCTTGTTGCTTCTCATTTCTTACGAAGTTACGGAGAGACACTCTGTGGGCCAGTTTAAGTGCTGTCAAACTCGAGATAAGGGAGATAAGTTGTCCTTTAGGCAGTCTTTGTGGCCTATCACTTGCCTTCCCAGAGTGCAAAAATGCGAATTCCGGAAGAGTAGTTAGTGTTTATAACAACAAGAGAAAATCCAAGGCTGTGCCAGTACTCTGGGATCGTTATGTGTTAGGCCGGGGCGATGATCAAGGCAAAGACATGGACCTCTCTTTCTCCTAAGTGAAAGGAACAAAGAAAGTCCTAGAAGGTTTGAAGTATGAGGGGCATCATGGTGTTAAGGCACTATTTTAGCCCTCCTGTTGTAGTTTCGGAGGCTAACTACCTTGTATTTAAGGAGTTAAGGGATGTTGGAATGAGTTTGGCAGAGTTTCGTCTGATCGCCGGAGTGTGGCGTAGCTTTGGCAGAATTTTGGCAAAGTGGTGGTGATGCTTGATGCTTAGAGCTGCCCAAAGACCTCCTTCTATACCAGGTTCCCAGGGGAAGGAGGCAGTTGCAAGTCGTGGGAGAGTGATTTTTTTTTTTTTTTTTTTTCATTTTGCTTAAAGGTAAACTTTGTATTAAGCAGAAAGAAGAGCTACAAGAGAGAAAGCTCCCACCAGAAAACCAAAAATGGAGTCTAGAAGAAACCTGCAATGGGCAGGGCACCTAGCAGCCATGACATAGAGAAAGAGAGAAAAAACAAGAAGATAGGCGACAGGGGTTGTCCAAAGAAAGCAAAGAAACACAAACAAAAAGCTCTACAAAGAGAGAAAAAAGATCAGAACCTGAACATTAATCAATTCAACACAGACGTTGCCATTCCCGGCAAACGATCCTTGAAGATGGACTTTGCTCTTTCCAGAGAGGGTTTCCTTGAATTGAACTTGGCATCATTCCGAGTGAACCATAAAACATTGATAAGTTGGAAGAAAATTGCTGCAGCTCTCTTCCCAACTAAGACATCTTTGCCTCTGGAGAAAAGGTCCCAGATGACACTGGCAGAGAGAAGGTAGGTGGGCTGGGACCAGACGGAAAAAGAATCCAATTCCAGAGTTGAGAAGCCATAACACAGGAGAAGAAGAGATGCACATCCGTTTCCTCTTTCATACTGCAATTAGAGCATCTGGATGCCAACGACCACCCCTTCTGCTTCGCCCATTGCTCTGTAGGATCTTTCCTTAGCATTAACCTCCAACTGAAGCAAGCCAGCTTTGGTCTTCAGCAAGCCAACTGAAGAGCTCTTCTATCAAATGCTTGATGCATGTATCCCTAACTCCCAGACCAAGGAGTTTCAATGTTCCTAGTCCGCAGCAGGTTCCAAGCGTCTTTAATACAGAAGATCTCTCTAGCCATTGCAGGTGGTCCTTCTCATAGCTGCTGCCAAAGGAGATTGAGATGGTAGAGAGGTTCAGAAGTCCTTCAGCTAGGTAGGGAGGTTGTTAGGGATACATGCATCAAGCATTCTCCCCTATGATGTCAGCCACCAAGTCTTGCTCTGAGAACTGAAAACTGGGAAACTTGGTTGCAATAGGGACCTGATCAATCCATCTGTCGAACCACAAGGAAATTGAACTCACCCATCTAGATTTCGATTGGATAATGGAAGAGAAAGATCTTAAACTCTTACAGATGCAGGAACCTCCACGGTGGAATTTCCACTGCCAAATAGCTCGCCCAGTGAGGTATCTTTCTCTAAACCAAATTGCCCAAAGAGAGTTGGAAGTGGAGACAGACCCAGCCAATTTTAGAAGACATGCTTCATTGAACTCTTTCACTCTGCGCAAGCCTAGACCTCCCTCTCATCTTGGTAAGCAAACCACCTCCCATCTTACAAGATTAGACTTCAGTTTTTCCGGATTGGTAGACACAAGAAATTCCTCATCAACCTCTCAATGAGGAGGGAAGAGAGGCTTTGTTGATTCCTAGCAGGCCTGAAACCACTGTAGATCTTCTAACAGAGCAGTTCCCCATGAGCAACTGGCTCTTCTACAGGGTTGATGCTCTGGCCAGAGGAGTCGGAGAAGTAGGCGCCGACTGCTGCACCATCACCCACTCTCGAATGGATTTGGATTTCGTCCGATTGTGGGAATCAGTCAAAAAGTGCTGTCGTGGCACAATCGTGGGCGAGGAATGTGCAATGTGCGAAAACTGTCTAGAACAGTCACCCTGTTGTGGACCTGGTCGAATGCCAATTGTGTCGGTCACGCTCCCGGTTGTGGATGCATGCGCTTCACTCGGTTGTGGATTTATTCTGCCCGATTGTGAAGCAGATCTACCTGGTTGTGCGGCATACTGATGTCTAGTTGTGGTGTACAACGAGTTTCCTTGGCTGTTCTCTTAAGATTTTGCCCTCCATTTGTATTGAAATTTTGAGGAGACTCTCTTGACCATTTGTTTGACCTTTATATTACAATTTGGACAATCACTTTAGGTCGAACAAGTGGGCCCACAAGATGGATTGGGCTACAGTAGAAATGTCAAATGGGACGTCGGCCCGCCAGTCAACGGCCCATGGCAGGCGGAGGGAAGTAGCACAGACAGCCCGTTTCGGCATCGCCCACTGCAGGCTGACACATCCACAATGGTAGGCCCGCCAGGCCCGCCCAACGGCCAAAAGTGACTATTTTTTGGAAAAATTGTCCATTTTACTCCCCCAATGGCCATAAAAGGATGATATAAGGGGTATTTTGTGTCCCTTTTAATTTTACAAAGTCTATAAGTGCTCCAATAGCTGTAAATGGGCTTAAAAATGGTTGTCATCCCTAACAATACCTGTAAATGGGCTTGAAAATGGTTGTAAATCAACCCCGAAAATGGCTGTGAATGGGCTGGAAAATTATTGTCAATCATCCCTGGCAACAGCTGTAAATCAACTTAAAAAAGGATTATGAATCAGTCCAAACAACAGTTGTGAATGGGCTCAAAATGATTGTGATTAGCCCAAACAACAACTGTAATGGGCGTTTAAAAGATTGTACATCGACTCAAACCATATTAATAAATAGGCCTGAATATGATTCGAAAATAGTAAATCAGCCCAAACCGACGACAGTAAGTAGGCCTAAACATGACTGATACATGGGCTGCAACTGGGTCCAGGGCCTAAGCATGACTAGAAAATAGTTTTGAAAATGGGCCAGATATAGCTTATAAATGAGCCCAAATAAGTTCAAAAATGGGCATAAACATGATTGTAAAGTAGTCTATATATATGGGCTGTAATTAGCCCAAACAATGTTTGAAAGTGGACATGAACATGGCTACAAAATATTCCATATATGGGCTATAAATAGGCCCAAATAATATCTAAAAATGGGTCTAAATATGACTATAATACAGTCTCTATATGGGAAGCAAATTAATGTTCTTAAATATGACTATAAATTAACCCAAATAATGTCTGAAAATGAGCGTCGAATTCAGTCCATATATGCGTTGTAAATAGGCATAAAATAACCTGAGAAATTGTTGTAAACAAGCATATATAATTTGACTATTAAAATAGATCTAAAACTGACTGCAAACAATTCTACATTCAACTTTCTAGAAAATATGTGACTTCAAAGGAGAACAACTATCTTATCAAATTCAAAGGTACAGAAGAAGAAAAGATTACCTATCTAAGTTTGAAGACAAAAATAACAAAAGAATTCAAATTCAAAGGTGAAGGCCCAACAATTGGATGTGGACCCATATAAACCCACTTGGCCATGGAGCTTGTCAAGGCCCAATTGGACGTGGGTTGATCAAAGCCTATTGGATGAAGTCCCAATTAACTCACCTGGTCAAAGAGCTCGTCATGACACCAATTGGATGTTTAGTCCTAATTGATTATGGGTCGTTCATGAAGCCCTGTTGATGATGGGACACGTCAAGGTCCAATAGAATGTTAACCCATCAAGGCCCAACTGAACAGTTGCCAAACCAAGTGCAATCTACAATGAACACACCAAAGTCTTGGGTAAAATCCTCTACATATATACATTGGCCATAGCTTCAGGCAATGTTCCTCGTGTTTTGATTGGGCAGTTGATACTTGAGCTTGGCCTAGATTTGGCCGAGCATGAATCTGATCACATTATATTCAACTGGCTCAACATAAAGAATCACAAGAACCCAATGCAAAGCTTTACCATATCCAATGCCAACCTTCTAAATGTGAGGGTCCCCAATCCTTACTCTCACAATATCATGAGAGTTACGCTCATACGAGGATGCCCACTCCTTATTCTCACATTATCGTGAGAGTTACTCTCACAAGAACATCTCCCATATATAAATGCTCTTACGTGGAAATCTCGCGTCAGGTAGTCTGATCCTTTTTTTCTCTCGGATTATGCAAAAGACCAGAGAATAAAAGGATGCTAGAGAAGACACGCACTACCATGAACGTTGTTGCTGTGGCTTGAACACGCAGACCACCGATCTGAGAAGGTGGGTAGTTCCTTGCTGCAGAACAGACGACAAGGACTAGAGGCTTGTGTTTCGGTAAAACAGAGGAAGAGGGACATGTGAAAAAAAAAAAAATTGTGTCATACGTGCTTTTCGCACGATCCAGCTTAGCTTTATCATAAGTTGCAGCTCAGGGGAGCTGATATATATATATATATATATAGGTGATGTTCCTATGAGAGCATTTCTCACCTTATTATGAGAGATAAAGGTGGGGGCCCTCACATTTAAGTTGTTGGCATTGGAAATGAATATGAGGGCCCCTACCTTATCTCTCATAGTAAGGTGAGAGTAAGGTGAGAGATTATCTCATAGGAGCGTTTCCCATATATATATATATATATATATATTCTACCCCAGAGTCACATTTTGAGTGGTGTTAATAATCACCTATGTGATGACATTGATAAAGATGCTAGCATTTGGAGTTGGTCGGCAGAGCATCTCTATAATTTCAACTTCATTTTGCTCATTAATCAAATGGCCTGGGCGTCTTTAGGGCTATTTTGTAAGACTCCGTTCCCTTCTAATGTGTTGCTAGCCGACCCAATTGATGGGTTCTTTTGGGCCGTTGCTTGGGGTTACTCCTACTCAGTTATCCCTCATATCCTAGAGGGTTAAGTGAATTGTTATTGGTAGTATCCCTCCTCCTTTTGTACATATTGTATTTGTACATTGGCTTTTGGAATATATTTAACTTATCTTCCAAAAATAAAAGGGTTAGATGTGATTGTCAAGGGTTGATTGTAGGGTTGTCAATCCAGCCCTTTGAGGAGGCTAGGGATGCAAACGAATCGGTTCCAGGCCGTAACCATGCTGGACCAGATCCGTACCTATTTCTAATAACCTACAGAATAAGATATTCAAGAATACTTGGCAAATTGGATAGTATTTATATAAGGTAAGCTCAAGTGTGTGGTGGGGCCCACCTGGAGATCCACATGGGGATGGAGATGATGGGATTTCAAGGACTTCCTTGGATCCTTCTCTCTGCAAAAAAGTCAGCCCCAACTGTGATTTTTATCATCTCCATATGGGCCCAAAATTTTAATGGTTAACAGTCTATTCAAATCGATACATAGTCAATCCGATGGTCCAGTAAATTCGGATTTGACCAAAAGTTAGTGGACTTGTGCAATTTAGGAGGGTTATGTGTTTGGTCCATGGATGGACCAAAGGTGGGCCCAACAAGCATGAGCCTATGGAATTTTATCCTAAGCTCGAGCTTAGGAGAGCCTTGCTGATATATATATATATAAATATGAGCAGAGCTCTCCTAAGCTGAAACTTAGTTTATCCTAAGCTGAAATAACAAAATCAAAGTTGATTATATCTATTTTTTGCATGATGGAACTGAAAAATCAAATTTTGATTGGATTTATCTTGATTTTGGAGACGATCATCATGCAAAAAATAATGATAGTCGACTTTGATTTGTGAGACCATCACTGTTTCAGCTTAGAATAAGCTAAGCTTCAACTTAGGAGAGCTGGCCCCTATATATATATATATATATATATGAATATCATGATTCTAGATATATTGAAAATCCTTTTATTCAATCAAGTGAAGAAGAAATAAACAATTACTTCCCATCAACAAGGTTGGACGGGCTAATGAGAGCCTAAAAGATACATTTGAGGCTCGTCGGATGAGATTAATTAGCTTAATTATGTTATTTTATTGTTTGTATGTACTACAGATATAAGGAGTGAAATTCAGAGCTAAAATGGAAGAAAAGTAACAAAGCATGACAAACCGAAGTTGCAACTGAGGAAGCATGCCAAATAAGGGAAGAGAATCAAATAAGAAAGCAAAGAAAGAGCCCAAATATGCCTTGGATGTCTAACATGGGTCCCACTCACCCCATAGCATGCCAACATGGAAGTTTCTTTAATTGTGCCATTATTCTCGAAATTTTTAAGGGTAGCAAATTGAAATGGTTGTAACTTTCAACCTGAGTATTGGATTAGTGCAATCTATATACCGTTGGAAAGTTCTTTCGAGTAGATATCCGTGGACCCTAAGATCATATAAATCAGAGCTATATTGAGGAAGATATGACCTCGGGAAATTGGTTGTTCGTAAGATGACCCAGACATTCTGTCTCCCGGCGTCCGGACACCAGGAAGCTGGCGTCCGGACCGGGTGAGCACCATCTCCCTCTGTGTTTTGACCTGATTTTCAAGGAAATTTGGCACAAAAGCTATTTAAATGATGCTAAACTCATTTTTAGAGTGGATTCACTTCTTGGGAGAAGTTTTAGAGGTTAGTTTGGGAGATTTGGAAGAGCGCTATGGGGATTTCGTCTGAGATTCTTCATCAACCTCTCGCCATACGTAACTAATCTTTATCTTTGGGTTGCGATGAAGCCCTAGTCTTGTATTTTGGTGATGTATAGGTTCTAGGGTTTTACTTAAACGCTTTTGGTTATATGACAATATGTTATCCATTGATTGGATTTTATTTCTTTAATGCAATATCTCTTTCTTTGGTATTTTAATATTGTAGATTTAAATACTAAGTCATATAACGATGCTTGAATGAATGTGTTGTTAGATCTAGGATAATCTATGACATAGAGAAAGGTTATGCCCCAATTTACATCCACATCCCTTATCTGTTGACTCTAAAGGTTTGTAACCAGAAAAAGTCTTTTTAGCGTTGATAGTGAAACCTTAGGTCTATACTTGCCATTGTGTGAGGTTAGAGTGGATTCATACCCTGAGATCTTTTCTCTAATTGGATCAAAACATTGTCTTTTAATTTATTAATTTAGGAATTAAACCCATCAAACCAACATTTCGTTTTCTATTAGGATTAGTTTAGGAAATTAGGAACCAATACAACTTAGCCTTTTTGTCCCGGTGGATACAATACTCGGTTAACATCTTTGCTCTCACGAGTAGAGATTGTAGCGGGGGATAATTTATATTTAAAACCCTATTTTAGGACAATCATGTGCCCGACCATAACATCTCTTTACAAATCATCGGATGGGCTCTGGTATGATTTCTTATTACATGTGTAGTATATGTTTTGTAAGATTTTTGTTCCCTTAAATTAAAAAAAAAAAAAAAAATGGAACTACCATCATTTTCAAGCAAGTGATAGTGAATCACACATGCAATACAAAGAGTTTGTGGAAAGTTTTTCAAACATATTGTTACAAATATAGCAAAAAGGCACACACTAAACTTGGGCCAAACTTCAATTAAACTAATAAGCTTAGACTTTGACATGAACTGCCTCTAAAACGTCAAGTAACAAGTCTTCATTTATTTCAATTCTCAATGTAATTTCTGCAAAGGATAGAGAGAACAAATGTATATACGATGAGGTATATCCATTTAATTCTGAGTTTCAAATAATAGGTCCTAATATTGATAAGAAATCTTATAAAGACTAATATATTTTTGTTAATACTTTTGAAAGGAGGTAGATCTGTCATTTTGCTACATATACATTGAATTTTTTAAAACCATCGTAAGCGGTAAAGATCTTCAATTGTGCGGGCAATGTGCAATTGAACATTTAAATATATCATTTACATGTTTATAAGTTTATGCCTATAAATTCAACAGATTGTCGTATCATGTAAGCTTACTTTAATTTCTTCTTCTTTATATTTTAATAAATAGGTTAAATCTTAAGAATAATAAATAATATATTTGTACCCTTTTATATTTATCTTTCTCTTATAATATTTTAAAAAATTCTCAAGTTTTAATTTATGTTCATTTAAGCTCGGGCTTTGCTGCTGGTACATATGAAACTAAAAGATAAAGTAGGGGCCATAATCAAATTACTTAAACTGTATATACTGGTTTGGGTCAATCAACTAATGAGCTAGTGAAAAAGAAGGAACAGAAAACTTATACTAATTCCAGACACAAGCAAATGACTTTATCAGTCTTAGAATCCACTGCTGAAACTCATTTAAGAGTAACTGATGCAACTAAAAGGAGAGTTAAAAGGATCGATTACTAGAAATTATGGAATGACTGCAACAAATTTGAAGCTTTGAACTTGAACATAAAACAATATGCCATCCAAAACAAAACAAATTCTTATTTCTTACAAAAGAAGGATTACCCAAACAATATACTACATTTTCCGGAAGAACCTCACGTCATAGAGCTTTACTTCAGTCTGTGTGTATATGCACCCCAACAGCAATGACCAAAATGGTGAGGATGCCGAAGAAGATGACTGCGTGAACCAGAATGGAGATTCCACTTGTGCACATGTTACCAAATTCAACCGCCCTTCTCGTTGCCGGCATCTGAATCAAGAGCCCCGGCGATAGGAGTATGAAGAGAATAACTGCGATAACAACTGGACCCCAGTCAGCCATCTCTCTTTCTCTCTCAGGCTCAATCAAGGAGGACAAACATATGGTTTCAGGTCCAACTTTTTGTTCATCCAACGAGAGTGGATGCACAACTTGAAGGAGGAGAAGGGGCTAGTCTTTAAGTAAAGGAAAATGGTATGGGGTGGTTGCTTTAGTGTTGGCAACCGATGCTTTTATCCATTGCATTTTTCTTCCTTAGGCACTAAGGGTTGTCTTTTTTGAGTATTATTGGACGAAAGACTGTTGAAAGTCATGTGTTCCAAAGCTTTTCCTTGTATAAGCTTTGGCCCAACCCATGAGGGAAGTAAGAGATTAAAGTAAAGAGAATGGGCTACATATAAAGCAAAGATAATTTTTTTTTAGTGGGATTGGGAAGGGCATGGTCAAAAGAAAAGGTAAAGGAGCAAGGACCTGGGTGGGTTTTGTATAGGGAATTGCGATGCTCGCTAATGTAGTTCAGCTTTTGCAAAGCTAACGCAGGTGGGTTATGATGCATCGTGCTAACTGAAAAGGAGAAAGCCACACGCTTCTAAGAATACTTTGGACCTAAGGAACCACAACATTGAAATTATTGAATTCTTTGATTTTTTATCTTCTGTTTTAAAACCGAGCTATTGAATAATGGTTTGTATGTGTCACACCCCCAAACGTGAAACCGAGGATTATGCATGAGATTAGGGCCAATTAAAATTTTTCACATTAAACAAATAGAACATGGCTCCATCATGTCCCATATGGATCGAAAACCGCTGTGAGGTAAAAACATTTTCTCAAATATATATAACAGTTAACGGAAACTTCATAAATGCAAGTGGTATCTCAAGATGTATAGTTAAGAGCAAATACTGAAATATGTTAACTAAAGTTCAAGTTTGAAACAGTTAACCAAAGTATTATTTATAAGAAAAGGCCACAATAAAAACTCGGGCCTAATCAAAATGATAAAAGAACCAAAATATAAGTTTAATCTCATATATAGCATGAAGGCTCTCATGTATGGGGTCGATACAGCTAGACAACGCCGTTTGTACAATAGTTTAAGAGGTTATCAGATTGATCCGTCTGAATTTCCTCCGTCGCCTCCTACTTGGGATAAAAGGGATCGGTACCTATGCACAAAGAATAGCATCATCAGATACGACAGTCGGTAAGTAGATAGATATTTAAATCATCAATGATAGACAGTACTAAACAGAGTAAATGATAGACAGGATCATTAAAATGCATAGCATTGGAATCATAAACAATCTAACATAAACGTCTAAAAAGATAGGCAGTCCACATATGCTAATTACCATGGGATAGTGTCATTGCCCTCCCTACTCACATTGAGTTGTGGCAGAGATATAAAACATAAGGGATCATAACCCATTCAAACAAAATGATACCACTTACTATCTAGCGGTGTCCATTACACAACCTGAACTGCAGACGATCCTAAGATCAAAGCCTTAAGACAAGTGGTGCCCCAGCTGTATTGAACGTTAATAGCTGAGTCGTGCTTGACACAAAGAATCTTAGACAAACATCAGTGAGCAATTAGGCCTTCTTGCTTGAACAAGATTCATTAGAATGACAGAGAAATTACTTGCTTCAAATCATATCAAACTTCAAAATTCATTAGTAGTCTTCAAGCCTTACAATCAAAGCCACCTAGCCTCAACACCTCATTCAAACTTCAGAACAAACGAAACATCAAAGGGGGTCCTAAGTCCATCATCTAAGTTCTTAATATGATCCCAAAACAAATCAAAGTAACCGAAGCTAGAAAACATGAACATTGCATGTAGACAGTACCAGACGATACAATTCGGAATCAGAAATGATAAACAATCCAAACCTAAGTACAAGATCATTCTCGAAGCATCGTACAACCTACTTAGTCAACAAAAGTGATTAGTGTTCGCAATACCCGAATAGATAATCTTCGTGCATAGATAAAAAGAAGGTTTCCCGTTGTCCCATACCGTTCAAGATTGAGTTAAGTTGAGTCCCGATACAACCGAAATAACCATGAAGAACATCAACTCAAAACATCCTCACATATAGTCAAATGAGTCCAAAAATGGTAGCCAAAGTTCCATCGAAGTCCTTCTAAAATAGGGTTAAAAAGACCATTTCCAAAAGGTGCAACAGTTCATCTGGTCGACCCGAACAAGGCCCGTCGACCTGGACTAGGCGACATCCCCCAGTGTACCCAGTCGACATCTCCCTGATCTGGTCGACCGGGGGTTGTAACATAAAATGGTGAATAGTGATTTCGTCAGGTTCCAGAGAACTTGAACCTGTGTGGCCAGTCGACCGACCCCCTTGGCCGGTCAACCGCATACACTACATTTACAGTGAAATGGATCCAAACCCATTTCCAAAATCCCTGAACTTGATGGGCAACCAATTCAAGGATAAAACCAGTCCACTCTAATCCCACCAATCTCATCAATCTAATCATTTAAAACATAATCCATTTCATTAAGCAATTAAACCTAATTATCATGTTTTCAAACATCTAAAACATCAAGTGAGCAATTGGACATCTAAAATATAATTAAGCATCCAGATCAAGAGAGACAAACATATCTAGCATAAACATATATACCAACTTGCCTTGATGAAGAGCTTTGACAAAAAACAAGATAAAATTTGGGGGAAAATCCTCTTTAAGCTCAAACTTGTGCAAATGGTCTCACAACCCAAAAACTCTCTACAAAATGAATGCAATGGGAGGGGATGAGCTTCCTAGAACCATTTCTAAGCAAAGAAATGAAAAGAACATAGACCTAGAAGCTTAGGAGGCTTACCTAGCAATGGATGGTGAATGAAACACTTTGAAAAGGAGATGGGTAGAGTCTTTGAAGCTTGAGGAAGAAGAAAGGAGTGTCTGCCAGCGATGTCAGAGCTCCGATGGTCATCGTTGGCAATGAGGCAGTGAAGGGAAATGGTTTTACAGAGAGAGAGAGAGAGAGAGAGAGAGAGAGAGAGATGGGTACTGTAGTTATATTAGGTTAGGAAAATGGCTAATTGTAGTTTAGTCCTTGGTTTTGCCAATGACGATATTTGGGCATTTTCGACGTGTCAGATCGAAACGCGACTGAAGACTAAAGTTCGTAAAATATTGAAACCTACCCGATGCACCCGAAACTCACAAAAACTCATAATCATAAAAAAAAAACCCTGAAAACTTTTCGAAATTGCAAAGCCCAACCCCCTATACCCAAACGCGCTCCGAATCGTGCGAGACTTGCACGCGTGATTCACACGTCAAAGCCCGACTCGCTAAGACTCTAAACACACTTAATTAACTAATTAAGGAATTAATTATAATTAATATCTTATTAAGGGCAGGATGTTACAGTAAGGATCATAAAACAAATTTAAACCATGAGTCCACATCCCGTAAAACCTCGATCTAAGGGGTCCTTTTTTTCGCAAGTGAAATTGTTACACATGTGAATCCACTGCAGATGCTCACGTTGGTTTGGTGTGAAAGTGATACACGCGTAAATGTTGTGTGAAAATGGTGTGAAAATGATACCATTTTCAGCCAAAGATTTTCACACGTTGACCCCAAGTGAAAGAGTTTCACATGGTAGTGTTACAAGGGTTGCATTACTGTACATCTCTAGACATCTATAGACTATTGATTCACATTTCTGGACATCTATAGGCCCCATTTTCTTGATTTGAACTATTCATTCTCTTCATAAGGCCAAACACAACTGAGAAATCAAATCTTACATCTTAACTCGATCGTCATGGATTTTTAACAGTCTTGAAAATATTATCTAAATATTGGATTGCAATACTGTAAATGAATGTTTTGGAGTCCTTAAATTGGCAATCCATTTTAAAAAAAAAAATTCTTGTGGCCCCAAAAGGTTGATTTGAATCATTAATCATCTTTAAAATGCAAAAAATGGCTAGGTGGGTAAATTTCATGGCTTAAGTCATTAAGGATTTTGATAGATTTGGTGAAACGCTCTCGACCATTGGATCTTCAATTCTGGGCTTTGTGGGCTTATTTTTAAAATCTAAACCATTCACCCTCTTGAAGGCCAAATATGGGTAGGGTGTTAAATTTCAGGCTTTAAAGTGTCGCGGATTTTGAAAAATGTGTGAAAACTTCTAACCATTGGATTTGTCGTAGATTCATACGTTTAATAGTATGAAAAGCGCAAACAGTGGAATGTCTTTCTCATGTGAATCCTTTGCACATATAAATGATTCACATCTGGGTCCTGTACACATGTGAATCATCTTCAATGCAAACAAACGACCCCTAAAGTTGTTCCACATAATGACAGTGATTAGAGAGATTAAGAGCCAATTCTAAAACCATATTTCTTTAAATGAGACCTCATCTTTTGGGATCATATGAACACATGAAAATCAAAGAGATGCAAGGAGATGGATAGTGTTGGACATAGAATTGGGATACATTATCAAGCGATTGAATTAATGATCGCAACTGTAAGTGCCTAAAAATTACGGACTTAGTTACATAGGATTTGTTGTAAAGATTTTGGGAAAGAAAGTAGCTCATGAAGCCTAAAAAGGAAAGAAGAAGGTTAGAGGCCCTGGCTGCAACTAGCCGAAGGCACTCCGACGCCTAAGTTAGTTAAAAAAACTCAACAAAGGGTGAAAGAGTGGAGAAGAAGAGAGAGCTAGGGATGTGTTGCGTTTGCATACCTTTGATGGTTTTACCTCATGCATATATATAGGCACTGGTCACCTCAGATCCTCCCTTAGTGCGGGAAGGTAGAGGTATTGTCCTATCAGACCATACCTTTTCTCCTCAGTGGAGGTAGGTGGAGGTACTGTCCCATCAGACCATACCTTAACCTTTTGCATGATTGTTGATGTAATCGTCGGATAAGGACTACCCCTTATCTATATTCGACGCCTATCTTATCAGTTAGTACGTAGCCGCAATTTCATTAATGGTGATTGACATCTAGTACTCACCTCGGTCGACCGAGTTGACGGAGATACCGTAGTCAAGTACAACTATATTGTAGATGCACATTGGCACTGTTGTCGAACTGCGCAGGCTCGGTACCATTACCTAGCTGCATAAGATGAGACGAGGTCAGCTGTTACCTTTACCGAAGCTAGCCCAAGTCTGGTGTGGAGTGGTGATGCTACCGAACTCAGGAGACCGAGATCAAGACAAGCCTAATTGGTACTTTTACCGAGATCAGGGCTTATCTTTGTATTACGGAATTGCCCCCACACAATTGCCCCCTAGCTCTTGACCTCTTAGAGTTCTCCAACTCTTCGAGGTTTGGAGCTAAGTATTAAAATAGGAGAGCTTCTTCATCTCGGTGTGGGCCGCTAACAATTATTGATGTCTGATCCTTATGATGCTGCTCCATGTGCGCGAGGCAATTAATGAGATGTAGATGTCTCTTCACTTTTCAGAGGTGATTAATGCAACTGCCGCTTCGTCTGCCCGAGGTGATCAATTAGTATGCTACCGTCATTTCGTCTGCCCTAGACAATTAATGAAGGTAATGAGTGAGGCGTCTTGATCAATGTGGGAAGCGAACCGACAGTGCCACTTGTCACTGCCTGATGGGGCTTCTAGCTTTTTCAAAATGGCGTGTGAAGTACTTGAGGTGACGCCTCGCATGTGCGCCCTCGAAATCCGAAAAGACGCCCTTTTATTCTTATAAATAGAGGTGTTGCCCCTTCCTTCCTCTACTTTTGCACTTGTTAGAGAAAGGGCTTTTGCGGAGGAGAGAGTAGAGAAGAAAAGAACTCCTGTTGTTGTCGAGATTCCGTCCCATTTTAGCCTTCGTAAGTCTTCTTCTTCCCCATTTCTTCTTTCTCCTCATTCTCGTCTTCGTTTTAGGGTTTCTGTCCTCTGTTTAGGTTTTCGCCCTCTTGTCTTTTAGAAAAATGGAAGCCTACAGGCACTGGTTAGACACCCCTAAGGCAATGGCCAATTTGAGGGAGATGTATGGCATCCCCGATGGTGTCTGGACCAGGTTAGATAAACCTGAGGACCTTTTTTATGGCTCCGCCTCCCGTGATGGCTGGATGCCTTTCCCTCTGATTGCTATAGTTGAAGGTGGGGTTAGGTTCCTAGTTCACCCCCTTCTTAGAGCCTATCTGTTGGCGTGGCATCTCAGCCCCTGCCAGCTGATGCCCGATGGCTACAAAATAATAATGGGTGCCATAGAGCTCAATAGGATCTTGGGGATTAAACTCGGGGTCCATGACATCGAGGATGCATACGATGTATGCAAATCGGTAGGGGACGGTCACTGCTTCTACCTCCGGGAGAGGCAAGGGTGGGAGCAGTTTATTACCGACCTGGAGGATTCGAGCCGACATGCCGGGGATGACCGTCTGTTCGTCTACGGCAACTGGGGGTTCGAGGAGAATGAGACTGCGGCGGAGAGGCGGTACTACAAACCCCATCATTTCGGGATTCCTCCAAGTAAATACCGACCTCCTTTATGTCTTCATATTTTCACTTTTTTCTCACTTTGCCGACCTGACGCCCTTATGTTTGTCATGCAGAGATCGGACAGAGGAGGCGTGAGGCCAGTCTATCTGGTTGGCGGCAGAACAGTGATTGGCATAGGGCGGTGCGCAACTACAAGGGTCATAACACCTGGGCTGCCTGGTCCCTCCATGGGTAAGAGCCTAAGTATCGTACCTACATCAAGAGGAAGCCCGACGAGCCTGCAGACACCATTGCCGACGTTGACTGCCGAAAAGCTTTAGGTGCTGAGGCCTCTTCTCCACGAGCCGAGCCGGAGGCTGATTTACAACAAGTTATTGAAGCCTACACTTCTTTGAGCTCGGAAGCCGAAGAGAGGATGCTGCCTCGTTAACCTCCCCTGCAGACGAAAAGGCTGGGGGATAAGTTCTTTCGAAAGGAGGCTTCTGCTTCCAATCCTCCTATTGCTGATCCAAATCCCGCTTCTACCGTTCTGAATCCCTCCTTCGCGGCCTCGGGTGCCGTAGGGGCCTCTTCTGCTACTGGGGCTTCTAGTTCAGTCCGGCAGCGTCCTGCCGAGACCAGGAAGGAAAGGGTTCGGCCAGAGAAAAGGCCCAGGTCCGAAGGGTCAGGCTCGGCAAATTGGTGACGTCCGGCCGAGGAGACTAAGGAGAAGGCTCCAGAGAGGAGAGCCAGGGCCGAGGGCTGGGCGGAGCAGGCCCCTAGTCAAGATTCGGCACTTCACCCCGTGGTGCCGACTTTGTGGAGGCCATCCCTCTAACTCGGGCCCAGGAGACCAGTGACGGTGGAGGATCGTCTTCATGGTAACCCTCACGCCGCAGCGACGTTCGCAAACGCATGTACTCTGCCTCATGATATACAGAGGCTGTAGGGAATAGATGATGCGACGCTGCTAATCAACACTCTGCAGTCTGCCTTCTCGGCAAGTTCTTTTCGTCTTTGACTTTTTGGCATTATTCGAGCTTTGGTCATCTCTTTTTGACGCTTGGTCTCCTTTTTTCTGATCATGTAGAGGGTGAAGGTGGCTCTACACAGGGTACAGCACAGAGACACCCGGATCGAGCAGCTGGACGTAGAGAGGAAGAGGCTCGCGGAGGCCTTGGAGGGTAGCTGCTAAAAGCTGAAGGAGGAGGAGAAAAACATTAGCCTCGGGAAGGAACCCTAATTCACCGTGAGCGAAGTCTGCAAGGTGAAAGGCAAGTTCCATGAGCTGAAGGGGGCGGCCGAGGTCAAGGCCAAGAGAGCAATCCAACCTGAGGCCGAGCTGGAGGAGAAGAAGGCCGAGCTAGCGGAGAAGAAGGCTAAGCTCGAGGCCGCGTTAAAAGAGAAGGCCGACCTTGAAGCCTCCTCCCAAGCTGAAGTTTATGCCGCCTACCGTGACGGGGTGGAGGAGGCAACAAGGGATTACGACGCTCAGGTCAATCTGTTGGGTCCATGAATGTTCGAGTATGGGTGCAAGGCTGTACTAAAGAAGATGGGATCCCTAAGGATCACCCTATATATCAACACCTGCCCAAGCTCAAATATCAGGTGCCCGAGCAGAGTTCTGCCCCTCCTTCCTCTGAGGCTCTTCCAGCCGAGGTCCCTTCTGAAGTCGCCACGACCCCTCCACCGGAAGCTCTTGCCGGCGATGCTGCTGCTGAGGCCGGCGCTGTTTGAGTCTCGTTTTCTCTTTTATGTATCTATTTTCTGTAATGTAATAGTTGTTCTTTGTACTTTCTTGATCAATGAATACAAGAATCTTTTTTGAAATTGCTCTTCTTTTTTGCAATCTTTGAGATTTACAAGTGTTTGTCATTGGGTCAATAACCGAAACTTGATAAAAACTCTTAAGTTCTTTAACTCAAGAAAATGGACTTGTAACAATTTGCTTTGTTTAACTGAACTTAAAAGAGATAATATGTACTAAGTTCCCTGCATTCTTGGGGAAGTATCCAAGTAAATGAGTCCAACAACTCGAATGTTCCGTGTAGTTGGTTCCACAACCAGACCTACCAATGTATTGAGTTCCCATTGAGACCTATGACTTTGTAGCTTGTTCCGCAACCGAGCTAGTACTGGTCACTTAGTTCTGTCAGCTGGTTCTATAACCAAGTTGGTATTGTTACTTTGCTCCGTAATTCGGTGCTTTTATGCAATTGGCTCCATAACCGACCTGAAGCCACCAAGATGGAATCACCAAGTTCTGTAACAACGTGTGTTGTATGGTTGGTTCCATAACCAAGCCGAGATGACCACCGAGTTCCATAACTTGGCGAATTGAGTGGCAGGTTCCATAACCTAGCCGAGCTGGTTCCATAGCCGAGCTGGTTCCATAACCGAGCTGAGATCACCGAGTTCCATAACTAGGTGTTGGCGTATAGTTGATTTTGTAACCGAAACTTATATCGCCGAGTGTTTTGCATGGTTGATTCTTTAACCGAGCCGAGATTGCATAGCTGGTTCCACAACCGAGCTGAATGTACTGGGTTCCATAACCCGATGGCTGGTTCTGTAACCTAGTCGAGTTTGCATAGCTGGTTCTACAACCGAGCTGGGATAGCTGCCGAGTTCCGTAACTTGGCGAGAAATAATAAAGCGCAATCCTTCCACAAGAACTTTTATTGATTTCAAGAATTTAATACAATTCAGAAGTAATACTTCTTGAGGTGTGCAGCAATCCATGGGCCTGGTAACTCTTTACCATCCATGTCCTCCAGCCTGTAAGCTGATTGTCCTGATGCTGAGTTAACCTTGAATGGACTGTGCAATTTCAGTGCCAGCTTGCCTTCATTAGGATTTTTATCTGCGGGAAGCAACTTTTTTAAGAGCAGTTCTCCAACTAAAAACTTCATTTCCTTGACTCTTTGATTGTAGCTTCTGGCCAATGTCTACTGGTAGGAAGCTAGACGGATGGACACGGCATCCCTTCGTTCCTCAGGCAGGTCGAGTTCTTGGGCCAGATTTACTTCATTTTCGCCTTGGTTGAAGAGTTCGAACCTCAGGGATGGAAGACCGATCTCGGGAGGGATCACGACTTCCATTCCATAAGTTAGGAAGAAGGGCGTTGCCGAAGTGGATCGTCTTGGAGTAGTTCTATACGCCCAAAGGACACTTGGAAGTTTTTCCACCCATCTCCCCTTAGCTTGATCGAGTCTCTTTTTTAGTCAATCGAGCACCACCTTGTTTGAAATTTCGGCCTGACCGTTGCTCTGTGGATAAGCTGGGGTTGAGTACTAGTTTCTGATACCGAGCTCCCGGCAGAAGTTCTTGAACTAATTGGAGTCGAATTGAGTCCCGTTGTCCGAGACCAAAGCTCGTGGTACCCTAAACCTTATGATGACATTCTTCCAGACGAAGTTCTTTGTATCGTGCTTGGTAATAGAGGAAAGCGGTTCTGCTTCTATCCACTTGGTGAAATAATCGGTGGCTACTATTAGCCACCTCTTATTCCCTGGAGTTCAGTGAAGTGGTCCCATGATGTCCAACCCCCATTGGGCAAAAGGCCAAGGGCTAGAAAGTGGGCTCAGGTCCTGTGCTGGTTGATGGAGGGAGTGTGAGAACTTCTGACACTTTTCACATTTTTTGGCGTAGAGTTGGGCGTCTTTCTGCATATAGAATCACCAGTAGCCTTGCCTGATGGTTCGATACGCAAGTGACCGACCTTCAATGTGGCTTCCGCAGATTCCTTCATGAATTTCATAGAGGAAGTCTTCGATTTTGCTTGGGTGAGCGCACTGAAGGTAATGGCCGGTGAAGGACTTCCTGTAGAGCTTGCCGTCCGGAGACAACCAAAACCGAGCTACTTTCAGCCTGACTCTGTGAGCCTCGTGCTTGTCTTCGGGAAGAGGGTCACTTTTTAAATAGGCGATAATCGGGTCCATCCAACTTGTACCAAGGTCGGCACACAAAATTTGCCGATTTGGTTGGAGTTCTATATTGACTTTTTTAGTGTCTCCACCTCAATTGTCCTTTCTCTTCCGGCCTTGACGACAGAGGCGAGGCTGGCAAGAGCATAGACGTGAGAGTTGGAATCTCTACCGATCTGTCTGACTTCAACCTTGGTAAACTGAGAAAGTAACTGCTTTGCGTGAGCGAGGTGGGCCGCCATCCTTTTGTCGCGAGCTTGATAGTCTCCGTTCAACTGGCTCGTCACCAATTGTGAGTCACTGAAGACCACCAGCTACTGTGCCCCTAGGATTTTGGCGTTCCCGAGCCCCGCGAATAGGGCTTCATACTCAGTTTCGTTGTTTGAGGCCTTGAAGTCAAGGGTTAGCAATTGCTCCATGACAAGGCCCTTTAGAGATTGGAGAACTATGCCAGCGCCAGCCCTCTTAAATGTTGAGGATCCATCGACGAAGACCTTCCACACTGAATCTAGGAACTGCTCCCAGGTCTTTCCTTGTTCTGTCTCGGTAATCCCCTCCTTGTTCCCCCCAATTCGGTGTCGAGTTGTCTCGGTGCCGCTAGGAGAAACAAACTCTACAATGAAGTCAGCCAAAACCTGAGCCTTAATCGTCGTTCTGGGTTGATACTAAATATCGAATTGCCCGAGTTCGACGGCCCATTTTGAGATTCTTCCAGAGAAGTCGGCCTTTCTGAAAAAGGACTTGAGTGGATGTTCCGTAACAACCACTATGGTAAACGACTGGAAGTAGTGGGAGAGTTTGCAAGAGGTACTAACGAGCGCCAATGCAAGTTTCTCCAATGGTAAGTACTTGGTCTCGGCATCAAGGAGGATCTTGCCCGTGTAGTATATAGGCTTTTGCTGCCTGTCTTCTTCTCTGATGAGTACCGAGCTCACTGCATGATCCGAGAGTGCTAGGTATAGATAGAGTACTTCGCCTTGTTTTGGTGTAGACAAGAGGGGGGCGAAGATAAGTAGTCTTTGAGTTTCTGCAAGGCTTTGTCGCACTCCAGAGTTCATTGGAATTTTGAGCTTTTCTTTAAGAGCTGGAAAAATGGGCGGCACTTGTCCGAAGCTCGGCTGATGAATCGGTTGAGTGCAGCAGCCATCCCCGTGAGCCTCTGGACTTACTTCGCCGTGGTTCGACTCTGAATTGCCTGGATTGCCGAGATCTGCTCTGGATTGGCTTCGATTCCGCTTCTCCTAACCAGGCTTCCCAGGAATTTGCCGGAGCCGACGCCGAACTCGCACTTAGAAGCATTCAGCTTGAGTTGGAACTTTTTGAAGACCTCAAACGTTTGATGTAGGTTGGCCAAAGTGGTCCCGTGATCATTTAGACTTAACGACCATGTCGTCAATGTAGACCTCCATTCACTACAAGAATTTGGGTTTAAGACGACACAAATTTGTCCCAAAATGTACATATTCGTCACCGAAACTAATTAAGATGAAAAATTTTCGTCACCCGTTTCGTCGCCAAAGCCTTGTCGCTAAAAGGGTCTTGGTGACGGAAAAAAAAATCGTCATTGAAAAAGATAAATTGTGACGATTTTTTTTGTCTCAATACACTCTGTTTGGGACATACTTGTAAGCAGTTAGTGACAAATATTTTGTCATTAAAGGAAGCAATTAGAGACAAAAATATTTCGTCATAAATATAAGAAATAGAGACGAAATAATTTTGTCGCATTTAATATAAAGGAAGACCGAAAAAATTTGTCAAAAAACACAGTAGATGACGATTTTTTTTGTCTCCAATCGATCTTACAAGAACATATACTGTACTAATTAATGACAAAATATTTTGTCATTAAAGAAGGCAATTAGAGTCAAAATATTTTCGTCATAAATATAAGAAATAGAGACGAAATAATTTTGTCGCTTTTAATATTAAAGGAAGACGAAAAAAATTTGTCAAGAGCTACCAGTGGATGACGATTTTTTTTGTCTCAATCGACTCTACAGAACATACTTGTACTAATAATGACAAAATATTTGTCATTAAAGGAAGGCAATTAGAGTCAAAAATTTCGTCATAAATATAGAAATAGAGACGAAATAATTTTGTCGCGTTTAATATTAAAGAAGACGAAAAAAATAGTCAAAGAAGCTACTAGTGGATGACGATTTTTTTTGTCCCAATTAACTCTATGGGAACGTACTTGTAACTAATTAATGACAAAATATTTGTCATTAAAAGGAAAAATTAGAGTCAAAATATTTTGTCATAATATATAAGAAATAGAGACAAAATAATTTTGTCGCGTTTTAAATATAAGGAAGACGATAAAAAATTTGTCAAAGAAAGTCCAGTAAATGACGATTTTTTTGTATCCAATCGACTCTGTGGTTACATATTTATAAGTAATTAACGACAAAATATTTTTTCATAAAAGGGAAGAAATTAAAATAGTAAAATTATAGGGTTGTCATAAATATAAGAAATGGAAAAATTAAAGTAATTTTGTAATAAACTGCTAGCATTCACACCTATAACATCATAAGAAAAACATTCACCAAAGATGGTTCACAAAATCTAAAATTAATCATAGACTATCATTGAACTCAAATATTAAATTTATAATAGTTTTGAATATCCATACATCACACTCCACCTCGTATCAGTTTACAACTCATAGGTTTACAAATAAGAGAAGATCACAGTAAATTGCCAATGTAAGTAGTAAATTACATGTAACAAAACAAAAACTGGAAGACAGAATAGCAAAATGGAGCTTGCTTTGACAAGATTGACCCTGCAATATTAGCTCCGGAGGCACAAGCCTGTTGACATCGGCCCACAACCAGAATATAATCTAGTAATTTCATCTCTGATTTTTCAGATCCATGATCAGAGAAGAATCTTCAGCCTATCAGACAAGCTCACTTGAATAAGATGACGATGTCTCACTGTTGGCCCTGTGTATTCTCTATTACATAATAACACCTCATTAGCATTAATGGCAACAATCAAAGTTTAACATGAATGAAAATACTTAAATATAGGGAGACTAACATTTAGTTACTGAAACCCAAAGAACAAATACATCTTATCGTTATAAAGGAGGATACACCGATGCACGACAAAAGAAAATTCTAATAAAGTCATCTAGGTCCCAATACCAAAAGTTTTCAATAAGTTGTCCCTATTATGGAATTGGGAAGGTACAAGATTCCAGAGTTATTGACTTAAAAAGATAGAATTTTAGAAAGTGGGAATGAGAACAATTCCATTCTCAGGGCTAGTCAATGCATTCATATGACCCAAACCAGTTGTATAAACCCAATGATGATCAAGTAAATTCCCAACCAAGAACATGGTTCCAAATGCTAGCAAAAGAGCAAACATAAATTGATGAAGGAAGATTAAGACAAGTCATTATTTCTCCACCCATCAACATCATTCAACTATTGAGAGTATTACCAAACTGATTGGGAAACAATCTAGCACCGAAACCTTCCAACCTGTGATGGCTGAAACTTCAAAAAATGAACTTTTGTTCACTTCCAAAGTAGGATCTAGCTATTGAGATGAGTCTAATATAGTCTGACTTCAATTTGTAAACAATGTCATGAGTTTCTCCCATAAAATCACTAAAAAAATTAAGAATATCTGAACATAAACATACCTTAGGAACATAAACAAGCTAAACTACATATATTAAATGAAAACATACTCTAGATACTTCTCTGTCTCGGGCTATGTTCAACAGAACCAATGACCATATCACGATATTCTTGTGACATATCAGCATCCCTTTTGATTAGCCAATAGGACGGCAGTTTCTGTGAATACAATCAACCCTTTGCGACGTTCGCCCACGATCTTAATTCGTTCGCCCGGATTCGATTATGCACCGTTTCGATCCATTCAACTACATTGAACAAAAGTAATACATCTTGACAGTAAGCCTGTGCGATTGAACCTTCTGGCTCGAGCACGTTTGAAACCAAACCTTTTTAAAGCTCCGAGAACCTTCAAGGAGAATTAGGTAGGAGCAAGTTTACCATTGCACATATAATACGAACATTCAATTTAACAATTACCTTTCGATCCGGTACATCCATCGATATTGCACCGTCCTCCCAAGATAGCCTCGCGGTGTGGAAAGTAACAGCCAAGTAAACCATCACATCAAAGAAGGCTGCGAGAATAGATCTTTCAAGCTTCATAATTGTTACTATACGTTCCTCTATTCTCAAGTTGATTACGGTGCAGTTCCTTGAGCAACAAATCTGGAAAAAAGTACCTAACTCAAATAGGCTTACTAATCCTCTTGGTCTACGTAACCACGCATCCAATTGGGAAAATTCTGTTGTTGAGTACATGGCAGTCATGACTTTTCAACCTGTTTAATTTACCATTTTCTCGCATTCACTGATCTGATATGTTTGCAGCATAGCCATCCGGATACTTCACTGATTTCAAGAATTAAAGAAACCCTCCCTCTCTCTCAGGGGTCAATGAAAAGATGCCCTTTGGCTTGACATATGTTCCATCAGGACGACGTGTTAACACAACTCTTTCCTTGAACCCCATATCTTCCAGGTTCCATCCGTGCTTTGCGGTGTCCTTGTCTTTCCCAATCAATGCTAACATAGTTCCAAAGTATTTTCACTGAAATTTTCTCGACGTGCATGACCAATGTTGTGGCGAAGCTTCCGTTTCTTCCAATATGGTAACTCATACAAGATGCTCACCTTTGTCCAATTTGGGCTTGACGAGTCTTTTCTTGTTCTTGGATGCTTCCATATGTGACCACCTGTCACTTTGTCAATTGCTCTAATATCTTTTCCCCCTGGTAACTTCTAAAGACTCTTTTCTTTCTCGATGCTTACCATTATAAAGCCTTCTCTTTCGTCTTTCCGGGTGTGATTGTGAGGCAATAGCATTCGATGGTTAGTGTATTGCAGTCTTATTTCAAGGATTGAAAAATATGGTTCAATTCATTGCACGTGTAGCAAAGAATAATGACCCTTCTGTTCTCCAACCCAATATGTCACCCAATGCAGGCCAATCATGTATATTCCACATCAAAGCTGCACGCATCTGGAAAGACTCACCAATTGAGGCATCATAAGATAATGCACCATATTTCCACAAATCATTCAACTCATCCACCACGGTCGCATGTAGACATCAATATAACGATCCTGGTTGTGATTCTCCAGGAATAAGTAATGACATCATAAGAAAGGGATCTTTCATAACCAACCAAAGGTGCAAGTTATAAGGAATGAGTACTACAGGCACACAAACTATATGAGTTGCTCATGTTCCCGAAAGGATTGAACCATCAACAGCCAACCCTAACCTCACATTTCGAGGCTCTAGGGCAACTCAGGATGTTGCGCATCAAAATCCTTCCACTCATCACTATCGGCGGGATGCCCAATACTCCGTCATTTACACGTTTGTCCTTGTGCCATCTCATGTCCTCAGCAGTCTTCCTTGACATATACAATCTTTTTCAACCTTGGTGTCAATGGGAAGTACCGCCAACACCTTTTTGGAATCTTCTTACCCCTGCCCACGATTGATCTTGTATCTGGATGCTTTACATTTTGGACATTTATCCACATTGCATTTCCTTCCAAAGAGTTACGCAATCATTTATACAAGCATCAATGAACTCATATGACAAGCCAATCACGAAGTGTTTTCTTAGCTTCATAAAATGACTTTGGGATCCAAATTATCTTCGGATAAAAGTTTTGTTAGAAACTCCAACAGCATGTCAACGACTTATTGCTCCAATGGTTTGTTACCTTCATATTAAGCAGCTCCGACGACAAACTCACAGAGTGTAATTTGGTGCAACCTAAGTACACCTCCGTTTGCATCATTCAATAGTTTATCAAACGCTACTTCCTTCATTTTGGTGGTGCATCGTTTGGTTCTCTTCTTATTCGATCTTGCACTAATGCATCAACACCACCTAAAACCTATCTTCATCACCTGCCATTCATGGTGGCCTCGTTTGATACACGAGGTTCCCTGTGCTCATGCCAAATAGATGTACGTTTGCATATCCCATATTGAGCAAAATTGTATTGCAATTTCGAAGTTTTTGGGAATAATAGTTCACACAGCTCAGACATGGGCACGAATTTTACCTTTCTGGTCAACAACTTCCAATTGCAAATTTCATAAAATGACGTCACCCATCAGATATATTGGCTGGCTTCCATCCTTCCATCAGGGCGTCTTAAAAAAAAAACCAAATTCTTTGCAATCCAACTCTTGTCCATGTCTTGGAATCACCCAAACCAACTTAACTTCACTAACAACTAAGCTACGAGAAAAGAGAAAATAAATTGATAAATAATAAAGAAAATAAATTAAAGAGTACATACAATAAAAATATGAAAAAAAATTATATCATTTCATGCTTCGATTGAAAAAAAATATGAAAAACCAGGTGTTAGCTAACGAAAAATTATAAATAATTACATAAGAAAAATATGAAAATTTATAAAAATATGAAAAAGGCATACATAAGATTTTGATACATAGCATTTACAATTAAATAAAATAACCAGGAGTTAGCTTGTCATATCAATTTATGTTTCGAATGAAAAAAATATGCAAACCTCTACCAGTCTCAAAACTACCATCCAAGTATTTGTCTTATTAATAAGGGGCTAATTTGTACCTTCTACCGAAACCCCTGGATATCTTTTCAGCTTGCATTAAAAAATGG
This sequence comes from Camphora micrantha, assembly GCA_003546025.1. NCBI lineage: Eukaryota > Viridiplantae > Streptophyta > Magnoliopsida > Laurales > Lauraceae > Camphora > Camphora micrantha. The sequence continues at coordinate 33,713,943 of QPKB01000003.1, read as the reverse complement.
GAAAACAAAAATATTTAGGGCTCACCATGCATGCCCCCACTTTTATTCCCATACTTCATATTCTAATTTATATGCAAACTTTATAAAACACAAAGGAGAAGGTACATGCATATAGAATTAAAGTTTGAATTTAGTGATAGCCTTATGATTTTCTTTCCGTTGAATAATGAAAGAATTGGATATCCATCCACAATTCAGAATCGGGAATTTTTTTGAGAACAAGATGATGCCCTTAGGTACCTGCACAATATTGGGTTTAAGTAGTATATTCATCTAAGTGTCTTGAGAACTAGAATAGTGTGTTGCACTACCCTTATTTATGGCTTTCAATATATAACAGTAGATAGTTCTAGTTACAATCAGAATAAGCCAGAGATATTTATTGGCATTCAATTTTGAAGTATCATTTTAGATTTTACACAGTAGATATCAATGGTTTCATTCGGCCTCCTCTTATTCTGTAATATTCTTATATTACAGAATCAGCTAAGATAATTTTCTTAGGCTTCCCTTCAAAGATCTAGATTCACTATATTGTAACATTTTAGAAGCTCTACTCGACTTGAAAGGTCATCATGCGTAGTAATTCGAGCCGAGTCTGGAAGTGGTTATAGACTTTTCCAACGTGCTGGATTCTATAACTTAATTACCAACCCAATTCTACTCCCTGGAGCCAGAAACAGTTCAAGAAGCTTGAGAGGGTCTAAAACAGTAGCATTTCAACTGTGAGCTCTAAATGAAACTCTCTGAAGCAGCTTAGTTAATCCATCATTGAGCCCATCTCTTGAATCTGAACAGTTTTATTGATAAATGCCTCCCCATCCATTTCCACGTAGCCAAACTCACACCATCCGTACTGAGTTTCACAGTCAGATCCAAGACTTGTAAAGCATGTGATGAAACACACAACCTGAGGGAGTTAATAAGCGAACGTTTGCCCACTCTGTGATCTGTTTATCCCATCACGACTGGAGTGGTTT
>QPKB01000003.1:33660742-33712863 GCA_003546025.1 Camphora micrantha | reverse complement strand
TCCAAAAGAAAGGGGATTTGAGAACTTTCTCCCCAAAGAAAGATACCTTTGAGAAAATCTCTCCTAAAATCAAGGAAACTTGAGAGATTCTCTCCAAGTAAGGATATTTTTAGATATTCTCTACACAAAAGGGATATTTTTAGATATTTTTTACAAAATGACACCACATGAGATCTAAGCCATTTTTAAAAGCTTAAGGTCCCATGGGTTAGCCATATGAGCCAGGTTTGACCACCTAGGCACTAAAAGTGGCTTTTAGTCAAAATTTCTCTTACCAAGAGCATACAAAAATGATTCCATGCCTCTCTTGAGTTGATTGGACCATACAAAAATTCCAAGCTTCATGGGCTTCCAAAAGAAACCCAAACCATCCAACCCCATGCACCAAAATCAAGCCACAATCTTGAAATTGACATTCCACAAAAAACCAAACCACTCCAATGGACCCAAATTGTCCCAAAGAGTGACCAAAAACCAAACCATGGTCCCCTAACTTGCCACATACAGCTTGTTAGGTCACAAGACCGAAACCAAAAACCAAAATCCCAACCCCCTAACTCGCCACATACAGCCTGTTAGGTCACAAGGTCAAAAAACAAAAAAAAAACCTTCTTAACCGCCTAATGTGCCACATAAAGCCTTTAGGTTCACAAGGTTAAAAGGGAAAACCCAAAACCAAAAACCCATATCCAAATGTCATTTCAAAATCCTTGCCTTGAGACAGTACATGACCCCTCTCATTACCGCGAAATCCCTTGGAAGCTCAAAAAGCAACCCCATCAAAAGAAAAACGCTCAAGACTCTTGGTCAAGCAAGAAGATCTCCTTCAAATTCTCTTCGAGGCACACCGACTGCCAGAGCTGCACACCTCGTCGTTTTACCTCGAGGGGGCATTTGTTGACACCAAAAATGTCACTATGTTCCTTCAACACCAAAAGCTACATGGAGCCACATCCTGCCATAAATAGGAAGGCGCCATTTCAAGCACCAGATCTTGTCAGAATCAAACAAAAACTACAAGATCCTTCAAAGCAGCCAAAAGAGGGGTACACATGGAGTTTCGGGCCATTTCAACATCATTTGGCCTAACTTCACTCCTCCGACAGCCAGGCAGGAGCTCCCGGCAGCGACAGTGTCGAAGACTTCAAAACTTCGATCAGAGCCTACGGATGGTCTCAGAATACCTCCAAAAGGCCCCCTGCCAAATTTCAAGTCAAACGGACGACGTTTGACCCTTCATCAACTCTCAGGAAGCAAAAACAGGCCTAACGGCAGCGGAGTACCCCGGAATCATGGCATCCAAATTGGAGCTAATGGATCATCCCAAAATGACTCCAATAGGTCCCCTGTCAAGTTTTAGGTCAAACGGACATCGTTTGGCCTAGTTTCAAAGCTCGGCATTTTCCTCAAGGTGAAATCAAGGCGAGCATTTACGGGACCCCAAAAGGCTTCAAAACTCAAACCAAAGCCCATGGTTGGTCTTACTTACTACTCAGGAGGCTCCCTGTCAAATTTCAGGTCAATCGGACATCGGTTGACCACAAGTCAAAGCTCGGCATTTCTCTCATGACGAAATTAAGGCAAGCGTTTGCGGGACCCCAAAAGGCTTCAAAACTCAAAACAAAGCCTACGGTTGGTCCTATCTACTGCTCAAGAAGCTCCACATCAAATTTCAGGTCATTCCGACATCGTTTGACCTATTTTCAATGCTTGACAAAAAATCGGCAAAACCGCACAACAAAGTCTTCGGCTTTCCAGAAAAATAGGAAACTTTGTGCTCCGATTTGCGCGGCTTCTCGTCGGGTTTTCTTCAAGACAATCAGGCCAATAAATGAGGGGAAATGTCAGGAAAAATACAGAAGAAAAAAGAATAAAAAAAGATCGAAGAAACGGCGACCGAACGGCAGCCAAAAAATGGGCCCAAGGCCCAGGGTCGCCGGCCCAGGGTCGTCGGCGACCATGGGTGCATGGTCGCCGGTGACCATGGAATTCCGGCGACCCAAAAAATCGCCGGAAGACCTTTTTTCGGGTCCTTTTCGCGTTTCGAGTTGATTGGCCCCTGTGATTTTTCCAAAATCTGATTTTTCGTGCATGAAATCCGTCGATCTTCGTCAACATCACGGATTCGCTGCCGAAATCATTGGATGATCATTAGATGCCTCGAAATCGCCAACCGGCCGACAAAGAAAGCACACTTTCTACCCGCCCGATCGTGAAATCGACAGGACAGATGTTGCCGGCACGTTGACATTAATCAATGTCTGAAATTGCATCGCCATCCGACATCAAACAACATGTGGATCCACCAGCGGTCATCGTAAGAAGAATTCCAAAAGACGCGGCGCGGCCCGCGACTCTTCGAGCGACTTGGCGACCAATTAATGAGGTTAAATGACCCATTTTATGACAAGTTAATGCGGTCATTAACTCATTATTTTGGACGGCCCAATCAAAAGCAAGCAAATGGGAGTTACAAGTTAAAGGATTTATGGCATTAAAGCCATGAAACTCCTCCCATGATGGGGATTAAAGGCAATTAAAGGCTCATTATTCTCCATCGGCCAATCAGATTCAAGGAAAATGGAGTTACAAAACAAGTAATTTAAAAACTTGTAACTCCTCCCATTATGAGTATTAATGCATTCAATACTCATAAACCCTCCTAAATGGCTATCAAAGGCCTATAAATAGGAGGGCATTCCAAAGGGAAAGGATCTAGCTCTCGCTCTCCCCCCGACGAAGACAAAAAATCCAGAGGCCCTGCAACTCTGCTGCAAAGACCACCAAAAGGTGATTGAAGCACCCTTGGGGGGCCACCCCCCCAAGGACCTCCCTTCTTCTACCAACATGGCTAAAACGTGGCTTTTCAGCCCGTTTACTTAGCTTTTTATCGGATATAAGACCTTCTCTTGGTCTTTGTCCTTTAAAAATCTGAGGTTAAAAAGCCAAGCCAAGAATCCAAGCATCGTGTTCTCATCTGCATGGACGATGGAGGAGCCCATACATGACTCGCGACCGTCGATCTGAACGTGTCCCCACAATCGAATGAGAAGTCAGATTCCTTTTGTTGATTTCTATTGTACTTTATTTTTCTTTTAGAGACAAAAATCACAATTCTTGTCTTTCATAATGGATAAGACTTGTAAATCGCCTTTTACGGCAAAATCGCCTTTCACGGCAACAAATGAAATCGCCTTTCACGGCATTAAAAAAAAACCTTTTGTCTCTTTTCTTAAAATATGTGTGCAATAGAAACTAGAAAAAGTTTCATTTCCCCTTTCTACTTGTGAAGGTGGATCTTCGGATCACCATTTCTAAATTCCAAGTAGAAAAGTGAAATTGGCATACCCGTACAAAAAAAAAGAAAGATGTTGTTACCCTTTATCTTTTCTTCTCCTCCCCTCCGCCGTACCCCAAAAGACCCGGGGCGGAGGCAGCGGGAGAGAGGGAGGAATCGGGTCCATCAAGGTGGATGATGTGGCGCTGATGGTGTCGTCATTACAGTCGACCTTCTCAGTAAGTTTTACCCTTCCATAAATTTTACCAAGTGTTTGATCTCGGTTGTTCCTTTCTGACAATTATTTCTCTTACAAATGATTCAGAAAATTCAGGTTGTCTTGGAGAGGTCTCATCAGAATAGCTCCAAGGTCCCGAGGTTGGAATCTGAGAAGAAGAAGCTCGAGACAGCCCTAGATGTCAGCAACCAAAAGCCGAAGGAGGAAGAGGATAGGAACATCGGTTTCGTTGCCGAGCTCGACATAGCAATGGCCGAGATCAACAGGTTGGAGGCCGAGGCCAAAGTACAAAAGAAAAGGGAGGCCGAGCTCTTGGCCACACTGGAGAAGCAGAAAACCGACCTCGAAGCCAAATTCGATGCAGAAATTGAGGCTATCTTTAAGGAAGGGGTGACTAAAGCGACGGCTCTTTATGAGAAACAGGTCTTCAACATAAGCCAACGAGTGTGGGAGCTTGGGTGTCGGACCGTTTTGATTGAAGCAGGGGTTCCAGAGGACCACCTTGTCCGCAAGAATCTACCTAAGTTCCAAGGCTCGGATCCTGGGTCAAAATCTACTACCCCCTCTCCATTAACCGAGGCCGAGGCTCCTCCTGAGCTAACTCTAACCGTGAATGAGACTATTCAGCCCCAGGCTGAAGTTATCGCTGATCCGACCGCTTGAAGATTTTCTGTCTTTGATGGTTTTGATGTAACGAATGGACATTGTATTTCTGATTCTATGAATACAACATTTTTCTTTTTTCTATGCTTGCATTCAAACATTTCTTTGGGAATTACATGTGCTTGATCTCAGTTCCATAACAGAGTAATATACATGTTTGAGTTCGGTTCATCAACCGGAACATTTGCTTAAGTAATCGCGTTCGGTTCAATAACCAGAACTTATTTTACAGGGGAGGCCACCGAGTCCTATGACTTGTTGTTTTGTATAGTTGGTTTCATAACCGAATTGGTATACCCGTCGAGTTCCATAACTCGGTGTCTTGAATGGCAGGTTCCATAATTGAGCCGAAGTTGCCGCTGAGTTCTGTAACTTGGTATTTCGCATGGCTAGTTTTGTAACCGAGCTGAGGTCACCGAGTTCTATAACAAGGTGTTTGTACAGGTGGTTCTATAACCGAGCTGAGGCCACTGCGTTTTGTAACATGGTGTTGGCGTATAGTTGGTTTTGTAACCGAACTTGTATCGCCGAGGTAGTCACTGAGTTTTGTAACTTGGTGTTTCGCATAGTTGGTTCTATAACCGAACTCACTACTCCACCGAGGTGACCACCGATCTCTTTGAGTTGGTGTTTCGTAAAGTTGGTTCCATAACCGAACTCACTACTCCACCGAGATGACCACAGAGTTCCGTAACTTGGAGCACCTTAACTGTTTAAGGTCTTTCTTTATTTTCCTAATGCTCTGTAGTAGTTAGGTAGGTTGTTGTCGAGTTTTGCAACTTGGCAATTTGAGGTGCATCACATTTCATGGCCGTGGTATCTCTTTACCGTCCATGTCCTCAAGTTTGTATGCTGATTGTTTGGCAACCTAGACCATCTTGTGCTAGTTCTGTGCTAGGTTACCAAAACCGAGTTGCTTTCAGCCAGATTTTATGAACCGGCTTGCCATCAAGACCAATCTGATTTGCTTGAGCTAGGTAGGCCGCCATCCTTTCGTCCGAGTTCGGTAGTCTCCGTCTAATTAGCTCTTCACTAATTGGGAGTCCCTTTTGGAGATTGGAAGACTATGCATGTACCTGCTCTTTTGAGGATCCGTCGACGAAGGCCTTTGGTGATAGACCAAGGAACTGCTTCCGAGGTTGTTCTCCTTTGGTCTAGACAACTTCACTGTTATGCATCATGAGGAACCAAGGAACTGCTTCCAAGGTCGTTCTTCTTTGGTTTCCGTAACTCCACGGTCATGCCCATTGCCCCCCCAGTTCAGTTTCAAGCTATCTCGGTGCCGAACTAAGGGAAACAAGCTTCATCGTGAAACCAGCCAAGACTTTGGTCTTTGTTGTTGTTCTTCCAGAAGAACATGCCTTTTTGTAAAGGGGCTTGAGTGGATGTTCTGTAATGACCACTGTAGTGTAAGTCTGGAAACTCTTCTTTGACGAGTATCGAGCTCACTTCCTTGTTCTATAACAATAAGCTTAGGAGCTCGGACTTCTCAACTTCACGAAATGGTGTCCCCCGGCTCATCGTTGTCCTGATCATCATCTCGGCACTGGTGCGCCGGACAGCCTTCTTTAATGTACTCCTTAAAGTGTCCATCCGTGACAAGCTTCTCAAGGTGAGACTTGAGGGTTTTGTAATTCTCAGTTCTGTGCCCGTTTTGCTTGTGATAAGCACAAAACTTACTTTGATCTCGGGTGGATGGATCACCCTTGATTGGTTGCGGCCATCTGAAGAATGGCTGAGACTTGATCTTGTCGAGGAGCCTGTAGATCGGCTTCGTGAAGAACGTGTTTTCAGCCTTATAAGAGGCCTCAGTTGGGATGGACCTCTTTTCGAACCCTGAAGTGGAGGTTGAATTCACTGCTGAGCTCGGCGACGCCTCATTTCTGTATGCCTCTTCTCTCCGAGACGATTTCTTATCTCTCTTGAAAGCTCTGTCTTCTTGCCAGAGGCCAAAACTTTCCCGAGCTCGGGCCTCGTCGTCTTCTTGTTCAATGAATTGGTTCACCTGGGCCATTAGTGCTTTCACCGTGACCACATGGAATCGAACCAAGTCCATTCGAAGCTCGTTGCATGGCAACAGAGCCTGTTTGAAAGACTTGCTTGCCACTGTATCCGTGGCGTCTTCAACTTGACTGTAATAATCCAAAATCTCTTGGCGAACTGCGTGATACTCTCGGTTCGCCTCATTCGGACAGCCATCAGGTCATTGTCTGTTTTTGGGATGATCCTGTGAGCTTGGAACTATTCCACGAAGGATTTTCAGAGCTGCCGGTAGCTCAAAATCGATCCCTCTGGAAGTGCACAAAACCATTTCAGGGGGAGGTCTCCTAAACTGGAGGAGAAGACTCTACAGTTCAGGTGACCGAGATCGCCCCATACCGACATCCTCTGAGTAAAATGCCGGAGATGTGCAGCAGGGTCCGAGGTCCCATCGTAAAGGATGAACCTCGGGACATTGAATTTCTCTGGGAGAGAGAAGTCTCTTATGTCCTTAGAGAAATGAGATGTGCCGAGATCTTCAGTGTCGAAGGCGTTTAGCCGGTTTCGGGTGAAGCCGACCACCTCCATGTTCTGCTGGAGTGTTTTCCTGACTTGTCGGTTAAGCCATTCCCTCAAGTCGTCGCCGTCCTCCGGTCTCTATTTCGACTACTTTGAGTCTTCATCCAAGGGGCCGCTACTCGAGCCTTCGTCGTAGGCTCGGTCGCGCCTTTTGGGATTTAGGATTTGCCTCAAATCCTGTTCTGCCGAATTAGGAGCTCGGTCACGTCTAGGGGGTGGATCCGGGGTCTTCGCTCTTTCCCTTAACTGCTTCGGAGCCGACGAATCGTCTCGTCCTACTCTTGGATAACAAGGTTCTGGGCCTTGATATCCGCGAGGAGAGGGTTGTCATCATCATCTTCGTCGATATGATGATGGGACTGACGAGATCTGGCCGATGTTGGAGATTTATTTCGCCGCGAAACCTTTGGTGGGTTAAGATTCTGTCGGGAAGGTGCCATCTAAGGGTTATTTTGTCGGGGATCCTTGATAAGAGGGTTATCTTGCTAGGGAGGTGCCGTCACCCCCCTTGAAGATGAACCTAATTGAGTCACTGGCCCCTCGATGCTTGCTGGAGCAGACTTTCCTCCGGACCTCCTCTGGCCCTGGGCCGGCGGCAATTACTCTTGCAACATTGGCGGCAACTGCACTCATACTACCTCCTGTAGTACCGGCGGCAGTGGTAATGCCTTTGATGATTCTCTGCCCTTCTTAACTTTTGGAGGCATGGCGTTTGTGATTTTGATTCAATCATTTCTCACAGACGGCGCCAATTGTAAGTGCCTAAAATAATACGGACTTGATTAAATGATGTAGAACTTCTTGTTAAGCTTGTTGGGAAGGATTGGGAGAGATTGAAAGCCTGGAACCTGAAAGGGAAGGAGAAAAGAGGAGGTCAGAGGCCCTAACTGCTATCAGCCGAAGGCACTCCGACGCCTAAGTTAGTGCAGTCACTGAATAAAGGGTGAGTGAGGAAGAGGAAGAGAAAGAGTCTGTGTGTCTGAATTAGAACATACCTGTTTTGGGCCTGCCTCTTGTATATATATATATAGGTGGAAGTCTCATCAGGCTTTTCCTTAGTGGAGGTAGGTAGAGGTACCGTCCAATCAGATCATGCATCAATCTTTTATATGGCTGCAGTAGTCAGGCGGATGTCAGATAAAGTCAACCCTTATCTATGTCTGGTGCCCATCCTGTCTGTCAGTACATTCTATAACGTGGCCGACACGTTCTGCAACGTGGCTGAGCCTTTATGGAGGTAGTCAGTGCTCGTCTCGGTTAACCGAACTAAAGATAATACGGAGGCCGAGTATGACCGCAATCTGGAACTATTGCCGAAATCTGTTATGCCGAGCTGGTACCCTTACCGAAGCCAAGGCGATCTCACTGAGACTAAGACATCCATACCTGATACCTTTACCGAAGCCAGAATGGTCTTGGTACTGTGAAACAATCTGCCGACACCATTGCCGAGATGTATAAAGCCGAGATCCAATTGGTACTCTTACCGAAACTAGGATAATCTCTGTATTATGAAGCGTCCCACACAATTTGTATGGACTTAACATGTTTCTATGTTCACCAACATCTTACGGTATGAACTCCTATATGTTAAATGTGCAGATCATGAACCCAACTTGCTATTGAACTCCTTTCATAAGTATTGTTTGGCATTAGGTTTTTTTTTTTTTTTTTTTCTTGTAGATTTTGATATGTATTTTTGAATTCCTTTCAATGTTCATCAACATCATGAACCCTACTTATAGTTTTTTTTTTCTTTCCAAACATGGATTTGAAGAAATTATTGATGTTTTCTCTGTGTTAACCAAACATGGGATGTCATGAATCCTCTCCCTATAAATCCTCATTGAGAAATGCCTCATTCCGAGGCACAAAGGAATCTTCCATAGGGAAGATTCCTCTCCCATTACCGAACGTGCCCTCTGTATACCTGTTGATATAGTCTAGTCCAATGAAGCCATATCCACCTTATTTTTAGCCTCGTCCATTTCCTCCTTTTTTTTAAAAAAGACTGTGGGCCTCTGAATCGTGATCCAAACCGCTGCAGATCTTCCTAAGCCCAAGAACAACTGTGGATTCGAAACATGACTACGGATTCAAATTTGAGCTGTCAAACCTTTTCAAATCTTGAGATATTTGCAAAAAGGAAAAAAAACCATCGATAGATTTATATTTTCTAACTTCTATGGGCACCACAATCACGATCCGTACTGTCGATCCTCTTTGAAACGCTGAAATGACTATAATGTAAAAAATCAGCTCTTGGTTGACTGTAGATCTTGAAAAGTTAGTGAAAAATTGAGAATTGTCGGATGGTTAAAACGAGTGTTTGATCCCTTCTTTTTTTTTTTTTTGTCTTACCAAATGGTCTAGTTGTAAAAGATCTATTTCAAATCACTCATTTTTAAATAGATTTATATTATACTGATAAGATTTGCCAAATAAAGCCTTATGGGGGGCATTTGGAAACTCTAAAAATATGCTCTTATTTTATGATTTATAGCTTATGTACATATTAGATTGCTTGCTAAACCGTTCATTGTATTTTCTATTTTGAGAGCTAATTTACTAATTAGAGCTTTTGCCTTTAGAAAAATAAGCTAAGGGCCGAGGCTTCTTTTTTTCATTTTCTTTTAGATCTTTTTTTAGCTAAAGAGGATGGAGCTGGATAATACAAAATTTATAAGCATTTTGGATGAAAATGACCTCATAAAGTTTTCAAAATGATGTAAATGGTGGGTTCTACAATGTAATTTTTGAAAGGTAGCCCAAATTATCTTAAGAAATAAGAGCTTTTATTTATAATTTTACCAAACAAACTAATTATAAATTAGGACTAAAAACTTAGAGCATTTATTTTAGACCTTAATCTATTTTGCTTTTATTAATTAGACTAGAGTTTCCAAATGACTCCTTATAAAAAATCATATGGGTCGGCATTGCCCAAATGACTTAATTTATACATCTATCCCATCAACAGTACGACTACAACAATGCAAAAAAGTTTGATGATATGATTCAAAGGTCGTAGTCTATTTGGAAAGGGCCAGTAAAAGTAAGTACATCTAGGTAGGTAGAGAGAGGGAAGGAGAGGGAGCGAGAGAGGGAGACAGGGGTACTTCGGGAATTTTCCATAAGGGTATAATCGTAATGACTTTTTTTTATGGGAGCTGCTATTGGCACACAAACTTTCTCCCTTCCCACGCACACATTTCCCATCAACAGTACGACTACAACAATGCAAAAAAGTTTGATGATATGATTCAAAGGTCGTAGTCTATTTGGAAAGGGCCAGTAAAAGTAAGTACATCTAGGTAGGTAGAGAGAGGGAAGGAGAGGCAGCGAGAGAGGGAGACAGGGGTACTTCGGGAATTTTCCATAAGGGTATAATCGTAATGACTTTTTTTTAGGGGAGCTGCTATTGGCACACAAACTTTCTCCCTTCCCACGCACACATTTTTAAAAACAAAAAAATCTGTAAAATTACTTTTTTGCCCATCCTCTCCCTTTCTCTCTCCCTACCTCCCCCTTCACCTCCGGCTGCGGACCACCTTCGGCCGACGGCAGATCCACCACCGTCCCCTCTCCTCCCCTTCTCCCTCCCTCCCACCCTCCCTCTCTACTGTTTCGCTCTCTCCCTCCCTCCCCTCCCTCTTCCTCCCTCTCCATTGTTTCTCTCTCTCCTCCTCCCTCCTTCCCCCCATTGTTTCTCTATCTCTCCTCCCTTTCTCTCCCCCCACTTCCCCTTCACCGACAGTGACGGCCGACCCCTCTCCTCCCCTTCTCCTCCCTCCCTCTCTTCCACCCTCCTCCCCACTATTTTCTCTCCCTTTCTTCCTCCCTCCCCACTGTTTTCTCTCTCCTCCTCCCTTACTCTCCCCCTTACCTCCCCCTTCACGACGGCCGACCCCTCCCCTCCCCTCCCTCCCACCTTGTTTTCTCTCTCTCCTCCCTTTCTCTCCCCCTACCTTCCCCTTCACCTTCGGATCCGGCTTGGACCGGCGAGCGCGGCTGCCCTCCCCTCCCCCTTCCCCACTGTTTTCTTTGTCCCTTCTCCCTGTCTCTCCCTCCTCATCTCTCTCCCTCTCCTTCTTTCTCTCTCTTCTCTCTGTTTCTCCCTCTCCCTTCCTTTCCCTTTGGTCGACAACAGATCGAACAGCCAGGTGGTCACTGCGACCGCCTGGCTGTCCAATCTACTGCCGGCCAGAGGTGAAGGGGGAGGTGGGTAGAGAGAAAAGGAGAGGGCGAGTAAAAAGGTAATTTCATAGGGTATTTTTTTTTAAATGTATGTATGGGAAGGGAGAAAACTTGTGTGCCAATAACAGCTCCCCCAAGAGCTACTAATGTTACAAACTGAGCTTCTTCTTCCACATCCCTTCTCTTTCCAAAATTTATCTCTCCACACCCCCATTATCCCCAAAATACCCTTCTTTCTCTCCCTCTCCCCGCCTGCCCCCTGTCCTGAGTGGCCAAACTGCGGGAGAGGGAGGGGGGGAGGGTAGACAAGGAGATGGTGAGGGAGAGAGAGGGAGAGAGGGGGAGAGAGAGGGGGGGGGACGAAGGGAGGAGGGAAAGAGGGAGAAAATTGGGCGATCGGTGGAGGGGCTAGGCGCTGGGAAAGAGGGCTGGGCGGGGTCAGGAGTCTAGTGGAGTTGGGCAGCGAACAAGAAGATGGAGATAGTCGGGCGCGGGCAGAGGTGGGTTGCGAGTAGGGAGAGGGAGAAAGACATGGAGAAGGAGATGAAGAGAGCAAGAAGGAGAGTAAGAGAGACATGGAGAAGGAGAGGGACAGAGAAAGATCGAGGAAAAGGGAGAGAGACAAGAAGGAGAGGGAGATAGGTTGGGCATTAGTTGCTCTCTGTTTCTTTTTTTTTTTTTTTGTTTAACAGTGAGTGTGCAAAGAGAAAATTGGGGGTGGATTTAGAAGCTCTCAAATAGCAATCCTTGGTAATATAGGAGAAGCTTGGTATGTGTTCTGGAACCATTCGTGAGGCAGGTTTGGTTCTGGTTCCGAGTATGGTTCCGGGTCTGGACTAATATCTGTGTTTTTCTTTTTAAAAAAGAATTATGCTTTAGTAAAGCAAAGATATGTATTAATTCAATCAAGTGTTTCGAGTCAACAATGATGTATTTTTGAGAAAAGCACAGAGATATTTATGTATTAATTCAACTTGTATCAGCATTTTTTATTTGATTCTTCAGTAGTGCATTATTTTTTGAATTTCTCTTTTATGAAAAGTTATTGGTAAACCTGCATATTTGATGGTGAATGATGACCGGATGAATTTTATGGTTGAATACCAATAGCTTGATTTTTTAATTCTAAATAAATGGGACCAACAATGACTTTGTGAATTAAACCACAGCACAGGTCGTTAGAAGTGGAGGCTACACTAACATAAGATAACTTTAGTATATGAAAACAGAATGGGTCGGGTCCCGGGTCCACAGGTCTGAGCCACTGTGGATCTGGAAACGGAACCGTTTAGGTATCGGTTCTAAGAAAAGGCCGATCCGGAACCGGAACCATATAAGTCTTTGATTTTTACTTTTCCTAGAAAATAAGTTAATTCTAAAATTAAACTTTTACCGACATTTCATAAAAGTCTCTGATTGTCTAAGTTAATTCTAAAATTAGCCTTTAAGCGCTAAAAATGCCCTTTTACCGACGTTTAATGAAATGTTGGTTAAAGTCTTTGATTTTTTGCTTTTCCTATAAATAAGATGATTCTAAAATTTACCTTTTACCGACGTTTTATAAAAAAACGTCGCTAAAAACGTAATTTTACCGACATTTTATAAAACGTAGGTAAAAGTCTCTGATTTTTTACTAATAATTCTAAATTAACCTTTTACCGACGTTTTAGAAACAAACGTCACTAAACATCTAATTTTACCGACGTTTTATAAAACGTCAGTACAACTCTCCCAGAAAATAAAATCATTCTAAAATTAATATTTTACCGACGTTTTATTAAAAACATCGTGTAAAATGCCCTTTTACCAACGTTTTATAAAAAAACGTCGCTAAAAAGTTTGCATTTTACCGACGTTTTTATAAAACATCGGTAAATGTCCGACGAAATAATATTAAGAGTACTCTTTATCGACGAATTTACGAAAACGTCGCTAAAAATGCAGTTTCTTGTAGATCTCAATTATCTGTGACTTTTCAATTGCAGTTGCATGCTGCTAGGCTTTTGTCACGTAGTAGGGATGAACAAACATTACCTTTCATAGGAATGGTCGTAAGCCACCCAAATAGAAACCAACAGTAGGTACTCATCTTCTACATCATCGGTATGGGCCAACAAGTGTTGAAATTCCTCGTGTAGTCATCCATGGAGCAATCAACTTATTAGAGACAATGCAATCAAATGAAAACCGATTGTCTATATGTGGGAGTTAGGAAATAACCCTTCATTTTTTTTTCTTCATCTTTTCACACATGGCAATTGTTGGTTTACCAATGTGTTGACTGGATTTTTTGAGTTGTTTCCCACCATGCATCGACCATTCTACATAGTTTGATTGGAACCAACTTGACATTTATATGATCAACCAAATCCTTTTTATGCAGATTTCTTTTCCATGGTATTCAGTTAATCACAAAATTCTATGCCTTTTATCAGTCCATAACAATTGGGTAATTCCAGTTTGAAATTTAAATCATGTTAGTTTTCGTCTTAGAATTTCATATCTCAATGTTTTCTTACCAGAGATAGATTAAGGAGTAGGTTAAGAAAAGCACAATTACTCAAGTAATTGTTAAAGTCATTATAAACTAACCCTCTCACAAAACATCTCACCTACCCCAACTTACCACCACCTACGACCAAAACTCCCCATTTACTCCTCTCTCCATCATTCGAGCGGCTGGGAAAACATCTCCTTCACCTTCCCTTTCTCTTCCATGCCATTTCATGGTGGAAATCGTCTAGTGGTGGGCTCCATTTGCAAGATCCAACCCTACCGATTGATTCTATGTCGTATCCTACACAACATAGTTAATTTTTGTGCAATTCCATGACTAACAACCCATTTATCTCTTTTCTCCTCCTTGTTTGAGCTTCTTAGAAGTGAGAGATCCTCCTCCTTTGATTGTTTTCAAGATATAGCGCTTGATTTGTCCATCATATGTCACATGCATGGCCCATTTCCAATTTCAACTTGGATTTTGATTTTATGGGCTTTTTGGAGGTGGGCTGTGAGATTTTGAGGATGCGTTGCAGCTGAGATGTGGAACTTTTGAAAGTGCTTGGACTGCTTTGGATTGGAGTTTTTAGGCAAGGCAAGCCTCCAATTAATTAGCATAATGTGTATGGTTATCTTTGATTCTTATAAATCTAATTCATGTCTTGAATTTGAGATTGAATGATATTAATCATGTTCAAGTGGTAAATGATTAATTTAATTAATGTTTGACATCAATGGGTTTTTAATTAGTTGTTAATCCTACTCTAATAATTGACTAGTATTGAAAGTAAGAATTTTTAGTGGGATTGGAACCCATCTTGGGACATTAATGGTAGGGGATTATGTCCCTTAATCTCGTCATTTTGATACCAAGGACCACACTGGTTGTGGACCCCAACTGAAAATCCCTGGTTGGAACCCCCATTTTCCCTCTTAAAACCCAACCGGCTGGGCAGCGACCCAGCTGCTAGGCAGCACGTAGCTAACAGCTGCTAGCTACTAGGTTGTTACCTGGCGGCGAGTAGCTGGTGCTCATACAACGACAGATGTGCCCGTCTGTGTGCCCCATGAAACTAGAGTTTTGACCAACTTCTCGACCCGTCCAGAACTATTTTAGCCCGATTCCGCCACAACAACATTTCTGAATTTTTGGGAATCAAATTTCAACATGGAAATGGGAAATTAGCTGGTACCCGAATTGTGTAACCTCTACGAAAATATGGATTTTTATTATGGAAGCCTGGATAACCTCTGATATTAACCCAAACATTGGTGGACCTAGATTTATTTCCCTAAGACTCTAGCAACCCCTCTGACCTATATTAATGTGGATTCCTTTCGTAAAAGAGAACTCGAAACTTAGATATTTGTTGGATCCCGTACGTCAACCCCGACCAAACATGGTTTTATTTAAACTCACCCCGAATAAATTTAAGGGGCACGTGGAGCATGGTGATTATCGCTCTATCCGGACTTAGGGTTTGGATATCCCCACCTCCATAATGCACCAAGTGTAAAACCAATTGCAATATCCAATCTTTATTGCGTATAGTCTTGAATATCATCGTACTTGCATGTCCAAGGTGATCAATGACTTCAAGATATGTTAGTAACGGATCCTTGACTATTTTGTAGGCTTGATCGATTGTCTTAATTGTCAATGATTTCCGTATTCATATGCATGGTGCATATTTCTCTAATCTTCTATGTTTTATGCGTCCTATCATATCCGTACTTACCCGGCCGTAGCATTGTGACCTATGGGACCCTGGATGTACCTAGCCAAGGCTGGGAGTAATGTGGATGGAAGATTTTGCGTGTAGAGGATGTCGTACGCTAACAGTTAGTGGTAAAAACTAAGACTCCTGATTTCGAGATAAGTCGCTTCAGAAGCCCCGACATTAGAGAGATCTAGGAGATGACTAGTTGGAGTTAGTTACGAGCAACATGCTAGAGTTGTACTCATTTTTTGCTTTAGTTTAGCGTAGTTTTCATTTGGAGGACCAAATGTCTTTAAGTGAGGGAGAATGTAAGGACCTGACCCTTAATCCCTTTGTTTAGCACTAATTAATTCATGTGGCTATGATTACTAAGTGGGGTTAGAGGCTAATTGTAGTGTTTTGTGTGAGAATAGTCTTTGTTTAGTTTTGGAAAGCTTTGAGAGCCTCAGAGTCTAGTTTGACCTTTTGTTGGAACCTGTTTGTAATTTCGAAGACATTAAGAAGGAGCCACTAGAACTGGAGAAAAGATGGTCCTCATATTGTGTAAGTTGGAGAGGATTTCTCTTCCTGCATTTTTTGATTTGATGGTCCATTTGGCAGTTCACTTACTGGGTGAGGCAATACTTGCCGGACAGTCCAATTGAGAGGTGATTGCATTACCCATCTTTATATTGTTGATTAGTGTAACGGTATTTTAGTTTTTTAATCTTAATTGTTGATCACTATGTCTATAGATTTCTTGGAACCCTTAAGAGATACATACAAATCGAGCTCAGCCTAAAGGTTCGATCACCGAGGCATACATTGCCAAAGAGAGTGTTAATTTCATCAAGAGGTAGCTGGAGGGAGAAGTTCTTGAAGAACGGAATGACGATGGGGGCGAACAAGGCCCGGGTTTAAACGGCTTCACCCAACGCATCCGTCCTTTCGCACCTATCACGAGGGCTCTCAATGTGTCACATAGGGAATGCAACCTGGCCCATTGGTTTTTGTTGTATAATACTCTTGAGGTCATACCTTATCTAGAGTAAGTGGTTCAGTTTCACTAATCACAACATGTAAATTTTTTTTATCTCCCTCTCTGTCACTCATATCACTATTTGTCACTAATCACCTAAGAAGGGAGCACAAGAGGCAAGTGCACGTGCCTGGGGGACGCAACATCACTAATATACAACGGAAAGAGTTCTCTGGATGGTTCAAAAATCATGTCCCTAAGATAAATGCACAATAAATGTTGTCAACTCGAATCATTAAGAACTCGTGTAACCTAATGTAAGGTCCCCAACCTTAATAGGTTGTTTGGCTCCTTAATATTGGCGATTAACTTCATTAATTGTGATTCTAACTAATTAGGCGGGTTTAGTGGCTAAACGAGCTTCTTTTATCATTAAAAAGTTGTTCGTGAAGTTTCGTTTGATTCCGAGTGTGATTAGTCCTAATAGAGGGTTAGGTTGTTATTAATAGGAAAATCGGGTATTTTTTCGGAAAATTCAGCGTTCACCGAATTCGGGTCCGTTGGAAAGATCTTGTCATGCTCGTCACCGTTCTTGACTTGTCACGATTCGAGGTCGCGAAGTCCCTCAAATAATTACTTTTCTCATTTCGCTCTAAAGGGCATTTTGGACTTTTCCTCTTTCACCCCTCATTTAAACTCATTCCAGCAACCCCCTTCATTCGTTCCATCCTATTTCAAAAAGAATAGCTGCTGGGAGACTCCTTCTTCACTCCTTCACTCTCCCTTCTTGCATGTGGGTCTAGAGGCCAAGTATTGAGAATCCAAGTCCACCATCTTCTTCCCTTAGACCAAAAAATTGTAAGTTTCTCCAACTTCTCTTTCCCTACATTCCTTTCTTGTTGTTGTGGAGATGTTGCATGTTGATGAACTCTTCTTCTTTGCTTTCCCTTGTGCTTTTGGAGTGCAGGAGAAGCTCCTAGAGACTTAGTTTCGCTAGTGTGTGGGTGTGGAGAGCTCCTCCTTCACCAATCTTCTCAATTTCTCTCGAATTGCATTCTCCTTGGTAGAGGCAAGTGGATTAGCCCAATATATGAAGCATACATGTGCGTTTATTGTTTCCATTCATTTCATTGTTTAGATCTCCCCTAAATTCCAAGCTTGTCATGGTTAATTTAATTGTATATGCTAATTAGGTTGAATGGACTTTAATTGTGGATGATATAATGAACGGATAGAATGTGGGTTGAGAGAGATCACGGAGGCTCTTCTCATGCAGGTACATGCCTTGGAAAGGCTTATGAAGGAAGGGAATGGACCCTAGGTGAATGGGATTGAAAAGACCTTGAAACAGGCCAAATTTGCTTCAGCCCATGCTCAGGTAGCAAGCAAGCTCGCTCTAGCGGGCTTAACCCTCGCTAGAGCAAGCTTTGCTCCTATTATGGGAGCCAAAGCAGAATGCATTCTCGCTTTGGCTCTCTATAGCAAGACTTTGGCTCACTATAGCGAGACAGCATTCTGCAGACAGCAACGTCCACTTCGAACGGGCGTAACTTTTGACCCGTTCGTCGGAATTTGAAGTTTTATATACTGTTGGAAAGCTCTTGAAGTGTGGAATCCAGTAGTATACTTATCTTAATGATCAGAGGTTAGGAAAGAAAGTAGATATTTGGATCAATGAACCAAGCCCGTATCTCTTTTGGAAAGAGACTCTAAACCTAGTTGGACATCTAGGTTGACCCCCATTGACCTTACCTTTGTATGACCAAGTTTGGGAAATGAAAACGGAGCACGATTGATTGGCTTGGTGTGCTTCGTCGGTTGTCCAGGCTTCCGTGTATGGTTGTAACTTGGCCAAATGCATACGGAATTGAGTCAATTGGTGCCTAATAACTTCTATACACTAAGGACTCACCACACTATGGCATCGTTGACTCTTTCTCTGTAAGTACTCTGCTAGGAACACGTATGATACAAGATGGACGACGACCTAGGATATGCTTGTTCTTCTATCTTGACTCATAAATCTTGTATCCGTAGCTTGACGTACCTTGTACACTCTAATCTTGTATACTTGTATAACTTGTAACATAACTTGTAGAATTAGGATTTGACCGGACTTAGAGTGTATCCTTTGGTACCTTGGTCTTGTATTTGATGAACACATGTGGATACCCTTTGAAGAGGACTACTCGTGGAACTTGAGGACTTGACTTGTATCTTGGCTTGACTTGGAGTAGCCCTCAACTTGTTATCTTGTAATTGAAATCTACCCACATGTATTTGTCTTGGATCTTGCCACATGCTAAAATCATCATCATCTTGCATTCATGACCAGCTGCAGTCTGATGATTCTTGAGTGGGCCAGTTACTCGGACACTAGTGTGGGCAGTTAGCTTGGATGGCGTCTATGGTGCAGAATAACGACAGTCGGCCAGGGCATTGTTGTTATCCCTAGTAGGTAGCTTTGGATACTACTAGAGTCGGACTTTTGGGTATTCGTAGTCGGCTATGGACGGAACCTATAACCCCGTGAGATGGCTTGAACACCCTCGGAGTCTCCTCTTACTTAACATTGCATTCCATGGATGGTCATTCTTATATAACTTGTTAGGATTTAATTGTTACTTGATTCTTATATTTACTCTTGCTTTGTGCCTAGCTTGTTACCTTGATGTCTTATAATCATGTACTTGTCTCTATTCTCTTTTAAACATGTTATAAATAATATATATTGCATATTTTCTTGCCAACATATCATTGATCATTTATCCTTGGTGTACAGATGACACCACCTACTACTACGTCGACCCAAACACTGAGGCAATCCCAGAGGATCCTCAGCCTGGGGAGGAGGACAAGTTACGTGAGTGGGGTGCCGATGATGTTGCTTAGCGTCATCACTCCCGGCATCTGTGAGCATTACACGAGGACATCTATTATCTTGCCACTCACCTTCCATCTTTTGGGGATTTCTATCTTTCGGACTTGTATCATACTTTTGTATATCTTTTGTTCTAGGACCTAAGTTTTAGGATGGTCCTGAAACTTAAATATATAATGGGACGAGATGCATACTTGCTTTGATATTTATACAGGTTTAATGAATGTATTTACTGGATAAGTCCCGTTGGTTATTTTGTTAATGAGGCTCAAATACACAATCCTCACAGTGGACTTCGATCCTTGGGCATAAAGGGCAATTTTTTTAATTAGCCTAAATTTCACACCCTGGATCTGGTTTAATCACTAATAGGGTTCGGGGTCGTGACACCTAATTTACATGTTTCATGCTCTATTAATTAATGCAAATGAATCAACTGAGATCTCAAGGGTCTCAATATCCAACCGATGAACTGTGGGCGTTGGCCAATGGTCCTAATTGTCTAGTGCATCGATATTCGGGTTATATGGTCAATGGTGTCCGTTTTCTCACTAGAGATCGCGACAACCGTCACAAGAGCCATAATAGTGGATTTGTCGTTGAGGGGGAACACAATGGGGAAATAATTGAGTTTTTTGGTTAGTGTCCATCATATTTGAACTGTCAGACATTAATGGTTCTAAAGTAGTTTTGTTCCAATGTGAATGGTATAATACCGAGCGTATAGATAGAATACATATCGATGCACATGTCACAAGCGTTGATGTTAGGTGTCGGTGGTATGAGGAGGATCCATTTGCCTTGCCAAATCAGGTAAATCGGGTCTTCTACGCCAATGATACCAAATTAGGCCCAAATTGGAAAGTTGTGAAATATGTCAAGCGTCGAGGAATTTGGAATGTGCCAAAGCGAGAAGAAGATAGTGGACAAAATGTGACAAATGAGTCGTACCAACAGGAAGAAACCAATGACAGTGTCTCGGTCCCTGCTGATGAAGAGGATTTTTCCTTTCCTTACAGTGGGATGACATTGAACCAAAGATTATCCTTGAGGGTAATGAACCAATAGCCGACCATGATGAACCCATTGCCGATAATGGTGATAACGAGAATGATACATTGGTAGAATACGTAAATGAAGATGAAACTGATCAGTCTGAGGCTGATATTGATTCTGATATGGAATATGATATGTAAACTTGTTTTTTTCATGTGTGTGGACAAGTATTGTAATGCTATGAAAACATTATTTTACCTTTTAGTCGGCCATTTACTGTGTTTTTATATATAAGTTGTTCCTCGTGCTTGTGTGTTCTAAGCATATATGTTTTGTTTTCTGTCAATTTATTAATCATAGCAGCCAAAAATGCCTCCCAAAAGAAAACTTTATGTCAAGCCATTGACCCAGGAGAAAAACTTTTATGAGGCAAATAGAGATAGTAACATTCAAAGGAAAATCCCTTGATTGAATGTGTTGGGCACACGGCCATTGGAACGAGCACTTGAAGGTCCACCTCGACGCCGTCTCTCACCTGAAGACGAAGATGATGACGTCAACATGGAGTACATGTCATCCAGGAGTGAGGAAGAGTTGAGTTTCCTCGGGAGAAGATGACTTGGAAGATGAGATGATAGTACCGTGAGTGTGCTAGAACATTAATGTTACATGTTATTATATGGATCATCAAACGTCTTTCAATTATGTAACTTATTGTTGATTTATATATGCTCATTGATTGTGTTATTCAGTTCGCAGACATGGCTGGTCAATGGAGACATAGACACCACAATGCAGTAAGTCAGTCGCAGCGTGCTACCAGTCTGCCGAAAATCGGTGCCAGAGCACGCACGGTCCCAGATCGTGCTACTAGTCTGCCAGATTCTAATTTGGCTAGCCCGCCTAGTACGGATAGTAGCATTGGCCAACGCACTTTGGTCTTGGCTTCATAACCTTTGTGGCTTTCCTTCACCAGCTCCCTCCTCTGCTGTTGCAATCTAGAAGGTCATCTCTGATGTTGGAGATGTCACTGGAAGAAAATAGGCAGCTGCTATCTTCTTCCATGCCGTCTCCATCATCTGGCTTCTTCGGAATGATGCTAAGCACAACAACTGGAAGCCTACTCTCCAGCGAGGGAAGGTCATCTTCGAGGACCAGATCAAAGGTATGATCATTTTTCTATCAGCTAGGACAGTTATAATCCATCCACATCCCATTTTGCGTGTTCTGGGGCTATTATGACCTCCTACAAAGCTTCTGATTTTATCAGGTTTTTTTTTTTCTTCATCTGTTCTACTTCTGCTCTGTATATATTATGTTTTTAGTTTCAGTTTCTCTATGTTGCTGTCTCTTTGTTCGGAGCCTTCTGGCTTGGGGGCCTTTCACCCAAGTTTCTTCCCTCCTTCCCTCCTTTTTATTAATACAGCTTGCCATTAAGCAAAAAAAAAAAAATCTCACAATGACCACTTAATCTCTCTCTCTCTCTCTATGTGTCTCTCTCTCTCTCTCTTTTCACGAATTGAAAAGATATATGAGTGAGAGAAGACATGAAAAGATATAAGAGTGGGAGAAAAATTAAAAAATGCAGAGACAGGGGGTGGGGCCTGCCACGAGAGAGGGTATGAAGACTAAGGTCCCGTGTGTGAATTGGCTGCAAAAGATATATAACGTGTTCTTTCACTTACTAGAGCGGAGTTAGATAACGGACTATAAATTTTACTTAACACGGTTGAATGAAGACAGCTGTCTGACACGAGAGAACTCAAAGAATTAACTGATTTAGAACGATGTCCTACATTTAAGAAAATTAAGTACCCACATTTGTTCGCTCAATATCAGGTAGTCGATATCTGATATTTTCATCAAAACTCTCAGGTCTAAATGTTTCATTTAGATCAAGTCTTAATTCTCCCACATATCTTGATTCACAGGAGTTGTTATTTAGTACGTCCTTTCAAGAGTTATACAGTAGGAAATAAAAGCAGTAGCAGGAAAATGAATTTTAACATAAAACTACAACATTGTCATAACATCCAAAGATAAAACTACAACACTGTCATAACATCCAAAGATAAAGATGGTTTTATCCGTGTCTATGGTATAGGGTAGTACTATTCTATCCGGAAGTTTCCATCCCAAACTCATGAAATAATAAGCATTCCACAGTTCACAGACATAAACTACTGAGGCATTCAATAGTTATACAAACATAAAGTAAAGAAATTAGAGCGCGAAATAGTTATTCACCAAACAAAAAAGAACGAATCAAGATGCTCTCGGCATAAGTAAAGAAATTAGAGCACATAATAGTCATTCATGAAACAAAAAAGGCAGGAATCCATATGCTCAAAACATTTGAGATACCTTAAAACATTCGAGAAATCAAGCACACTAATATGTTTTAATTAATTAATCCACTCCTTCAGTCGCAACAACCCCACATGTCGTTCTCTTTCTCGAACTTATTTTTAATTGATTATTGAGATTAATTGATATGTCCTTTAAAAAACTTCTCTCCCTAATGTTTTCTCTCCTTTCTCTTTTTCATTTACTATTACTATTAGGTAAAGACATGCTTAATGATTTAGAACTTGATGTCTCAAATTCAAATGTTTCAGATTATGTGAAGGTGGAGAGCTTTTGGATAGGATATTCTCTAGGTGATTTTTTGTTATTATCATATGGATATCACGAAACTATTAAACATGACCTTACCTATATAGATGTAACGGAGGTCATGGCCCTAAACAGATTTGATTGGTGTCATCAAATCCATATAGCCGACCCCACTTAGTGGGAAAAGGCTTGGTTTGGTTTGGTTTATCATATGGGTATCACAAAGTGACTATATATAATTATCATGCTAATTTAATATTGTCCCACTATCACATTATCTTTGTTTGGAGTGAATGCTTGGCCTAGCAAGAATTTATTGCTACTTGTATTCTGATGGAGTTCTTTTTTATTTTTATTTTTTTAATATTGGTTTTGGATTTTACTGTCCTGACTGTGGGTTCTTAGGGATTACCTTATTTATTTTGACCACATGCATTTGTGGATGTTAGAGATTTTTGAAAATGATCAAGTAATAATAGTTTTGTATGTTAGAGATTTATGGGTTTATTTTTGTTTATGGATGTAAGATATTTGGTTATGAACGTTATTTTGGAATTATTGATCAACCTATTTTAAATTAGTTTGTGCGTCAAGTTTGTTGGTTTGAACAGGCATTAAGATTTTTATTTGTGGTATACAGGCAAAAATGAAAATTTATTTATATTTTTTAAATAATAATAATCTTTCCAGACGCACCAGTGTGCGTTGCAAGAAAGAAAAGTGTTACAACCATCCCCGACATGAAATGTGCGTCAGCGAAGTTGCATTTCCTAACGTAGTCTATTTCATGCATTCCCAACGCTTAATCGACCGCCCATTACCATGAATTTCCAACGCACTACAGGCGTAAATCATTACCAAGAATTCCCAACGCATTATCAGTGTCGGCCATTACTAGGAATTCCCAACGCACTGCCTGCGTCGGCCATTACCAGGAATTCCCAACGCATTGCCCGCGTCGGCCATTACCAAGAATTCTCAATGTACTGCTAGCATCGGCTTTTATTTTGCTGACGCTGGTAGTACGTTGGCAAATATGGTTTCAAATAAGGAAAACTGAACTTTTTACGAACGCACATCTCTTCTCCAACGTGTTGGCTGACGCTGTAATGCGTTGGGAATTGTACAAGGATTTACCGACGCAGTCAAAGTAGCGTCAGCTATGGATTTGTCCACTACTAGTTGCCGACACACGGCCGACGCACTAGAATGCTTTGAGAAATCCTTTGCCGACTCAATTCTGATTTTTCCAGATGCAGTGATTCCGTTGGCATATCCGTATTTTGTCGTAGTGAACACATGACCCACCTTTGAAATTACAAGGTGATGCTCACAATTAAAAATTAGAAGATAAGGCCCACATTTAAAGGGTTTATAATGTGGTCCCACCATTATAGAAATTATGATATGGGCCCATGTTTTGTGATTGTGGCCATGTGACCCACTATTAAGAATTATAAAGTGGGGTCGGCTTCTTTGAGATTGTGAACATGGGGCCTACCTTTAAGATAAGTGAGAGGATTTGGAGTCTTAAAATAATATTATTTAAAAGGCAATAGATAAGTAATTAAGAAACAACTCTGTCAATAAGTTATTTTTTTTTTATAAAATAAAGTTTTTTTGCTTAAATTTTCTTATGCCAACGGGTTAAGATTTTGAGATCCTTTCTCGTAAGATCGAAATTCGAAACAATAATTTACACATAGCAAACATGTTTTCCACAGCCTTATCTCGTGGGAACATGGGAACATCGGAATGACATGAGATGCCAAACGTTCCCTCATTGTCCAAGACTTATGAATTCCAACATGAGATGGAATGAAATGTAATTATTAAAAACTAATTTGATATTATTGAAGACGTGGATGATATCTTTCCCCTTCTAGATTTCTGAGGAGAACAAAATTTAGACCTTTACCAAGAGCAGGCATCTCATCAGAAAATTTGTTTTCAAAGTTATTAATAAGAACCCGAAAATGATTCCATGAATTCAATAAATGGCAAAGCATTATTGAAGCTCGCCCTTCCCCAAATGGCGTTGTTATTCGGAAAAAAAGTGCAGTAGGGGAGCCGTTCTAATAAAATCTTTCCTAAAATCCAAATTTAATAATTTCAATGCTTTGTGACCTATTTGTAAGCTAGATCTGAAGGAATTGGTTGAACATGCCTTGTTTCAACATGACCATGTTAGAGCTATATGATTTTCAAATTAATGGAAAGCATGAAAGAAAGCAAGATAGAAACAAGTTCCTGAACCCACGACGAGAAATTAAGGAAAACCCAGAACATAAACTGAAATTCATATTGTTTTCTCATTAGCGCAAAAACCTAGCTTTCCCAAAATAGTAAAAGTCATATTCTTACCAAAATCTTGATTAGTTCAAAATTAATGACGAACGGGTTGTTCAGCCTCTAGAAACCATTCTCAAAGAAATAAGATCCATGATCCATGCATTAGTCTAAAAGTGAAATATATCATTATGAACGTTTTCTCATATGTTGAATTTAGGGCAACCAATGGAAAGCTTCTTTTATTTTTTGGTCTCATATATATAGTTGAAGGCTACTCTTTTTGGTGTAGGTGTCTTTCTGTCAAGGATTAAATGTGCTTTTTCCAGAAAATGCAAGTGAGGAGGACGCTCCTTTCATTATAGAATTAGTTTGGGAGTTCGAATCTCCTCTCTTTATATTCTCATATATATATATATATATATATATAGATAAGAGACATTGGGTTCAGATCATATGATGATATATACAATGTGGGTTGTTTTGGAATGGGGATATTGATGTGTTGACAATAAATATTAGATCATTTAAATATTTCTTTCTTTGTGCATTACTACTTTTCTCAAATTACTTTTCGAGGATTTTATCAAAAAAGAAAAAGAAAACACTTTAAGTGACCAGTGGGCCTAAAAGATCATTTTAACGGACCTTGCACCAGATCAGTCATTTTGCTTGAAAATATGTTTTTTTAGCACTTTCAACGAGCGTCCCTAGCGACCTTAGTTTTATGACGTTAAGGGACCCTGCGATGTACACAAATTAAAATAAAATAGCCGTGTTTCCTCGTCCTCGTCCTCTTCCTGACCTTGACCCTGACCGTGAACCTGACCAGTCTGCTTCACCTTGCCTTCCTCCTCCATGTCCTCCTTGTAGCTGTTGTTGTTGTTGTTGACATGGAATCCATGGAGTTGAAGGTCGGGAGGGGGAGGGGGAGGGGGAGGGGGGATTTTAGAGCCGCCGCGGCGTTTTTGATTGACGACGTAGGGAGAAGGGGAGACGGAGGAAGGGGAGGAATTGGGGACGGGCGTGGGATTGGGAGTAGTGTAGAGAGCTAGAGAGATGTAAATATGCTTCTGCGATGATTTCACCTGCTTCAATTTCTCTGGCTTTTTAGGAGAAGCAGGTTCAAGCAAACTCTCTAGAGCCACTGTAGGAAAGTAGGCATGGCTTCTTCTTCACATTCCCCTCTAAATCAAATCTAATCAAGCCAAATCAAACGAAACCTACCTCTACCTCTCTAGGGATTCGAATATTGAAATGAAGAAGGTATGTATGGTATGGTATGGTATGGTACGGTATGTGTGAATGTATGTTGTTGGTTGTTAGGTTGGTGTTAGGGAGAGAGAAGAAGAAGAAAATATTATTTTATTGATGTTGTTTGGGAAGGAAGAAATGAAGAGGCGGCAGCAGCAGCTACAGAAGAAGAAGAGACTTGGCCAAAGGAAATGAGCAGAACATAAGAAGGAACAAGGAAGAAGAAGGAAGAAGAGTTTGAGTTTTCGTTCCCACGCGACAGGCAGGGTCCCTAGGGACCCTTAGCATCATAAAACTAAGGTCGCTAGGGACGCTAGTTGAAAGTGATAAAAAAAAAAAACAAAAACACCTTTTCAGGCAAAATGATTAATCTAGTGCCAGGTCGGTTAAAATGATCTTTTACGCCCACTGGTCACCAAAAGTTTTTTTATCTTTTTTTGGTAAAATCCTCTTTCTTTTCGTACATACATATATATCTATCATAATTTCTTTCACTATTTGATATGATGTGGACATATTATTATTTGAAAATAAATATTGTTCAATGTCAACATTCAATTGGTTCAACTGATATATTTTCTACTAGCTAGGGCTAGAAGTGGGGTATTCCATAACTTTAGCACATTGCACCTCCCTAATCACACATCAATTTTCAAGTGATCTGACAGAATTCTGTTTGCTTGACAATTTGGTGCTTGAAAGTGGTTTGTTCCACATTTGAATAGAATCTGCTTTACAGATATGTCCTCTGCAACTGCTTGCACCAAACCCCATTGAAACGCTGCTTTGTCCAATTTGTCAGAAAAGTTTGACCCACTAATCATATCACACAGATAGAAACCCACTCTAATTACGAAAAAAATGCTACTTCTGGTACATTTCATCAATAGTGATTATCCATTTCTATTTTTATTAATAATTTTTTATGTTATAAGGAACCTTCTCATTTCTTTAATCGGCAAGAGGAACATGTTCCTGGTAAAATGATTTGAAACAACAACCGTGCTCATGATGCGAAAAGAACCTATTTTGATAGCATATGGGAAAAACGATAGAATTATAGGCAGATGACAGAAGTGATGTATCGTCAATATGAAATCCTCCCATCAAACTCTCCTTAGTGAAAGCCATCACAAAAGTATGGAAAGTCCCAGTAACGAGTCTCATCCATTGTACTTATCTCTATTTTAAATTTCAACTTCTTGCTTATTTGACATTTCAATCTCTCATGTCATCTATCTCCTGTCTCATTATTATCTTTGTGAGTAGAAGTCATCCAAACAAACGAAGTAGTTTAAAATTAGAAGAGCGATGAAATAGGAGGTTCTGGGTTCCCACAAAGAATTCTCTTAATTTCCATTTGGTAATTTACTATTAAATTCAAGTGAAGTAAAGCCTCCATTTGCCAGATATGAATAGACTAAAAATACTCAAATTATTTTCCCTTTCTTTTAAAAGAAGAAGGTCAAAAAGCAACACCCTTCAATCCATTAAATGAAAAAAAAAATCCTCTTTTTACAAAAAGAAGTTAAAAAAATTCATTATTAAGCCACTAAAAACAAAATATCATGATAACCCTCTTATATTTTATTCTCTCTTGATTTTACACGAAAAGTTACCAAACTGCAGTGCTTCCTTTTTTTTTTATATTTTTTCTTGGAATGGGCCTATCTTCTTGTTCCTCACAACACCAAAGTATAAACCACTCTGCATTATCATAACCTTCATGTATTCTCATAATAGTCGTGGTAGTCATGCCCAACTATTCTTTTATAATATAACGAAATATAAAGACAGATATAGTAACCAGTACAGTAATAAACTAAAGCGAAATCGCTTACATTCATATAATTAAATTATTTATCATTGGGGCTACCAATCTGTACTGTTCTAGGAAAAGAACTTCAGCTACTCGCATGATCATAACCATGCAAGGTTTCAATCACAGAAAGAGAACTGGCAGGATTGATGACCCTGCAGTTAGTTCTTATCTCACCTTCGGTGCCTGTCTTAACTTCAATGTAACCCATCTTCACCATGGATTGCGCGAACTTGTCAGCCCATGCCCATCCATTCTTCACATAGATATTGACGATTGCAGCAAGTATTGAATTGGTTGTGAGAGCATGGTCAGATGTGAAGAGCGCCAGATTGAAGTTCACATTCACATAGTACTTGTTGTCCAGTGCATTGGGAGTTATTATATCCAATGCAACGGTTCTTGAATCGTTTCTGGTCACATTGGAAGGGCACATTAACCTGAGCAGCTCGGCATAGGCCGAGCTAATTGTTGGGTCTATTCCAGTGGAAGTACTGGCATTGTAGAGCCTGGTAACAAAGGCTGTGCAGTGGGAAACACCAATGGAATGTGCCCCAGAGAGGGTCACCATATCCTCAGCTGTCAGATTTTTGGCCTTGAAGTTGTCCACGAGTTGGGTGGCGTTGAAGGTGGGAGCCGGGATCATCTCGTCGGCCTCGGCTGCAATGGATATCCGCCCATCTCGCCGCCCAGCCGGGACTTGGTAGGATATGTTTCCGGCGAGGATGGCGCCGTCCCTTGCTGCAAAAGCGAGGATGTCAGCACATGACACGGTTCCCGGGCATTGAGCTTCGATGGCAGCCTTTGCTGCATCGATCACCTCGAAACCCCGGAGGCTCGGATTGTTGGGCACAGCATCCTTTTCCGCGGTGTTGTTAGCTGTCGAATCTATTAGCACGGATCCATCGCAGCCCTATAATACAACTAAAAGAGTATGTTAGGTCTTTTTAATTTCAAGACTCTAATCTAATTAATAAGAGCTAATCAGATTCAGGTTTAAAATTAAATCTCTTATTTTTAAGTTCTAGTTATATTTAGTGTGTTTGCTAAAATATATATATATATATATATATATATATATATAAACACTCTTATTGCATGAATTAGTTTGGGTGCACCTTTAGAAATAGTAGTAATTGGGGCAAACATTTAAAGTACCGTAAATTTTGCATTGTCCACCTCTATTCACTTCATCTGAGAAAGCACTAAAGAAAGAGACCCCCCACCCAGCTTATTTTGTTAGAGACAAAGGCCCTAATTTGTGAATTAACTCTAAAATTAGAAAATATAATTATATGTTTACCAAACACACTCTTCAGTAAATAAGCTTTCAATCGCAAAATAAGAGGCTATTTTTAGAGTTACCAAATACCCTTTAGTAAAAATTATCCATGTGGTCACATTTGAAAATTTCCATACTTATTATTTCCTATGAATTCTTAGGCAAAGGCCAGTAGGGTAAAGAGTAAAAGGTCTAAGTTGCTACTTGCTACAAATGATGGCACTTAAATTTTGCATACTTTGATGATTAAATCATAGTCAATCATCTAATTAATTATAGTATCTAAGTAGACGGGTTAGGTCAAAAAAAAATAAAAAAAATTTCCCCACCCTGACAAAGCAATCATGGAAATGCATGCGAATGAGGCCAGCCCCGATGCCGCTGTTATTGGCATAGGCATTAGTGACCGTTTGCCGGACTAATTCTTCGGCTGATGGGCATGTTTGATTGTAGAATCCGAAGATCAGGGCTGCAGGGTAGGCGGCCGAGGAGGCCACCAGCAGCATTAAGAACATGCAGTTGAGTGCAATAGACATGGAGCCCAAAGCAAACTACACAGAGAAGAGTTGTTGTTGCAAAGAAGTTGTCTTCGTTTTGGTACTAGAATTGCAGGGAAGTTTGACATTTATAGCGAGAGAGGTCGGTGGGACATCAAATCAGAGAAGATATGGTATCCGTTTCTATAAAAATATATGAAACTTTCTTTCGCGTGTGTGATCTTGTTTCTCAAGAAACCCTTTTGTTATCAATTAAAGGGACAACAAAAACCTGTAGATAATCAACGAAGATGGATTTTAGTTCTATATTTTACATATGTATTGACGATGATAATGGGCAAAAACTGCAAAGATGTCTAGTAAAGGCCAAATATTTAATGGATTATATCAGATGCCAACGTGATTTCTTCTGCCATATATATATATATATATATATATATATATATATATCCCCATGAATCACTGCCTCAATCAGATCAGTGGTTAGAGGGATCACAAAATAGTGGGCCCTACTGTTATGGTACAAGCTTAAAAGACACTGTCAACTCACACAACATGACGTGCAACCGAACGGTATAACTTTATTAGGTGTCGTACTCATTTACGTATGTAAATGGTTCACAAATGTAATTGTTAAAAATTATCATGTTTGTTTCCATATAAATGAAGTGCAAATATGGGGTTAATTGAGCCCATTTTGACACCAAAGTTTTCACACCTCAGGAGGTTAGTATTACACACCTAGGGTTACCAAGCATTAGTCTAGTTTGGGATGCCCAAACAGGTTATGGGTTTGTACCCATCAACCACATCATCGTCAATATCACCATCATCATCATCATCATCATCACAATTTTTTTGCAACAAATTCATGCACTGAGCTGCCCATCTTGTTTATAGTGTTCGATTTAGCTAAAAAGGTCCATTGGGCTTTATTGAGTGGTTTACTTGAGGCCCAACTATGTTAGGGCTAGCTCCTTATAAATACTCTCTACGGTTATTCTTTGTAAGTAAGAAAGAAAGCAAGCAAGAGGAACACAGGAGCGTTGTAAGGACAGAGGCTCTAAGAGCAAGATTTAGACGTACTGGGGGAGAGAGTAGGCTAAGTATTCAAGGGTTTGGAATCCTTGTAACGAGTTGCCTAGTTTCCTGCAAAGTGAAATCGAGCGGAACGCTCATAGCCATGTGGATGAAGGCAGATTTGAAACCACGTAAATCTCTTATGTGCTTGTGGTTTATTGATTTTGCATGTTTGCCCTAATTCATTCACCAACAATTGGTATCATAGCGGGATTGAATATCCTCGGATCTTGAGCAAGTTCCTCAGGTGTCACTTGTTAGGGATTTTGTGTGTTGCAATTTGATGGATGTAGTATCATTTTAACATCATTCGATCTTTCATATGAGCATTGACTTTGAAATACTTGAAATCTTGATTTTTCACATGCATGGTTTTAAAAAGTTTAGAACATGTCATTCATGCATGTTTTGGATTTTAAACTTGGATGCATAAAGTTTTGAAAATAAGATTTTCGAACCATGCAAGTCTTTGAACCTAGATTTTCAAATCATCTTAGGAACTTTAGGTTCATGTTTTGAAAACACCTTTAGATTGATTTAAATATGTATCTAAGCATGATTTCCATGGCCCAAAACTCCTACTAGCAAAATACCTTAGAGTAGTTCTTTGCTTAATCTTTATTAAGGGCAAATTTTTTTATGCCACGGTACTTTGCTACAGTGATTTGCTACATTAAATCTGCTACATGGATTTTGTTACAATGAATCTGCTATAGTGACCCGGTCAACCGGGTACACAGGTCTGGTCGACCAGACACGGGAAAATGACCGTTGGGTCTCAAACGGCTATGTTTTTTACCGTTCGAACCCGGTCGACCGGGCAAGGTCCCAGGTCGACTGAAGACTAGTCGTGGCCATTTTTTGGTATAAAAACAAGCTCATTCCAAGGCCAAAATAGAGGAACTAAGAGGCACTTCTTGAGGTGTTTTGAGGCCAAACAAAGTGGAATAAGCTAAGGAAGGCTCGTTGCTCAAAGTGGGAAGCCAAAGTTTGGAATCATGAGTTCGATCTTCTAAACAAGGTTTATTTTCCTCACCATATGCTTTCAAACTTTGCTTAAATTATTGGTAAATTTATTACAACATGTTAAACTATGATTTGTTGTGGAGTCATTCTATTGGCACACAAACTTTTTCTTTTCCCACATAGCCAATATTAAAAAAGAAAAAAAAATCCCATGAGATTACCTTTTTGCCCCATCTTAAAATCCTTTCTCTACCCCAGCTCCACCTTCACCTACGGCTCCGGCCTGGACGGCGGCGGCCAACCCGCCATTTCCTTTCTCTCTTCCTCCTTTTCCCTCCCCATTGTTTCTCTCTCTCCTCCTTAATTTCTCTCCCCCCACCTCCCCTGCACCTCCGGCATGGATCTAGAAGCTTCCCCGTCTTCTGGTACTCCTCTACTAAGATGGGCCGAACTCGACGCGGCAAGCCATGAGGCCATGCATCTCCAGTTCCACGAGCTCGATCTTGAGGCTAGGCCGGAGGTGAAGGGGGAGGTGGGGGGAGAGAAAGGGAGGAGGAGAGGGAAAACAGTGGGGAGGGAAAGGGAAGAAAAGAGAGAGGAAACAGTGGGGAGGGAGAGGGAGAGGGAGGAAGAGAGGTGGAGAGAAGGGGGAGAGGGGTTGGCCGCCGCCGTCCAGGGCGGAGCCGAAGGTGAAGGACGAGGTGGGGGAGAAAAAGGGAGAGAGAAAATAGTGGGGAGGGAAATGGAGGAAGAGAGAGGAAACAGTGGGGAGGGAGAGAGAGAGGGATGATGAGAAGGTGGGAGAGAAGGGGTCAGCCGCTGCCATCCAGGCCGAGGCCAGAGCCAGAGATGAAGGGTGAGATTTGGGGGAGAAAAGGAGGAGGGTGGGCAAAAAGGTAATTTCCTAGTTTTTTTTTATTTATGTTTTTAACAAATATGAGTGTGTGGGAAGAATTATTTTATGTGTGCCAATAGAATGACTCTTTGTTGTGTCCTTAACATATGCATGAATTGAATTGATTTATTGTTTTCGATCCATCACCTTGATTCACACCAAGTAGGACTTAAATTGGTATATCTAAGTGAATCATGTTTTGTAATCTTCTTTGAAATCACATGTAACACGATTCCCATTTTTGGTTGAATCATAGGTTATTGATTTCCATAACATGAGAATCATTTTCAATCTATCTCATGTTTTAGATTCAACAACACTGACAAATCACATGTACTTTTGTTTTAAGTTTCACGACTTGCTTACTATTGATAGGTATATCATTTTCAAGTTGGTCTTTATATTATATGAGATTTGTCTCTTCACTTCAATCAAATATTTTCTTGTGTTTTAAACTTTCAAATGCTTTTAGCATACATGTATTGAGCTACATTGTTAAAATTTGATTAAAGACCTCATGCATCACATGTTTTGTCCTTAAAATTTCACAACTTGCTTGGACTAGATAGGTATATCTTTTACAAGTTGTTTTTAACATGTGATTAGCATTCTTACCTCAATCATAAATATTTTTATGAGCTTTCATTTTCAAATTTATTGAGGACATCATGCATACACATTGAGCATTCATATAGTGTATGTATGAGTTAGATTTTCACTTTCATATCCGCCTATTTAAAGGCATTGTATTGAGTGAATATCGTATCTCCATCAAGTGTACTCTAGACACTACTTAAAGAGAGAACCAACCTTTTGGTTGTATAGGTTATGGCTTAGCCTTAAAAAACCATAAGTGTATGGTTAGGGTTGAACCACAAAACCCAAGAGGGTATTACTTAGCCTTGGAAAGTATAATGTAAAGGTTATTGCTTAGCCTATTGAAAAGCATATATAGTTGAAATTCGGTGGGGTGTAGGAACACAAGCCGTGGATGTAGGCATTGAGGCCGAACCATTATAAATCTTTGTGTTATGGTAGATGAGTTGTGATGATTGTTTTTGTTAGCTTCCACACTTTAGTTCTATATCATCACTTGTGACTAATTGATTTAAAGAAGTTAAAATTTGGCATAATTAGTCACTAATTCATAGCTCACCCTATTCACAGCCCACCCCTTCTTGGGTTCGGATCCCGAACTTTTAATCGAGGTGGAGATAGCTCCACAGAGCCTAAGGTTTCCTAGTGCTAGTGTTGTGCCTAATCAACGGAGGAGATCCGACAATCAGATTTTAGAGGGCAACTGTTTGGTTCGAAAAAGACACCAAGGTTCAAGGCACAGTTAGTAGCAAAGTGGTACTCACAAAAATCGGGGGTTGTTTATGATGAGATATTTTTCCCAGTTGTGCAGCACACTTCTATCAGGGTGTCGTTGGCAATGGTAGCACATTTCAACATGGAGCTTGAACAGTTAGATGTAAAGACAGCTTCTCTTCATGGTGACTTCGAGGAAACAATCTATGTGGAGAAACCTGAAGGATTCAAAGAAGTTGGAAAAAAAGACTATGTCTATAAATTGAAAAAGATCATTGTACGGGCATAAAACAATATTTGAGAAAATGGTACATGCGCTTCAACTCCTACATGTTGAAGATTGGCTACTATCGATATGAGTACGATCATTGTGTTTATTTCAAAGTGCATGATGATAATTCATTTATTATGCTGCTACTTTATGTGGATGATATGCCTGTTCCATGCAAGGAAATGTAAAAGATAAATGAACTAAAATCTCAATTGAGAAATGAGTTTGACATGAAAGAACTTGATGCAGCCACAAAGATGTTAGATATGGAAATTCGGAGGGACAGAACGGTTGGAAAGTTATGGTTATCACAGAAGAAATACATCTCAAAGGTACTTGAGAAGTTTAACATGTAGAATGCTAAGCCAGTATCTACTCCACGTGCAAGGAACTTCAATTTGAGTGTCGGACAATGTCCAAGTACAGATGAGGAAATTGAAGAAATGTCCAAGAAATTGTATGCTAATGCGGTGGGATGTTTGATGTATGCCAGGCTTGCATAAAGAGGGCCTCTCGATCAACTCTCATAGCCTTTGTGCCCGATTCGCCCTACCTCGCAACAGGGACCATGGCCGGTGCAATCAACAGTTCCTTCAGTTCTTCCGCAAATCTTTAGATCTTTAATCTTGATATCCAATCGAATCATCTAGATTTACCCGTCTTCGGAGACTACCCCAGCTCTGAGTGGTTCAATCGCCTTACCTGGAGCAAGACCCGAATGCTGTGTCAGGGACACCTTTTTACCAAAAATGAAGGTGAACTTACCCCTAAAACAAATGTTTGACCTCCATGAGCATCCTTAAAGATAATCATGGTACACCTAGCGAACCGATAAGAATTCTTAAGCTTGACAGGCCCTGTTGGACCTTAGAAAGGAACCTTAAATAATCTCTTACAAGTCCATCGGATAATTATAGTACATTATTGAACCTTGAGGCTAAGGTCATTTCATGAAGTCTATCAATTAGTCTAACATTATTCCTGGGTGTTGGTTTAGGGAGTACAATGTACCTCTTATACTGTAGCACTAGATAAGAATAGCAATACATAAAACTTCCTAAACCTACACCGGGTGGAATAAGAGGTAACTATAGTTGCTTAGATTAGCTTGGCTAGTAAAAGTCCTTGACTCTCTTAATTTTATAAAGCATGTGCATATTGAATTACTCAATCCGCGATTTCACATGTCATGTAAATGTTCATATACATGGATTATACTCTTTCTGTATTATTAATTGCATTGTCATCTTAGTGTTAATTTTTTTCAATTGTATTATAAATTGAGAAGTCTTGAGTAGATTGTGATTGAATTGAATCATATTTTATGAAATGAATAGTACAATCTACTCAGGTTCAAAGTGTTTATTAATTCGAAGAGTTAGCAGCACTTAGCTTCGACCGGACGATACTCGACGAGATTGAATCATAGTTTAGAATTGTTAATGTCGTTGCGCAATAGACAGTCAGGTGCACCGAAACTCCAAAACCGGATAGTCAGTTGAACCTTTCGCCTCGTCACTGGTGACATCCCAAAACACGTGCCCTCTTTGAGGGGATTTAGCTAATGTAGTTACCGACTAGATTATATAACTTCAATTATTATTGATCCTTTGAGCATGATTTAATTCGACTACACAATTGCCTATTTTACTTTTATATGATCTCTTTTAATCTTTTGCCATCAATTATGAATTTAATACAACATGTATAGAATGATTGTTGCTTATACTCAGCTGAATCGTTGTATTCATTAGTTATTCTTTGGTGTTACAGATGCAGATTCCACCCCCGATCTTGAGGAGATCACGGAGGGAGAGGAGGAGGCCATCGAGGTACCTCCAAGTCTAGAGGAATGGACGGCTGAGGGAGTTGTCTAGCTTGCCTTCTGAGAATGACAAGTTTTTTCTTTTTCCAAATAGAAAACATTTTGTGTCATTGAGCCTTATAAGCGTGATTAATCAAACTAGATGTTACTTTTGGTATTAATGTATATAAATACTTTTGTAAGATTGAGGTAAAGTTAGTTTTAAATCTTTACTTCTTATTAGTAATGAAATCATCTTTTGCATATGAACTTGAAATCTATGGACAGCTCATGGTATGATACCTATTATTTGAATGCTTTGATGCTTCTGCTTTTAAATGTACAGAGACAGGTGTGAGTGAGCATGTCTCACTAGTGGAAATTGGAATTTTATCCTTCATGACTCACACTTGACCCGAGATAGGTGCGAAGAGAAAGGGAGTACGCGTGTCTCACCTTGGGGATTACCCTTGGCCAGGTAATCTCTGGATTGGGATTTGACATACGTAAGTATGGTATCAGAGTATGAAAAGTCTTTCTAAAAGACTTAGAAATCAATAGAAGCATGGTGAGGATACGATAGAATCGATCAGCAATGTCGATATTATCTGACCTTTAGCCTATTGTCTAGTTGTTGTTTAGCTTAAGTTGGGGGTTAGAGTTGTTACTTCTAATCTAAAGTTGAAACTCTTTTACAAATAAATGGTGTCTGGCTCAAGATCGGGAAATAAATAATCCAACAACGACGAGTAGCCTTTTGTCGTAGTAAAACACGATACACCTCCAAGAATGGATGCTCATATGATGATGTTGATGGAGCAGATGGCAGAGACTAATGAAAACATAGCTACGATAATGGCCAGACAAGATCTAGGACAAGGACAGCCAAATGCAGAAACCCAAGTAATCTTCCAATCTAAAGACAAGGACCCCATTGCCTTGTACGAGGAGTTTCGAAAAAGCGAAGCCACGAAATTTTATGGGAATGAAGATGCAATAAAAGCAGATGAATGGCTTGAACACACTGGTGATGTGTTTGAAACTATTGTATGTGACAACAAGAAACGAGTAGTACTTACCGCTTCGATGCTTCGAGGAAAAGCTAGTATATGGTGGAAAAGTGTGAGGAACTCCTTTAAGGAAATGCCAAATGCTATAATCTGGGATACCTTCAAGAAATAGTTTCGTAAGAAGTTTATACCTGATCATGTACAAAGGAAGAAATAGGATGAATTCCTAACTTTGCAATAAAATCAAATGACGATGGCAGTCTATTACACACTTTACTCCAATTGTCCAAGTATACTGAAGATTTGATCAACACTGAAGAAAAGAAGGTTAATAAGTTTATTGATGGCATGAACTCGACTTATGTGGAGCATGTAGTGCCTTTTAAAAGGCCAGAAACAATTGATGATGCCGTGGACAGGGCTTTCTCTGCAAAAGAAGTAGCATTGAGGAAAAAGGATAGTGGTTTCAAGAGGAATCCATCTTACTCCAGGAAAAGGGCAACAATAAAAGAATCAGAAGGGTGTCGCTAGTGGATCAGGAATGGCTAAGCTTAGGTGTCATAGTTGCGGGAGAGTAGGAATGCTACAGAGACATGTCGGAGAGCTCTAGAGGCATGCCTCGTCTGCGGTTCCATTAAACATCGTGCAGCAGCCTGCCCAAGGAAAAGTCAACCACCGCAGCAATAGCCACAACAATAAAATAGAGCGGCACTCCCTACCCCACCTCCTCGTCTAGCATTGCTAGCACCACCTATCAGACAACTACAACAGTAAGGAATATAGGGACAATAGAAACAACAACTAAGGTAGCATCCACAATAGGCTGGCAGAGTTTATACAATAGATCACGAATCAGCAAAGGCAGCTGACAATGTGGTTGAAGGTATGAGATCTTGATATGTACTAAAGATGCAAGAGTTGATTTGGGGTCTACACATTCATTTGTGGCACCTCAGTTTGTGTGTAAATTTCAGCAACCACCTGAGTTACTACCCTACATACTTAAGGTGAATACTTGTGTTGGCAAGAGAGCAGTCAGCAAGAAACACGATCCTAAGTGTAGTGCGCAGATTAGTGAATTGCTAATGCCAGCAGATTTAATAGTCTTGGCAATGCATGACTTCGTTGTCATCCTCGGGATGGATTGGCTCGCTAGATTTTGAGCATGTGTGGATTGTTTCCACAAGACCACCACCTCCAGGGTAGAATAGTCCAATTCGAGTGTAATATTCGAAGGTATTTGGAGAAGAAAGTCCAACTCTAGACTAGTTTCTACTTTAGATGCTATGAAGCTATTAGTAAATGGCTGTGAAGGCTACTTTGCCTTTATCTCTTAAAAGAAACCGCCTAAGAAACTAGAAGAGATACCGGTAGTACGTGAATTTCCAGATTTATTTCTGGATGAAATTCATGGATTACCTCCATCTAGAGAGGTGGACATTCCTATCGATCTTGTACCCGGAACGACTCCAATATCCAAAGCTCCTTATAGGATGGCCCTTGCAGAACTTCTGGAATTGAAAGCTCGGTTGCAATAATTGTTAGATAAAGGACTTATATGCCCTAGTGTGTCACCGTGGGGTGCTCTGGTATTATTTGTGAAGAACAAAGATGACACCCTTCGATTGTGAATTGATTATTGGCAGATAAATCAAGTGACTATTAAAAGTAAATATCCATTGCCACGTATAGATGAATACTTTGATCAACTTCAGGGTGCAGCGTTTTTCTCCAAGATTGACCTTAGATCCACGTATCATCAGTTAAGAGTTCGACATCAAGACATACAAAAAATAGCTTTTCGGACAAGGTACGGGCATTATGAATTTCTTGCGATGCATTTTGGTATAACCAATGCACCTGCTGTGTCTATGGCGTTGATGAATACGGTATTCGCTCCTTACTTGGACCAATTCATTATAGTTAGTCTTCATAGATGATATTTTGATTTACTCTAAATCCATAAAAGAGCATGCAGATCATTTGAGGACGTCACTTCAGTTGTTGAAATTCATCAATTGTAAGCCAAGTTGGAGAAATGTGACTTTTGGCTGGAACAGATTGCATTTTTCGGACATGTTATTACATGTGATGGTTTAGTAGTTGATCTCGCAAAAGTAGAAACAATTTCTAATTGGTAGAGTGTAAAATCAGTAATAGATATTAGAAACTTTTTGGGTCTTACAGGATATTATCGTCGTTTCGTAAAAGATTTCTCAAAAATCTCAGCTCCATTGACAAGATTGACCGAAAAAGAGGTACCCTTTATATGGACTGATGAATGTGAGCCAAACTTCAGGACCCTAAAAGAAAAATTGACCACAGCCCCAATATTATCCTTACCCGAGGGTCATGGAGTTTTTGTGATTTATTCAAATGCATCTAGAGTTGGCTTAGGGTGTGTGCTTATGCACAATGGCAAGATGATTGCCTATGGGTCTCACCAGTCGAAGGATCATGAAAGGAATTATGCTACACACAATCTAGAATTTGCAGCTATAGTCTTTGCATTGAAATTATAGAGACATTATCTCTTTGATGAACAATTTGAAGTACATTTGGATCATCGCAGTCTTCAATATCTATTTTCTCAAAAGGACATTAATATGAGACAACGTCGGTGGCTGGAATTCATTAAAGACTATGATTTTCCGATTAAGTACATTCCAGGAAAGGGAAATGTAGTGGTTGATGCCTTGAGCAGAAAATCATCTAATCTAGCACCTATGGATGGGAAATGGTTTCTACTTGAAGAATTCAAGGATTTGGATGTGACAATGAAACTCATCAGTGATAAGATAACACTTGCAGCAATATCAGTTTTTGAACCAGTTTTAATTCAACATATCAAAGATGAGCTATTTATGGATCCTAAATTTATTAGAATCAGAGATAACATTGCAGATAAACCTGGCTTCCTTATAATGGATGGAGTTTTATACTTCAAGGACAGACGGTGTGTTCCCGCAACAAGAAATATGAAGATGGCAATTATGACTGACGCACATAATGCTAGATATACTATGCACCCCGGGAGTGCCAAGATGTATAGTCTCAAGGGAAACTTTTGGTGTAATAATATGAAAAGAGAAATTGCAGAATATGTATCTAAATGTTACACTTGCCAGCGTGTGAGGTTTGAACACCGGAAACCTCCAAGATTGTTACATCCCTTATTTATACCACAAAGGAAGCGGGAACATATCACTATGGATTTTATTTTAGGTTTACTGGTAACAAGTAAGAAAAAACAATGCAATTTGGGTGATTACTGATTGCTTGATAAAGTCGACACATTTTGTTCCTTTCAAGAAGGGCATGAAGTTCAATGAAATGGTTAAAATCTTCATCAAGGAAATAACAAGACTGCATGCTACCAGAGTTTCTATAGTTTTCGACAGAGACAACAGATATGTGTCTTGATTTTGGCAAGCATTTCAAAAGTCTATGGGCACACAACTTAGTTTTAGCAGTGGTTATCATGCTCAGACTGACGGACAATCTGAGTGCACAATTCAGACGTTAGAAGATTTGCTCCATGCCAGTGTTCTTGATTTTGGTGGTGAATAGGATGAACATTTACCATTGTGCGAATTTTCTTATAGTAATAACTTCCATTTAGCTATCAATATGGCATCATTTGAGGCACTTTTTGACCACAGTTGCAGGACACTGGTGTGTTGGGAAGAGGTAGGCACGAGAAGTTTTCATAGACCTACGATCATTGCAGAAATGGCGGAGAAAGTCAAGAAGGTTAGAGAAAGATTAAAGATTGCTCAGTCAAGGTAGAAAAGCTACGCAGATAATAGAAGAAAGAAATTGGAATTTCAAATTAGTGACTAGGTATTCTTGAAGATCTCTCCTATGAAAGGCACAATTCGGTTTGGACAAAAAGGTAAACTCTCACCGAGATAAGTGGGAACGCTTGAAATCAAAAGTCGGATCGGTGATGTAGCTTACAAGTTGAATCTTCCACTAGAATTCTCAGGAGTACACAATGTGTTTCATGTATCCATGCTCCGCAAATATGTGAGAGATCAATCTCATGTCATCATTTGTTACGACGATGTTCAGATTAGATCCTAGGCGACATACGTTGAGCGTCCACTCTGTATTATTGATGTTAAGGAGCAACTCTTGCCGACAAGGACTATACGATGGGTTAAAGTTCTATAAGATCATCATGGACTGGAGGAAGCCATGTGGGAACTTGAAGAACAAGTGGCTCATAAATATCCAGAATTGTTTACCCAAGTATATTTCATTCGGAGGACCAAATGATTCCTAAGGTGGGGAGAATGTTATACCCCGACCCAATTTAATCATGTTTATTCCTAATTAATTATATTTTATACAAATTAAATGTGCTTAGATACTAATTACGTTATTTTAGGGTAAATTAGTCATATTCTAGCTCTTTGGTTAGACCTTGAGTCTTTGGGTAGGTAATTGATCAAGGATTAGCTCTTTTAGGTAGAGCCGGGGACTTTTTCATAAATTTGGATTTTTTTTATTTTGCTTTGTATGCACATCATTGTTAGAGTTTTTATTTTGTTGCAATTTGATAGGATGCATTCATTTTCATAGCTTGTCCTCTCATTCATTCATGTTTCTTTTTCTTAAGATCTTCATGCATATCTCTCTTTTATAATCTTTGACTTTATTCATTGATATGCATGGTTTTCTAATCTTAATTTTCTTAAAGTTCATGAAGCTTTTAGTTCAAGTTTTTAAAATCTCAAAATGTTCTTCGTTTAGTTCAAAAATCATTTCAAGCTTTCCAAATTGCTTTCTCTTTAAATCCATTCTTTGGTTTGAAAGTTTCATGACTTTAAAATTCTATTTCCATCCTTTTTAAGTCATCTTTCAAAGCTTGTTCATTATGCCTCAAAGTCCCTTGGAAGAAGCCCTCTCATTTTCATCTTCCCTAAAAATCCTGTTTAAAGGGTTGTCTCTAGGTCGACCTGCCAGTGTGGCCGGTCGACCGGGCCAAGGGACCCGGTCGACCGGGCACACTGCCGGTCGACCGGGGTCTTGTATCCGTTACACTCTCCAACGGACATTTTTAAGACCGTTGAGCACCCGGTCGACCGGGCAGTGTACCAGGTCGACCGGGCACTAGCCGTTGGCAACTTTTTCTCTATAAAAAGTGGCTTTTTGT
The DNA here is from genome assembly GCA_003546025.1 of Camphora micrantha. Classification (NCBI taxonomy): domain Eukaryota; kingdom Viridiplantae; phylum Streptophyta; class Magnoliopsida; order Laurales; family Lauraceae; genus Camphora; species Camphora micrantha. Next base: position 33,670,619 of record QPKB01000003.1, on the reverse strand, counting down.
TTTGGGAAAGAGGTTGAACTTTTGAGGAATCTTCAAGGACAAGGAAGGACAACTTTTAAGAGGATTAGAGAAGGGATTAGAAGGCTAATCCATGGATTCAACCTTTGATCTTCAAATGGGTGTGCCTTCTTTATCTCAAGATTTGATTACATGCTTTATTTTTTGAATCTTTGTTTTCTTTTCAAGCATGATCACATAGTTGTCTTTCTTCTTGTAATGTTGATTTTCTTAACATGCTTTGATCTTTGCAATCCTTTAACTTCATGAAATCAACATATGGTTTGTCATTCACATGAGTTAGGAATCTTTGTTTTTCAAATCTAACTTGCTAAAACCTAAGATTGTATCTTTTCATTCAAGTTTGATCTTCTTGAAAAACCATGTGTTTGTCTACAACTCTTTCTCATAAATAGGTTTATCAACTTTGCATCATTTAAAGTTTTGAACTTTCAAAAAGAGAAAGAGTGATTTCTAGTTCATGCATTTTTCATAGACTTAGTCATTCATATGCATGCTTCTAGAAATTAGGTTTTCACTTTCTATTCAACCTTTTTAGAGGTTTTAAAGTGTGCATCATTGTTCTCTTATCCATGCATCAATAGGCATTTTATTTAAGAGAGAAACATCTTGTAAAGGTTATTGCTTAACCTAAGAAAAGCATTGTGTATAGGTTATTGCTTAGCCTTGAAAAGCATAGGTGATGTATTTGTGAGGTTTGAGGTGATCCTAAACCTTCTTTTAAGATAGTGAAATCCGGTAGGGTTACCGGGAGTGGATGTAGGCTTGTTGGCCGAACCACTATAAATGTTTGTGTCTTGATGGTTGATTTTTATCTTTTCTTTCATGGATGATGTTTTATGGTTGACTCCATCAAGTTGCTAGTTGTTAGTTTTCTTTGGTATGCTTTTCTTAGAGAGTGCTTCACTTATCATCCAAATTAATCCTTCTCAAAGCATAAGTGGACTAAATATTAAAAAGTTTTATTTGGTCTAGCTTTTCGTGGCTCACCCTATTCACCACCCCCCCCCCCCCCCCCCCCCCTCTAGGTCTCGCTCTTGAATTTTCAATTGGTATCAGAGACAAGGTTGCTCTTGTTTAGGTTTAACCACCTAGAGTTAGATTCCTAGTAAGAGTTTTTCTTTTGGTTGCCATCATGCAAACTCATTTGGGTGAAGACAATGCCACTAATAGACCTCCTCTATTTAATGGAACACACTATCGCTATTGGAAAATTAGAATGCAAGTGTTCCTAGAATCTCAAAGCTTAGATGTTTGGAATATCATAGAAGATGGCTATCATCCTCCCACTACCACAGAAAAAGATTCTGAGGGGAATGTCATATCCATAAACATCAAACCTAAAAATGCTTGGACCCAAGGAGAGAAGGTTAGAGCAAATTTAAATGCCAAGGCAAAAAACTCTCTATATTGTGCTCTATCTCAAGAAGAATTTAATAGAGTAGTAAATTGCAACTCTGCCAAGGAAGTTTGGGATACTCTAGAGACCACACATAAAGGCACAGATCAAGTTAAAATAGCTAAGATTCAAATGTTGACCTCTAAATTAGAAGACATCAAAATGCTTGAAGAAGAAACATTTGACGAGTTCTACTCTAAATTTATGGAAATTGTCAACTCTCTTATAGGCCTAGGAGAAAAAATGGATGAATCTAAAGCTGTTAGAAAAATTTTAAGATCCCTCCCAAAAAGATTCAAACCCAAAATTGTGGCCATAACAGAAAGCAAGGATGTTGACAAAATCAAAATTGAAGAACTAAGAGGAAATCTCCTTACTTATGAATTAGACTTTGAAGCTCAAGACAAAAAGAAAGGAATAGCTTTTTCCTCTCAACTAAAAGAAAAAGAAAGTGAGGTTGATAGTGATGATGAGGATAATGCTTTATTTGTCAAATTTAAAAGATTCTTCAAGAACAACAAGAACAATAGAAATTCTGATGAAAGCAAAAGTCCTAGATTCCAAAGAAATCCTAAAGAATCTTTTAGTAAAAGAAATGTACAATGTTATAATTGCAAGGGGTTTGGACACATTGCTCAAAATTGCTCCACCCCTAAAGATTTTGAAAAGGAGACAAGAAAGGAAAGAAAGCTTTAAACATTACTTGGGATGAAGAAGACGAAGATAGTGACAACAACGAATCCCCAAATAATGAGGATGAAAATTTCCCTAATTGGCTTCTACTTTCATCAATTGAAGATATCGATGAGCATAATACTTTAATAGATGACACTTTAGATCAAGAAGAAACAAATGATGAAGTTCAAGATATTGAAATACAACAAGCTTATGATGAACTGTATGAAAATTGGGAAATCTTATTTAAGAAAAATAAAATTATTAAAGAGGAATCCAAAAACCTTGTTAATGAGATAAAAGTGTTAAAAGATGAATTGAAATTAAAAATCAATGAGAAGATTGACTTAGAACACAAGTTCACCACTCTAAATGAAAATCTAGCTCATGCTCAGAAACAAATTCATAATTTACATTCCAGGCTAGAATCTAGTCAACATGAAACTAACTCTCTACAAATGAAACTTAACAAAGGAAAATTCATTGTTGATAAATTCACTTTGGGAAATGATAAGTTTTATCAAATGTTAGGGATGCATAAAATTTATGGCGATAAGAGTGGCATTGGTTTTGAAAGTTCCTCTACTAACAAGAAAAATAATTTCCAAGTCATATCTAAGACTTTCCAAAAACCCCTTGTTGAAAGAAACTATTCCTCTAGATGGACTTGTCATTTTTGCAATAGAAGTGGTCACTTAGTTCCAAATTGTCCTTACAAAATTAGACTATCTCTCAAAAATCCCTCTAGAATCATTTTCAAGTTTGTCCCCAAGACCATTCCCTCTAAATCTTGTTTATCTAGTTGGACCATGAAAGGAACACATGTTGAGAGTCTTCTAGTTCAAACCGCTTTGAAAGCTAAAGAAAACCCTACTTGGTTCTTAGATAGTGGTTGTTCAAAACACATGACAGGAGACCGATCTAGATTCAGCTCTATAGTGGAATACGATGGAGGAAACGTATCTTTTGGTGACAATAGCAAGGCTCAAATCATTGGAAAAGGAAGTGTGAAAGGAGATCAAATACCTACATTAAATGATGTATTTCTTGTGGAATGATTGAAGCATAATCTTCTTAGCATAAGCCAACTGTGTGATAAAGGGAACAAGGTAGTCTTTGATAGTCAATCTTGCAAAGTGGTAAATGATAAAACCAATCAAGATATTCTTACAGGATCAAGGACAAAAGGAAATATCTACATTATAAAGGAATCTGATGATAATGAGTCTAGGTACTTGATAACTAAAGATCAAGAAAATTACTTATGGCACCAAAGGATGGGACACATAAATTTCAAATTGATGAAAATGTTGTCCAAAAATGAAATTGTGAGAGGGATTCCAAAATTGAGTGATGTTAAATCAGAAATTTGTAAGGCTTGTCAATTGGGCAAACAAATCAAGAAGAGCTTTAAAGGGTTAAAGGATATATCGTCTTCTCGTCCTCTTGAACTAATCCATATGGACTTGATTGGTCCTGCTCCTGTGCAAAGTATTGGAGGAAAGAAATTTATTTTGGTTATGGTAGACGATTATTCGCGTTTTGGGTGGATTGCTTTTCTTCATGCTAAATCGGATGCTGTAGAGAACATCATAAGAATTTGCAGCAAGATTCAAGTGGAAAAAGATTGTAAAATTCGGAAGATTAGAAGTGATCATGGAGGAGAATTTGAAAATGAAAAATTTGCTAAATTTTGTGAGAGTCATGGAATTAATCATCAATACTCTGCTCCCAAAACTCCTCAACAAAATGGAGTAGCTGAAAGAAGAAATAGAGTAATTCAAGAGATGGCTCGGACCATGCTTAATGAAAAGAATCTTCCTCGTAATCTTTGGGCTGAAGCTGTGAATACTGCTTGTTATCTCATAAACAGAGTCTATCTAACTAAGAATACCAACAAAACCCCTTATGAACTTTATTTTGACAGAAAACCAAATTTGGGGTATTTGAAAGTTTTTGGAAGTAAATGTTACATTCTAAGAGATAGGGAGCAGTTGGAGAAATTTGAGCCTAAATCTGATGAAGGCATTTTTTTAGGATACTCTGAAAGAAGCAAAGCATATAGAGTTTTCAATCATAGAACCATGACCATAATGGAATCAGCTCATGTTGTTATTGATGATGTTCATCAAGACGGAAAAATTCTACAAGATGATGATGAAGCTGACACTGATAATGAACAACCTATTCTCCAAGATAGTAATGATGTCGGTCCATCCAAAGCCATTACTTCAACCAAATTATTGAAAAATCACACCTTGGATAACATTATTGGAGATATCGACAGAGGTGTTATGACCCGGAAACAAGTTCAAAATCTTTGTGCTCATTATTCTTTTGTCTCTCAAATTGAGCCCAAGAACTTTTCTGAGGCTGAATCTAAATCTGAATGGATGGATGCCATGCAAGAGGAATTGAATCAATTTAAGAAGAACGATGTTTGGGATCTTGTCCCTTTACCCTCTGAGAAAAATCCTATTGGTACTAAGTGGATTTATAAGAACAAATCAGATGAATCTGGCAATGTTGTGAGGAACAAGGCAAGACTTGTAGCAAAAGGTTATGCTCAAATAGAAGGAATTGATTTTGAAGAAACTTTTGCTCCAGTAGCTCGTTTAGAATCCATACGAATTTTATTGGGATATGCTAGTAGCATGAAGATCAAATTATTCCAAATGGATGTTAAAAGTGCTTTCTTAAATGGTGAAATTGAGGAAAGATGTTTATGTTACTCAACCAGAGGGCTTTGAAGATCCTCATCACCCTGAATATGTTTACAAACTCAAGAAAGCTCTCTATGGATTAAAACAAGCTCCTAGGGCTTGGTATGAAAAACTCACAAACCATTTGCTCGAAAACAATTTTGAATGTGGGAAAGTTGACAAGACCCTATTTATCAAGAAAATTGATCAAGACATTCTTGTTATTCAAATTTATGTTGATGATATAGTTTTTGGATCCACTTCAGAGAATCTTGCTCAAGAATTTTCAGTTTTAATGAGTTCCACTTTTGAGATGAGTCTGGTCGGTCCCCTGCAATTTTTCCTTGGTCTACAAGTTAATCAAACCGAGAAAGGAATTTTTCTTAGTCAGCCCAAGTTTGCTCTAGAAATAGTTAAGAAGTTTGGTCTAGAAAATTCCAAAATTAACATCAATCCCATGGGATCTACTACAAGACTTTCTAGTGACCCCCATGGTAAAAAGGTAGACCAAAAACTCTACAGAAGTATGATAGGTAGCCTTCTCTACCTTACAGCTAGCAGACCGGATCTATCCTTCAGTGTTGGAATTTGTGCTAGGTATCAAGCAGATCCTCGTGAGTCCCATCTTAAAGCTGTCAAACGTATTATCAAATATATCAATGGGACATCTCATTATGGCATCTGGTATCCTTGTGACTCCTCATTACAATTGATTGGATACAGTGATGCCGATTGGGCAGGATCAATAGATGATAGGAAGAGCACGAGTGGCTGTTGCTATTTCATAGGAAACTGTTTAGTAGCTTGGCATAGCAAAAAGCAAAATTATGTATCCTTGTCTACTGCCGAAGCTGAATATATTGCAGCAGGTAGCTGTTGTGCTCAATTGTTGTGGATGAAACAAACTCTGTTAGATTATAATGTTCCACAACAATGCATGCCTATCATGTGTGACAACTCTAGTGCCATTAGTATTTCTAAAAATCCGGTTCAGCATTCTCGCACTAAACATATTGACATTCGCTATCATTTCTTGCGCGATCATGCTGATCAAGGCACTATTGAGTTAATCTTTGTTCCAACAGATTCTCTATTGGCTGACTTATTTACTAAACCCCTTGGGAATGATCGGTTCATAAAATTGAGACATCAATTGGGCATTGGCCCTTGCCTTGAATTCTAAATATTTGTTGGCTAATCACCTGTTACTACACTTTATATTTACTATATCTCTTATAAACAGGTGCTACTAACAATATTGTGTGTTTTCTTGTTGATGGGCAGGCTCCTTTGCAATTAGATGTCAAAGGGGGAGAGAGAAATATCATGGGGTCTCCAATTGAGGGGGAGACGATTCAAGGTTTCTCTAGTTGAGGGGGAGAAGCTTTACCTTCGTTTTGCTCTCACAAGGAAAATCCAAAGCTCCTTAATATCCAAATGCTCTCGCAAGGAAAAATCCAAAGCTCCTTAATATCCAAATGCTCCTTAATATCCAAAGAGTTGTTGTTCAAGATTCGGAGGAGTTAGAGAGAGAGTTCAAGCTTCTAGAGTTGCCATCAAATTGCAAAGGGGGAGATTGTTAGAGTTTTTATTTTGTTGCAATTTGATAGGATGCATTCATTTTCATAGCTTGTCCTCTCATTCATTCATGTTCTTTTTCTTAAGATCTTCATGCATATCTCTCTTTTATAATCTTTGACTTTATTCATTGATATGCATGGTTTTCTAATCTTAATTTTCTTAAAGTTCATGAAGCTTTTAGTTAAGTTTTTAAAATCTCAAAATGTTCTTCATTTAGTTCAAAAATCATTTCAAGCTTTCCAAATTGCTTTCTCTTTAAATCCATTCTTTGGTTTGAAAGTTTCATGACTTTAAAATTCTATTTCCATCCTTTTTAAGTCATCTTTCAAAGCTTGTTCATTATGCCTCAAAGTCCCTTGGAAGAAGCCCTCTCATTTTCATCTTCCCTAAAAATCCTGTTTAAAGGGCTGTCTCCAGGTCGGGCACACTGCCGGTCGACCGGGGTCTTGTATCCGTTACACTCTCCAACGGACATTTTTAAGACCGTTGAGCACCCGGTCGACCGGGCAGTGTACCAGGTCGACCGGGCACTAGCCGTTGGCAACTTTTTCTCTATAAAAAGTGGCTTTTTGTTTTGGGAAAGAGGTTGAACTTTTGAAGAATCTTCAAGGACAAGGAAGGACAACTTTTAAGAGGATTAGAGAAGGGATTAGAAGGCTAATCCATGGATTCAACCTTTGATCTTCAAATGGGTGTGCCTTCTTTATCTCAAGATTTGATTACATGCTTTATTTTTTGAATCTTTGTTTTCTTTTCAAGCATGATCACATAGTTGTCTTTCTTCTTGTAATGTTGATTTTCTTAACATGCTTTGATCTTTGCAATCTTTTAACTTCATGCAATCAACATATGGTTTGTCATTCACATGAGTTAGGAATATTTGTTTTTCAAATCTAACTTGCTAAACCTAAGATTGTATCTTTTCATTCAAGTTTGATCTTCTTGAAAAACCATGTGTTTGTCTACAACTCTTTCTCATAAATAGGTTTATCAACTTTGCATCATTTAAAGTTTTGAACTTTCAAAAAGAGAAAGAGTGATTTCTAGTTCATGCATTTTTCATAGACTTAGTCATTCATATGCATGCTTCTAGAAATTAGGTTTTCACTTTCTATTCAACCTTTTTAGAGGTTTTAAAGTGTGCATCATTGTTCTCTTATCCATGCATCAATAGGCATTTTATTTAAGAGAGAAACATCTTGTAAAGGTTATTGCTTAACCTAAGAAAAGCATTGTGTATAGGTTATTGCTTAGCCTTGAAAAGCATAGGTGATGTATTTGTGAGGTTTGAGGTGATCCTAAACCTTCTTTTAAGATAGTGAAATCCGGTAGGGTTACCGGGAGTGGATGTAGGCTTGTTGGCCGAACCACTATAAATGTTTGTATCTTGATGGTTGATTTTTATCTTTTCTTTCATGGATGATGTTTTATGGTTGACTCCATCAAGTTGCTAGTTGTTAGTTTTCTTTGGTATGCTTATCTTAGAGAGTGCTTCACTTATCATCCAAATTAATCCTTCTCAAAGCATAAGTGGACTAAATATTAAAAGGTTTTATTTGGTCTAGCTTTTCGTGGCTCACCCTATTCACCCACCCCCCCCCCCCCCCTCTAGGTTTCGCTCTTGAATTTTCAATCATCTTAGCATCATCGCGTGTATCTCATCGAACACGTTATTTTTCTTATTGGACACTTCTTCATTAGACCTCAAATTAACCATATAGACTTTCATTTGAGTCAAAGTGTAAATCTATAAAAGAAACCGAACTTTCTTTTACAGACTGAAAATTAATCTTTCAAACAAATGAACTCAATTCATCCAATCAGTTCATTCACTGGAGCAGAGAACAACCTTCCACTTCCTCATTGTTTTTCTTACTTCTCTCCTCTCAATTTCTATAAGTGAGGCTTACATGTGTGATTATAAGTTCGATTTGGGTTCCTCCTTTCCCTCCTCTGCATTTTCATAGCTAGCTTCATTGTACCAAGATCTTCCTCCTTAAAACTTTTATTTGATTTCCATATGTAAGAACTACACTCAATTCAAGACTTTGGATGTAATGAACTTAAGAAGCTTGAATTATTTACTTGCATGCATTTTAATAGTTCTTTCGGTACTATCTCTTATTAGGGTTAGTGGAATTTGGGGGCTTTTACTTGTTTGGGCTCAAGTAAAAGATAGAGTGTAGGAACCTTGATTCAAGGCAAGTATAAGCTCTAATTGAAAATGCATGTTGTTTTTGTTCTTTAATTTCGATCTGCAAGTCAATTTCTAAGTTAAAAGCCTCTTATATATATCTGATACTACTGAATTTAGAGATCGGTGTGTGTACCTTGAATGATTTAAGAGGTGAATGTTGAATTGATGAATGAAAGGGATGTTGGGGAGCATGTAGGCTCCAATTTCATGCAGATTTATTGCCTTCAATAGGCTTGGTAGTAAGGAGAGAACCATTGATGGAAGGAGTTTGGAAGCTCTTGATTTATGTAACCTTGATTCGGAAATCCCAGAGGACAAAAAGGGTCCAAAAGTTTGAAATTTCAAAATTTAGAGTGCCCACTTGAGATAGCGTGTGAGCCTTCGCTCGAGCGGATCGGCTCTTTGGAATTCGGGGAATCTCGAATTTCTGAACCCTGCTCGAGCGCTTAGTTCCCAACTCGAGCGGATATGCTCTCTGTAAGCTTTTGCTCGAGCAGGTAAGCGTCTGCTCGAGCGGACCTGACTACTGTGTCAGGGACAACTCTTTATCAGAAATGAAAGTAAACTTACCCCCTAAAACCAATGTTTGACCTCCATGAGCATCCTTGAAGATAATCATTGTACACCTAGTGAACCAATAAGAATTCTTAAGCTGGATAGGCCATGTAGGACCTTAGAAAGGAACCTTAAATAATTTCTTACAAGTCCATCGGATAATTATAGCTCATGAATGAACCTTGAGGCTAAGGTCATTCCATGAAGTCTATCAATTAGTCTAACATTATTCCTGGGTGTTGGTTTAGGGACTACAATATACCTCTTATACTGTAGCACCAAAGAAGAATCGCTATACATTAAACATCCTAAAACTACACCGAGTGGTATGACGGGTGACTATGGTTGCTTAGATTAGCTTGGCTAGTAAAAGTCCTTGACTCTCTTAATTTTATAAAGCATGTGCATATTGAATTACTCTATCCACGATTTCACGTGTCATGTAAATGTTCATATATATAGATTGTACTCCTTTTGTATTATTAACTGCATTGTCATCTTAGTGTTAATGTGTTTCAATTGTATTACAAATTGAGAAGTCTTTTGTAGATTGCAATTGAATTGAATCATATTGTATGAAATGAATGGTGTGATCTACTCAAGTTCAAAGTGTTTATTGATTTGAAGAGTTGGCATTACTTAGCTAGCTTCGACTGGACGATACTTGACGGGGTTGAATATTCATAGGTTTATAATTGTTAATGTTGATGCACAATAAACTGTCTGGAGCACCGAAACTCCAAAACTAGG